>WARS01000096.1:1133171-1458194 GCA_008933995.1 Datnioides undecimradiatus | reverse complement strand
TGTGAACAAAATTAACAATGCTAGTTGTCAATGTGGAGAGCATTTTTGTCAGGAGATATGTTGTTAATTTTCAGGAGGTTATTTCTATTGGTGAGGACGATCATGGTGAAGTTTCAGATTGTGCAGTACAAGATATGGTACCTCTGTAGAAGAAGCAGATGTTGGGGTTTGCATCTTAAAATCCAGAGAATGGTTCTGAAGTTTACTGGTTCATCAAGTGTCTTCTGCTTAGTCCAAATGTTTGCGATATATTTCGAGAACCTCATGAATGCACAGGTGAAATGACAAGGCTTCAGTTAGGCTGTTTATGAATGCAATGCCACACGATAATGAATATATAGGAGGCGCAAGCAAAAACCCTCATCAGTTAGTATTTCTAATGTGCTGTTCTTTCTTTCTGCCTTCTTCTTCATCCTCTATGTTGATTTTGTTAGAAATACTTAAATGGCTGTGCTGTGCTGGATGGCAGTAACCCTGGTCTTGCTGCTGTCAGCTGAAAACTGTTTGGCTAATGTGGACCAGAACCACCTTGAAGGTTTTGTATATCAGATCTTACAAAGGTGAGTCACCTTTCTTTAGAGCAGGGGTCACCAACGCAGTGTCAAACAGCCCTTAACTGATGGTGGGATCATTAAAGAGGCTCTGACCGCTGTGGCGGAATCATTATTCCGGGACCATAAACTTAGGACAGAGAGTCTGTCTGCTATTGCCGATGTCCAGCTTGGTGCGAACACTGTGCCGTGGAGGGTGTGTGCGGTGTCTGTGGATGCGGTCAGACAGCTGGAGTCGGACCTGAACAGGTGCTTCTGGTTTTCACTCCAGTGTGATGAGTCTGTGGCCTCCAGTGATACAGCACTTTTTTCACACGGATGCTGTTTGCACAACTGAACATGCAGGTGTATGTTACTTGGTTTTTTGATACAGTATTCTAGTTCATAATTTTTTAGATAGAACATAGAAATAGAATACAACATGCACATGCTTATGAATTTAAGTTATTATACACAATATGTGTTTTGTGTTATCATTTATGAATGTGTTATATGCAAAACAAGCATATGCACTTGTTCTATATGGAAATTAGCTATGTGAATAAATGTTACTAAACATGAGGAGCTCTCCAGCACTTTCATTGTGTAAAAGTAGCTCATACAGTATAAAAGGCTTGAGACCCCTGCTTTAGAGTATCATGGTCCACTGCTTAAGCTCATGGTGTCTCCTGTTAAATCTGTTTTAACGCTGTTGTTTATGTCTAAAAATACAAAAACTAAACAGTCTAAAAATAAAGACTGCACAACCTCCCTTTTTGCAACAACCATATTTAATGACTAAATATTTTTAAATCTCAGGAACTGAATAAAATGAGTCAGCTTAATGTAGTGTTCTGTCACATTTACATAATATAATAAATTCATACAACACAATAGCCTCAGTTATCCTATTTCATAACTTTAAAAAATAGAAGTCTGGCAAGCCACTTGTTTTATTTCCTTGTTTGTGAAAAGAAAGTGAAATGCGTGAGAAAAACTGTTATATTTATAAATTTTTTTGTATAATACAGTGTGGGGTGTTGATATTGAGTTTCATCTTGCTAAACTTCTGTTTTCTATCAAGTGATCCAACATACCAATATTATTTTAAATCATTTTCCTGTGACAGGTATACGCCGAACTACAAGGGTAGCAACAACCAAACGTGAGTAATTAATTCAAATGTCATTGCTACTCATCTAGAACTTTTCAAAACAATGGTTACAATCTGCTCTCCTATAGCAGAGGGAAAAGACAAAATTAGTATTTCAATTAACACTATGAACACACAAATCTAGTTCAGGTGCGTGTGACTGAGGTATACAGTTTGCTTTGGTTCTAACCTTTCTAACCTGCTTTCCATTTTGTGCATCTGTTCTCTCTGACAGACGAAACCCAATGTTCAGTCTGGCAGTAAGCATCCCATACAACAGTGAAAGCAAAACGTATGACATCAGTCAAGTGACCGACGATGGTGAAGCCGTCAGGGATAAGATTCTAAAATGTAAAGTGTACACTGGCAGGCAGGTGGTTGCAGCCACAGTTCTGAGATGGCCCAATGTTTTGGAACAATGTCCACATGAACGTGTGCAATGGACAGACATTCTGAATAAATCTGGCCAAGGGATAACATGGGCTGATGTTGAGAAAAAGTGCCCTGACGTAGTTTGGTATGGTAGAGCTGATCATGCAGAGTACCGCACTCTGCAGCACTTTGACACCTTGGTCAGAAATCTTAACAAAAAAGACTTTTTGCTTTTCTATGTTCTTGCCTCCCCATGTGATGCACGTTGCACAAACAAATCAAGTCCCCGGAGCATTCTAGATAGCATTAATAAGATTATGAACTGGAAAAACTACGCTGTTGTGTTTTCTAATATCTTCCAGCCTCGTAGTGGTTACCGCATACCAGAGCAGAACCTCAGAGGAGCCATTGAGCGACTTGCGACACACAAAGGTTCCCTAGGATCAATTGGTCTGAGGAACATATTTCGTTGCAAGCGACAAAATGCAGTGCAGTGCACAAGCTGCTCTGCTGACAATGAAGTTGCTCCCATTTGCCTTTCAGACAATTAGAAAAGCAACTCAGCTTGACTCAGTTCTGCCTTGTTGAGACTTCATGGCAATACAGGAGGATAATAATAAAATAAAATAAAAATAAAAATAATCAATTTCTGCATTGCATTAAAAATGGCTACTTCTGAATATATTTTAAATACAACAATCCATTTAATAAACATTAGACTTTAGAAACTAGATTTCAGCTGCACAAGTAGATTCTTCAAGTGTCAATACAGCAGTAGCAGCCCTTTCCACTGCAACCTTTCCACACTTGACAGATTCTGATTGTTATCTTTATATATCTTCTTTGAAACTCAGAGTTTGCACTTTGTTAAAAAGGTATTTTAATTGTGTTTCAAAAATACAATAAAAGGAAGTTTGTTGGTAATTAACCCCAGTATTTTCAGTAGTCACATCATTTATTCTCTATTTCTGTTAATATAATGATTTGTTCCTTTAAATGATTAAAGCTTGGCTCTGCATTCACTTTGGTCTGTCTGTCTGTTTGTACGTGTGCAAATCTGGAACCCCTTCAGAACTAACACCATCATGACATTTGGATCTTGTAGGTAAAATTGTCAAACATGGGGTGGGACTCGATTAGAAAAATTAATCTTATTAATTAGAGGCTTTGTAATTAATTAATCTCGACTAATTGCATTTTAATCGCATAATAATATTTGCCCCAAAAAGCACATTTTAATTTTTTAATTGAAATGGATTTTGGTGGACAACTGAATCAAATAATAGACACAGACATGAATATTGTAAACTCACGCTCTTTTAATGTCTGGAAAAATGCATTTAATTGCATTTCAATTCAAAACAGTAGAAAAAGAAATAGAAAATATCTCTGGCCTAAAGCTGAAACTGAACAGACCTAAAGTTAAAGTGCCATTTTAAGCACTTTAAGTACTTTTTGAGAACAGTATTGACTTTAAATGGTAAAAAAAAAACCCACACAAAACAATTCAACATAAAGTGCAATTTCTACTTATTTCTTCTTCTGGTAAAACAACCAGAAATATAAATGGTCGTTTGACAGGCTTAAATTTCTTTTAAACTTAAAGTACCCTTAGCACAAATTATTTTGTACATTAGGCTATAACAGTTTGATCAACATTTTAGTGCAAAAAATAACAAACCCATTGGCCTCACAATACCTCCATGCCTATTTCTTCTCCCTCTCTTTCAGCCAGTTGCTTAGACAAACTAGCCTGTTCACATTTTCAGAGCTCAAAGCAGCTCTCTTTTTTGTGTGGGTGGGTCCCTGCTCGACTGGACCACCACTGCAGTGGGCAGTCTGTCTCACTAATGGTGGATTCTACTCTGTACAAATTCAGGGCCCTGTTACACAGGGCTTCCTCATTTGAACCAGGGTTTGAAGACAATGAAGAGAGAAGGTGGCTCTTTTTCTTTTCTGGCTCCTGTGTGGTGGTATCTTTACACTGTTCCTGCAGCAGGGCCTCAAGGCTGGTCCAAACCTCTTCTTGCTCTCCCCTTGCAAGACACTTTAAATCCTTAAAGCATGGGTCGAGCACAGTAGCCATCTTGAGCCATTCATGGTTGAGTGTAGCTACACGTTGGGATAAGTCCTTTGTGAAGGCAGTCTTGAATTTCACCATGTAGGTTGAGTCATGATCGGAGACTTCCATGGTGCAGTGCAGGTGGCAGAGAGCAGGTAAAACCACTGAACAAGAGACATATGTCTCACCTCCATGGAGCTCAGTCACAAATCTGCAGTAGACAGTTCAGGAAAGTAATTATTAATCTACAAAATAACTGTCAACTATAGAGCTTTTTAAAGAAACAGTAATAATAAATCCCATTAAAAAATAGTTTTATTTACCTGCATGGCTCAAGGACAGTCACCAGCTTTTGGAGTTTTACCAGCTCTGATGGAGTTACTATGACTAGCTTGTGCTTCTGTTTGTCTAAAGCAGCAAAAACAGCCTCTTGATTCTTTAGTAGACGAGAGATCATATCCAGTGTTGAATTCCACCTTGTGGAAACATCCTGTATGAGTAGCTCTTTTGCTTGCCCCAGTCTTGTTTGCTCCTGGTGTAGTTCCTCTGTATTAGCAGGGCTGTGTTTAAAGTGACCCACTATCTTGCAACATTTTGCTAATGTGTCACTAAACCCACTATCAGCAAGGCTAACAGTGATGATTCTTTGCAAGATGTGAGCAACACAAGGCATGTGTTGGAATGGGAGGTGTCTTGCTGCAGCCATCATGGTTCGTGCACTGTCTGTTCCAATGGCGGTGACCTTTTGTTGAATTCCCCATTCCTCTGCCACAGAGAGAAACTGCTCAGCGCAGTTTTCAGGATAGTGTCTGGTGTTTTTCTTCTGCACAGTCAGAGCCAAAGACTGTAGATGCCATGTCCCGTCTGTGACATCAGCAATGTGTGCAGTGACACCGACGTAATTAGAATCACTAACGGAGGTCCAATGATCCCCAGTCAGAGCCACAAATTCAGCTTTCTGCAATGCATCCAATTTTGCTTGCTTTTCAGTGTCATAAAGCTGTTGAATTTTGCTTGAAACAGTCTTTCTGCACGGCAGTTGAAAAGTTGGATTACGTGACGCTATCTGTAGCACATTTTCTAACCCCTTATCTTCTACCACTAATAGTGGTCTCTAGTCCAGAGCAATCCATTTTGTGAGTTTGTCCAATGTTGACTTACTAACTTTGGTCCTGAAGCCAGTCATTTCATCGAGTTTTGGCTGCCGACACCTCTTGTTCGTACTCGGACCGGGACTGCTAGCGCTAACAGCTCTGGGGGTTTCTGTGCTCGCTGCAACATCCTTTGCATTTAAATGGTACTGTAGGGATGAAGTGCTTCGGTGGTATGCAAACTCTTTTTTGCATAATTTGCACAAACCACGCTTTTATCAAGGCTTCCATCAGGTAGTTTTCTGAAATGAATTTGCCTTCCATCAGTCCTAGTAACGCGCTTTCATCCGATTCCTCCATTTTGGTACCCGTTAGCCGAGCTGTGACGTTTGCATCAGTGTAATCGCTGTACCAGGAAATTGTACACTGACAAATGGTCCGCGGTGTTTGGAATGCAAACTGCGATTCAATGCGTTAATTTTTTTTAATGCGTTAATTTTTTTGTAATTAATTAATCGTAATTAATGCGTTAAAGTCCCACCCCTAATTTTAAAATACATTCTTTAATGTACATCGTTTTCAAGGCAAGTTTTTTATATTATTATATAACAATCGGACACAAGGCAATTCAAAGTGCTTTTTAGGGGCATGGAAATAAATTGCGAAAAGAAATTGCATTTAAAATACAAGTCCATTTAAAATAATAAACATTTTGTACTACAGTCCCTACAGTCCTACATGAGGTGTGGGTAACCAGACTGTTCACTGAACATATCTACAAAATTATAGTATAAAATGCACAGCTGCCCTGTTACACTGCATTAATTTTAGATTGGAGTACCTAATTAAGTTGTAACTATACTTAGTTTCATAAGGAGATAATATTTACTTAAGCTACATTACTAATATAATGAAAAGCTGCTATCATGGAGATGCAGAGTGTTTACCGAGTTTTCTACAATGGGTCATGTTGTACTTCAAGAGTACACTCCATTTTAAACAGGTTTCTTCAGACAGACATTTAGGTAAGTAGACATTTTGTCCACTCCAGGGTGGATGTTTATAACGCCTAACCTAACAGTGCTTTTTTACTGTCTGACAACTTGTTTTTTAATACTCTTTTCACAGAAAGTAGTCTAGTCATCCGTTGTCCATTTTTATATGGTTTATCAAGCCTGAGTCACTCAACAACAACCTGCCTTTACAAACTTCTGCTCAGAGGATGACTCTTGAAATCCTAATGCTGCAAGTCAGGATGAAAAGTTTAAAAAAATCCTTCAAACAGCACAACGGCTCTCTGGCTGACTTAAGGAACCAAATCCACAAATCAAACTCAAAGGTGCTGTGTTTTTCATCTGAAATGTGTGTTACATTCAAAAAAAGGAGTTAATACTTTGCTCCCAATGCAACATTACCAACGATGACTGAGTGACATTTTGAGCACGGTGCTGTTCAACAACAGGGTCTGTCAAAATACAAGACTATTTTTTAAAGAGTAGGTTCACCCATGTCCCCAAAGTTTTCTCAAAAGTCAAAACATCCACAATTACAACTTGTCACCATGGGAATACATCATAACTCCATGAATAGGTGGAGAAATATTGCTTTAGATACTTCAGATAAACAGTGTTGAGCGTGTACCTTCTTCTGTAGGGTAGTCCCACATTGTCTGCCAAACCTGCCTAATAAAACTTCTAATAATATCTAACAATAAACAAGCCGTCTAAAAATAAACAAGTTAAGGAAAGTTCCAATAAAGTCATCATGTTTAGTATTTGATGGAAAGTCAATTTCCAGTTGCTTCAGTAGAGTACAATGTACAGTTGTGCTCTTAAGTTTACATACCCTGGCAAAATTTGTGAAATATTGTCCATTTTTCAGAAACTATGTTTGATCATGCAAAAACTTTTCTTTCATTCAGAGTTAGTAGTCAGGTGAAGATATTTATTATCATGCAATTGTATTTGCTCTTTTTAAATTATGACAAGTTGAATCACCCAAACAACCCTGATCAAAGTATACCTACCCTTGGCCTGATAATATGCATACAAGTTGACACAAACAAGTTTAAATGGCTATTAGTGTTAACTGTCCACATCTGTCACCTGTTTGCATGTAATTAGTGTATGCGTAAAAAGTCAGTGAGTCTCTGGGCTCTTGATAGACCCCTGCACATTTCATCTAGTGCTACATTGCCTTTGCTTTATTCTGAGCCATGGGGAAAGCAAAAGAGCTGTCAAAGGTCGTGCGAGAGAAAGTAGTTGAACTTTATAAAGAAGGAAAAAGATATAAAAAGCTATCCAAACATTTGAGAATGCCAATCAGTAGTGTTCAAACTCTAATAAAGAAGTGGAAAATAAGGGGTTGCTACCAAGCCACAGTCAGGTAGACCAACCAAAATTTCAGCCATAACTGCCAGGAAAATTGTTCGGGATACAAAGAAAAACCCACAAATAACTTGGGTTGCATGGCCAAGATGCCAGAAGAAAGCCATTACTACGCCAGTAGCACAAAACAGCCCACTTACAACATGCTACACATCACCTGAACAAGCCTCAAAGCTTCTGGAACAAAATAATTTGGACTGATGAGCCTAAGACTGAACTTTATGGTCACAACCATAAACATTATGTTTGGAGAGGAATCAACAATACACCATCCCTACTGTGAAGGATGGAGGTGGACCTCTGATGTTTTGAGGGGTGTGTGAGCTATGGCTGCACAGGGAATTTGGGCAAAATTGATGGCAAGATGAACAAATATGCAGAATTTACAGGACCTGGAAGCTTTTTGCCAAGATGGATGGATGGATGGATGGATGGATGGTAGGACAGATTGCAAGGTCTTATTGCTTGTGGCAGGAAAGACTTCGCGTAGCAGTCCTTAAGACAACAAAGCTGTCTGAGCCTTTTGGAGAAGGTGCTTCATTGTCTGTCCAGTACTGGATGGAGAGGGTGATCGGGGTTATCCATGATCGCTAACAGATTGTTCAGTGTCCTCCTCTCCACCACCACTTTAAAAGTCTCCAGCCTACAGCCAATGACAGCTTTACCATCTGAGAGTAAAGGGCCTCATCCACAACTATCACAAAAGACTACAAGCTGTCACTGATGCTAAAGGGGGCAATACACAGTATTAAGATCTAAGGCTATGCAACCTTTTCAACAGGGACCATCTCAGTATTTTCTCTATTGTTATGTTTTATTTGATGATTGTGCTTTTTTTAGATGCCCTGTAGGTTAGTTTGAATCCCATATAACATAAAATCAATTTCTTTTGCCTGATCACTCCTTGTTTTTGGTACACATTTTACAAATTTTCCCAGGGTATGTAAACTTATAAGCACAACTGTAGCTGGTAGGTAAACTATGTGGCAACCTTCAAAAATGAAGCACTACAAACTTTCTGGCTTCTCAAACAAAGGTTTTAACTTTCAAACTGTGCTTTTCCAATGTATAGGTCTTACAAAGCAGTTTTCCAAAAAGACTTAATACACTTAAAAGCATTTTGATGTTTGAATATATGAGGTTTTGACTTGCAGCAATATCACAGGTTGCAATATCACAGGCAGGATGTTCCTGCCTTGAACCTCGGTACAACCTCGGAATTGGATTTTAGAGTTTTAGTGAACAAACAAAACTGCAATTACACATGAGTAGCAGATTTTACATATTACATACACATATTTGAAATTTGAAAAGTATAAAACCATTTCCAATAACATTTGAGAGTCTGTGTCTCATGATGTGTGCAAACAGGCCATAAAATGGAAACTTTCTCCACCGCTGTGTGTAGTGGGAATGAAGCAGCTGCTTCGCGTGCTTCCAGGACATTCGCAAGTGAAATTACCATAATAACACCATTTTGGCTGTAAAGTCTCAGCTTTCAGAAACCATGATGTAATTACTGTAATCCAAAGTGCGCCGACGTGTCACCAACGACACAACTTGTAAATGTGTAAAAAGCAGAAGAAAAAAGTAGTTTTCCTATATACAGTCCAACACAGATTGTTTAATCTTGATCTGGACTTTAAAAAGTTCTGGTCTGGAACAGCTGACATCTTGACAGGATTTAGTGAGAACTGTTACTTATGTGTAAGCTTAGACCCCAGGTATACATTTTCAAAAAAACACATCAAAACAGGAAGATTTAAGTTTTTGAATCTATTAGTCATCCACCAAGCAGAAGTCTTAACTTTATGTCTTCATGATTCACATCTTTTCTAACATAGGGGCCATGTCTGCTTTTGTTGCAAATTACATCAAAAATGTAAATGTGGCATTGCACAACTTTGGGGATTCAAGTCAAAGGATGAAGCATAGTCTTGTTGCTTGCTATAAGCTTTGATGCATGCATTTTTAAATTAAGATGACATCTTATTACTGCTTGTTTTGTTTGACTAATCAATAATCAAAATGGTTGCTGGTTAATTTTCTGACTTCTTTTATCTACCAGTCTCCATGGCTATGCTAAAACTAGCATTGTGCATGTGAGTCACTTAACAAGAGTTTCTCTTGTTAATCCAGGACAATGTGGAACAGCAAATGCTAACTTCTATTATATGATGATTTGTCTTTTTCCATGAACTACTGTTTAAGAGCTTGATAGTTAATGTGTGATCAGAGAAACAGTAGTCTTTCTGTTAATAACCATATTATCTCAAGGTTGTCATTTACATACATTTTCTAGGCACTAGATCACAAGCTTAAGTTGGAAAAACCTGGAAAAAGCTACCAAGTGAGGTTTGAGGTCATTTTAAACGATTGTTTAAACAAAGTGTATAGCATTTTATATTAACTCTCAAAAGAACTGAATGTGCTATATGAGATCTACAGTAAAATGTGGATGTGCTGACAAGTTGAAACAGTGTCTAATGTGCATTGGTTTATTTTACTCATCTTGATCAACATTTGTTGATGTCCTACATTTACACCCAAAGAAGAGCCTTCATATCTTGATTTAGCTTGAACTTATTTCTCGAATTTTCTCAACCAACAAGACAACAAACATTATTTCCTCTTATTTCTAACTTCTCAAATTAGGGAAACTATAACATTGACTTCTTGCCCCATTTACTAATCTTCCACGTCCTAGTTTTTAAAAAACGTGTTCAAATAAGGCAATGATGTTACTGTGAGGGGTTTGGCCATGCTCTCCCTGTCCTCTCTATAAAAAAGTCAGTTCCCTCTGATTGTGGTCACTGCAGCACCACCTTCTCTTCAAACAGACAGAGGACAATACGAAGTGTCTCCAGAGCATCTGTCAGACATTTTTCTGCACCACAGTAAGGACAAGCAATAAAAATCTGCAAATGATCAGTTCTTGGGGCAAAACAGACCAATTTTAGAGGGGTAAACTTGACAGCTTATCAATGTCAGTTGATACAGTGAATGTTTGAGCTGCTATGTGGATTTTGCAACTATATGACTCTGCAAAGATATTCAGAAAACAGAAATTCATGCAGCAGGGTTCTCGAGGTCAGGATAAATGTTGGAGGGTCAGTATACAATCACTTTCATGTGTTTTAGAGGTGCTCTCTAATCAAGCCATTTTGGCAAGGTATAGCAAAATAAATTAGTACCATTCTTGGGATAGAAGATGATTGTTCATTTGGGACAGTATATCTGCAAATGTTTGAACAATCTCTTGCCCAAGGATAAATGTTTAGAAAATCCTTTTGGTTACATGTAGGAAAGCCATCACACAGATGTGGCTGCCATCTTTTTGTGAACTGAATCATCAGATCATCATCATAACTGCCCAACTGACATGTGCATGATGATAAAGCATATGAGCACATTTCTAGAAAAGCAAATATTAGTATCTATCTGTGTTATTTCTAGAACAGCCTGGTGGCAACAGACATAAGGTGAGTTCTTCAATGATTATCTAAGGAGACTCCGCAATGGTCAACACCTGACTACATGCCATTTCAATTTAAAGTTTGGTTTAGTTTTAATGTTCTAACTGTGTTTTCTGTACTTTATAACGATGCTGTGCATTAAAAGCACATTATTAAACCTGATGTGTCTGCAGATGGCCAGCCTGTGCTGGGGGGCTGTGGTGCTGGCCATCTTCCTATCTGCTGGAAATACTTGGGCTGCTGTGGACCAGAGCTGGCTCACAAGTATTACAGAAGGGATCAAGAATGAGTGAGTCAAGAACTGGTCCTCTTTGTCTTTTCTGATGACTTGTCTTTTTACTACTAGTACTACTACTTCAGTGGTGAATAACTTTCTCTTCTTTAACTTCTTTAAACTTGACTTAGTCTGACAATTCAGTTATACACTTTCCCTAAATTCATGAAAAATTAACATGGTGACTCAACCTCACAAAAGAGTCCATTTAAGACCAAGGTCATTAATCACAGTTTTGGTGATTAAACTTCTGTCAAGATGACCAGACAGCCTTTAGAACATAACATGTTAAGGACTACACCAAAATCAATTTTTCTATTTCATCCATCACAATTCTAAAAGTATTGTCATTTCCTTAAGTCAGATTTTTTTAAATCTTTGTAATCGTGTATACCTTCAGTGGTTTTAGTGGTTGCTGTGGCACTGTGGCTCTGGTAATTTGTAACAACCATACATTCCTACTGCAATTACTCCGGACCAATATGGGATTCGTAAGACTATTTCTGGTTGGACAAAATTCATAGATTAAAAATACTGCAACCTTAAAACGAATTTCTGAGATGGAATGTAAATAGACCTTTTATGAGGTTTGTGTAGCATATAAATATGCAAAGGTGTTTAGAATGTTGCTTTGTCAATCTAATTCGGTACAAAAAGTCATTTCTACCATTTGCTTACTTACCTGCGTGACAGATGACACTCATCTCCATCTGTTCACTTTTTTCTTGTTTTCTTACTCTTATTTATGTACATATTATAGTTCTATATTCTATTTTTATCTTTATCTTATTTAGGTTTTTGTCTTTTGTTATTTTTGTTATTACTGTTTTTATGTTATTACTGTTGGTGCTGCTGCAATACCCAAATTTCCCCCAGGGGATTAATAAAGTACTTCTATTTTATTCTATTCTATTCTAATATCTGTATTAAAATTTTTAGTTTACTTAAATATTATTTATGCAATAATTTAGTGACACAAATAATTAACAAAAGATTTTTTATACCTTACATATTGGAAAGACCGTTTATATTTTGGTGCACTTTTGGGGAACATACACCTGTTTGATACAACAGGTCTGCACCTGGCGAACATTACCTGAAAACATCAGCTGTCACATCACTTAAACCGCAATATATAACTCTTGGTAAAACATTGAGGAGTGTGTTGGGGGAGTGACAATAAAATCCATTGGATGTGTGTATCTCCCTGTTGGTGTTTCTCTTTTACTATTTTTGATGAAGTGAAGTTTTGGGGTTGTGGGATGGACTCTTAACCAAGTAGACTGAAGTGTGGGATGCAGACAGTTTAAAAGTAATTCTGAACTCATTTCAGACGAAGTGCTATAGTTGTTGGTCACATTTTACTTTGCATGAGCACATAAAGTAGAGAGTGAGAACAGGCATCAATAAAACCACTTCTTCATGGGCATGGATATAGATGTGCCTCTCAGCTCACCCTTTAGTGTGGCTTTTAAAGCCAATGCTTTCTACAACATGATACACACTATTTAAAACTAATGCAATGTTTTCATTTGGCAGGTATGCACTTGGTGATTCCTTCAGTCTGGTTGTGAATGTCCCACAGAATCAAGACCCACTGACTCTTCAGACAGTCTTTAAGGAAGACCCAGCAGACAAAGTGAAACAAACTGTTTCTGAGGGTCAAGTGTATCAGGGTACCCGCGTGGTGGCTGCAGGGCAATCAGGGGCAGTGGCACGTGTTCTAGAAAACATACAACCCCTTGTTAATAGCAAAGCAGGTAATTTCCTTGTCATCTACTCTGAAGAATCCCCAAATGTTCAAACCAATACAAATGAGGACACCATTACTGCCAAGATTAATGACATCACTCAGAACTGGAGTGGTTTTGCATTTGTGTTTTCTAAAGTAGCTGACGTTCCTGACAAAGATACATCTCAACTGTCTGAATCCTTTAAACAACTTGGGATTTCTAAGCTTGGGCTTGACAACATATTCCGTTGTTATAAACCCGGAGATGATCGTTTTGAGTGCACCAGCTGCTCCTCAGGTGGAGATGTTGCACCTTTGTGTGTTGTAAACAATGCCCCGTCAAATCAACAACCAGCTGTAGCAAGTACAGTCCCACCAGGCCAAACACCACCAGGCCAAGAAAGTGGTGCAGGCACAGGTTCAGAAATAGCCACGGGTGGGGGTGAAGGAACAGGAGGCAGTAGCACAGGCTTAGACATAGCCACAGGTGTAGGAGCAGGAGGCGGCAGCACAGGCACAGACATAGCCACAGGTGTAGGAGCAGGAGGCAGTAGCACAGGCACAGACATAGCCACAGGTGTAAGTGAAGGAATGAGAGGTGGCAGAAGAAAGAAGAAAGGTAGACAATTGAGTAGGCGCAAAGAACGTGGCAGGCGTAAAAGAGGGGGCAGGCGTAGAAAAGGTGGCATGAAGAGACGGGGGCACAAGCGAAGAAGAGGGGGCAAGCATAGAAGAGGTGGCATTAAGAGAAGGGGACGCAGCCGAAGAAGAGGGGGCAAGCGTAGAAGAGGTGGCATGAGGAGAAGGGGACGCACCCAAAGAAGAGGGGGCAAGCGTAGAAGTGGCATTAAGAGAAGGGGACGCACCCGAGGAAGAGGGGGCAAGCGTAGAAGAGGTGGCATTAAGAGAAGGGGACGCAGCCAAAGAAGAGGGGGCAAGCGTAGAAGAGGTGGCATGAGGAAAAGGGGACGCAGCCGAAGAAGAGGGGGCAAGCGTAGAAGAGGTGGCATGAGGAGAAGGGGACGCAGCCGAAGAAGAGGGGGCAGGGGAAGAGGACGGGGTAAAAGTAGAGGACGTGGTAGAAGAGGTGGACGCAGGGGGTTTAAGATTTAAGTAACAATAATACAGCTACAATAGGGCTGTAAGAAGCTCAGGAATCTGACCTTACGAGACAAAATAATGCCTTCTGCTTCTTTACTTGTTTTGCTGCTTTCCATTAGCTTAAGAGACTCTTAATAGACTTCTATTGGTGACACAGGAAATGTTTGCAGATCATCTCATTTTGATTTTGTTTTCAATTTTCAGTGAAGTCTCCACAGTGTTTTAACCTACATTAAAGAAGAAAAAGGGTGGTTAATGTAAATGGATCGCAGTATCTTGAGTATTTGTACTCTATTACTTCTGTAAAGCTACTTCATATTAAAGCTTGGCTCAGCATCCATACCGGTTTGTCTGTGTGTCAGTTATTTAGTGCCCATATAAATAATTGTAAGCTTTAAGCCATGTAGTTGGCTGTGCTGCAGAGTGAAGCATCAGCACAGTTTGGACAGGTACCTGCAGTTTAGGATACTTTGAGTTTGTGTTGTGGTTGAACTGCTACATGGGTCATGTTACGTAGCCATAATTAGAAACACTTCATGCTCACCTAACATCTGTGGTACTGCAGTTTTTGACAACAAGGAACTAGTCTGTAACTGCAGTCGTTAATTAACTTTTATGCAGATTTGCGTCTTCATGTCAAGTACTTTATGAGAGCAATATTAGTGTTTTGGATCAAAGAACATATGGACTGTTCAGTGGGATATGTTGTTTAGACAAACAAAATTACATCAAGCAAATTTAACATCCTTGTGTGTAAAACATCAAACTGTCTACCCCACATATTTAATATTAACAGTTGTTCGATGGTTTGACATAACATTTGTAGAACTGCAGTTTTTAAGGAACTCACCTGTAACTGCGGTCTTAAATGAACTTTTTTGCAAATGTGCATCTTTATGTTAAGCACTTTAGGAGAGCAGTGTTTGTTTTGGATACAACAGCATGCAGAGAGTGAACAAAGATTAAAATTTAAAAAACAGTGTTGTATGCAGGATTCAGGGTCATCTATTGGAATAGAATATACTATTCTTAATTCTGTGTGTGATAGTGTTTAATGCCCTGAAATTAAGGGTCTCTTTGTTTTCATTGTGTTAGAACGGTGCATTTATGTTCCTTTGGAAGCCCAGAAGAGAAAAACGAAACACTGGCACCTAAGGGAGCCTTTCATCCTTTTCCTCAGGTCTTCAGTGAGTTGCAACTTGCTAGATGCACCTAAAACCTACACACTGGTGCTTTAAGGAAACAGTGGTTTAAAATCGGATTTAATATCAGACACTCACAGCGTGGCTTTCCTCTGCCTGATCAGTCACTGTTTGTGGGGTGGAGATCATTCAGCTGTGCCCAGCCACTCACAGCAAGCATAGATCCCTCCCATCAGGAGGCTGACTGAGACACAGACTGTGTAAGATCATAACCTGCATTAAAGACAAACAACAAGTTAAAGTTAAGTTAAATCAGTTTTTCCTCTTAAATCCATGAGCACAGTGGCATCAATTTAACATCATTTACAGAACTTCAGTCAATGAGAGCAGTCATGGCAGACAAATACACAATTTAAACTGAAGGAAACAAAACAAGTTAAATTATAACTTCACCTGGCTTACAAAAAACAAACAGCTAGTTTATAAATGATTTGGGATATAATTATTTAGACTTAAATTGAACTTGGTCCCCTTAGGTTAAACCACTTCAATGGCAAGTTTAACTGAAACCTCAGATACAGTAGAGGACTGTATACTTGAAGACAGAGCAACCGATTCAGACTAAACCTCCAGGTGCAGTTTAAACCAAAGCTGACATTAAAATTGGGTTTAGGGAATCATGTGTGTTTGACCCAGATCATGCAGGTTTAAATCTATCTTGAGCAGAAAACAGCAACAGCTTCTTCCTAAGGCTTTTTTAAGGATTGAACATCTCACTGTTCAACTGTCCTGGATTTTATTAATTTATAAAAATGACATATGTTTATAGATACATGTTATTGCTGATGTCCTGCCCATCAGAGGAAAAAAAAAGTTCACGGTCCTTCACCCAGACAATTTTAATCATTCATTAACAATGACGGGGAAGCAAAAAAAAAAGTAGGAGTTGAAATTCAGTGAAATACAAGTCAGAACAATGTTTATTTTCATACATGAAGCCTATTTATTCTGCAAATGATATAGCAAAGTCTACACACCCTGATGAAGGTTGTTTCCTCTGGATGTCTGGTTGTTATAAGGTCACATTAAAGTCTGATTCTTCCTTATATTTATTTATTTTTATCTTTACATTTCAAAGACCTGCAATAATCGGCTCTCTATCCACCATGCTTAATTTGACTCCATATTTGCCACTAGTCATTCTTATGCAATCAGGGTGTTGAATTGTTTTTTGCTTGTTTAATCTAGATTTTGTTTGTCATTAGGTCTCATTAAAAATGGAACTGAGCTTTCAATCTTAACATTTCAAACACCTACAATATCATAAGGGTGAGCAGATTTTTTAATAATATTGTTATACTCACCATCATATTAAAATGCAATACACAATAAATGAAATCTAATTGTTTTAACGCTCTTGGTGAGAGGCGTTAGTGAATAGTGAAATGTGTGTTTAGTTCATGTTGACAACAGAGTCAAGCTAAACGTCTTAAGCTACGTATGAGCTATTAACCCGAGTATTATGAGGTCAAAAGTACAATGACGCTGAGATGTCATGGAGAAGAAGTATAAAGCTGTATTAAACAAAATCATTTAAGTAAAGTACAAGTTCCTCTAAATTATATTTCAATAACGAAAATGATAACGTAAATGTGGTAAACTAGTCTCCTTACTGGGAGACCGGCAGTGCGCGCGCGCCGCTGGCTACGCTAACTTAACTCTGCAGCTAAGCTAGCATCAGACTAATCACCGTTTCTGTCAAATATGTACGATAAAAACCCAAACGGTCGCTTGAGAACACTTACCGCTGTTTGTGACGTTTCCCCGAAAACGTTTAAACAGCTTGAACAGAGATGTTAATCCGTCTGCGTCACCGTGAAAAGAAACTGCCCCCGAAATTGCGGCCATTACAAACAAAGATGGCCGCCGGAAGTAGACGGATGCCCTGTCCTTGGGCCTCCTTGGGCCTGTTAAAACTTTATTAAAAACCTTAATACAAATCAATACGGTTCGATTTTTAAAAATAATTATATTTAATAATGACATATGTTTTAAGTGTAGTCACATAACCGGAAGTTATTTGTTTCCTGTTTTATTTTTTATTCACATTTTATTTTTTGTCTTTAGGAAATAACTGTATCTGTAATACAATGGCAATGACTCAAAAAGACAAAATAGAATCACTAAGACCTTCAATACTGAATATATACATATTTGGACATGTTTTGTTTTGTCACCATTTGGCTGACTGAACTTTGAAAATAACTGTTCGAATCCAGTTATTAAGAAATACTTATCTAATAACTCATCCAGCGTAACAATGTTGCAGTTCAGTGGGGGAAAAAGGAGTGACGAACCCTGGCAGGGTGAAAACTACAACTCCCACAATGCCGCGTAAACCCGGACGTCACGTGATATGATGCATCGCTTCATGTGACTATATCGACGAGAAAACATGGCGGATGCAGAGGCGACGAAGTCCCTGAGCGGGCTGTTGAATGGAATAGCTCAAAGAGTTTATTACAACAACAGTGAAATGACGGAGGAGCTGCTGAGGAGCGAGTTGTACCCCGAGCTGTCGCAGGAGGAGTTCAAGGCCCTGCACGACAAAATGAAAGGCCTCCTGAAGGTGAGGAGGCCCATTCACCCCGCAGGCAACACACCAGTGTCTGAGTATTTACCTTACAGTTCATACATGCAGCTGAAACTTAAACTGTAAACATGCCATAACATTAAAACACACCTGGTGTCATTCATGTGACTTCAAACTTATTTTACAGTTTGGATCATTTTTCAGAATTTGAAAACGTCGTAAAAACACCCAACATTAAAATGCATGACAGAATATACTGTATGTGATACTCAGTGGATGTAGGAAGTCTACACACCCTTGTGAAATTGCAGGAAACGTAACGTCAGTAAGATGCGCCCCCCTCAGACATTTAAGTCCATCCTGCAGCGGCAGCTGACTCTCACCTGGTGTGAGTCACTGTCACTGTGGACAGGTGTGATTCTGGCTGTGACTGTCCAGAGCCCCATTTATTAAAGTCTGTGCGCACTTGTGCAATCCGGGTGTTTGTTGTTGTTTATTTGTTTGTTTTCTCTGGATTTTTAGATCACATTAAAGATGAAACCAGGCTTACAGTGTTAACATTAAACAACCTGTTTTTAATGTTTTAATGCAGTGGCTGAGCGGTGTACAGTGAAATATCTGTTAGTTCATGTCGACAACAAAATCAATGACAGTTTGTGAAGGTTTTCAAGCAGCCATCAGATGAGAATGTGCTGAATGTTAATGCTGAGGCATGGAACTTATTAAAAATGATGTTTTTATTAGTTTATTCCTGCGTATCCCTCCTGTCGTCAGCAGGGGGCAGCACCGACTTACACACAGTAAAGGAGCTGGCATCTGCATGGAGGTCAAACAACAAACAGTTACACACTTTATAAAAGAGTATACAGTGATTTCATCATCAGTTGAAATGCACGCAGAGACTATAATGGAATCACATGCAGCTTATGAATTATGTCTTTTTAAAACACAAACAGTGGCTAACAGTAACGGCTATTGTTGCACATATCCTACCAGAGGTGATCAGTGTTGTTGCTGACAGAGCTGTAAACTCCTCAGCTTGGCGAGGGAGCCGGTCTGATCCTTCTCATCCTCTTCTCCTCCGTCTTTCAGTCCATCGCTGCAGCAGACATGGACCACGCCCAGCTGGAGGCCTTCCTCACGGCCCAGACCAGGAGGCAAAGAGCCGGTGGGGTCACTGCCGAACAGGCCGCCGCTCTCTCTCGCTTCTGGAAGAGCCAGCGAGGCCGGGTGAGGGAGAGCCTGCTGGCTCAGAGCCGCTGGGAGCCCGGCCTCAGGGGCCTCTCCTGGAGGGTGGACCTCCAGACGGCAGCCAGCCGGGGGGACGCGGCCCACAGTGGCCCGGTGGCCTTGATGGAGCTGGAGCTTGGCAGAGCCGGACAGGTGAGAACCAGAGATTGCTCCACTGTCTTCTGCTGCTGCATTTCAAGCGATCATCTTATTTTCCTAAACCAGAAATGTCTAACACGACCACTAAAACACTGAGGCCAAGTTAAAATGAGGGTTTCACACTTGCACATGGGCTCTACAGGAAAGACTGCGCTGCTCAGACTCGTCTTTTATGGGTCATGAAACCAAAAATACAACATATTGAAGATACTGAGCTGTGTGCGTTCAGCAGCGGCCGCTGTATGTGCAGTATTACAGATTCAGTAGATTGTGTGCAACAGGAACACACAACCACTGTCCATGCTTCATAAAGTCGTGCATAAACTTAAATATATTAATGAATTACAGCCGTAGACTTCAAATATTAAAACCTGAAAATGAATGTTAACGCATAAAGATCGATACGATGAGACGAACGCTGCAGCCTTGTGCTGTGTAAACATCAGCAAACGCAGTCTGTGACCGGATTCCTGCTCCTGATCCCACGAGAAGACTAAATTTACTCTGGGTCCTGGACTGGAAACAGTTTCACGGCGCCTCACAGAGACGTTGCTGCTGCTCATCGATGACCCGAATCACAAAACAAAATCCATTTTTAGAGACGAACACATCTCGGCCAAAGCCAGCGACGCGAAGGTGAGCAGGTCAACATGCTCTTTAAATGTAAAAGCAGAAATATGGAGCCTGCACAGACTCAAAGCTCGTGCAGAGCACAACCCTGGAAGCTCCTCCGCTCATCTTCACTGTGCAATTTGTTTATCGTGTGCAATATTTATGTCATTTCAGCGTAATACAAACAAAACACACAGACTGATTGTTTCCTTTACTACTCTCCAGACTCTATTAACATATTGCTCAAATTAAAAGATAATGTATAAGAATAATAACAGATCAACACGTAAGACTTCGTGTGACTCCTCGGCTGAGATTTCAAGTTCAACAAACTGGATTAAGACGTCAGTGAGTTCATTAGTAGCAGCTGCAGACCTCAGTTATGAAGCTTCTCACCAGACAAACCTGAATCAGACGTGTGAACCAGAGTTAAAGAGCGCTGATTTGTGGACTGTCACTCTGAAACACTTTCACTCGTGTAAAAGCAGCCGTGTCAGTATATCAGCTAAAGTCTGCTGCAAGCTTTTCAAATAAACATTTTTACATCCATAAATCATTTTGTTTAGTGTGTGTTTGCGTGTGCGAGGCTCTGGGTCGCTGTATTAGTGTCAGATGAGTGGAGCAGAGCTCTTCTCATTCATATTAAATCCCCAAAAGCCTAAAATCTTTTCATTGAACGGCCAAAATAGAAACTCACTGATCAGCTTCAGGCCAATACGACACAGTTTGTGTTGTTTTGTCAAGATGCAACAGAAACAAACATCAAGTTCCTGTAATTTCAATTTATTTTTAATTGCTGTTTGCTAGAAAACAATATGGCGGCCCGCCTTTGGACAGCGGGCCCCGTTTTGAGCAGCCCTCATCTAAACATTGTGCGCCGCGTCCAGGAAACTGAATCAACCAATCAGCTTGCAGAGATTTCGTGGGCGTCCCTTTCAAGCGTCTTCTCATGTTTGTCTGAGCAACAAGCTTCGCAGCTCCTGTCGACCTTTGTTGTTGCGTTAATCCCACAAACTAAATCCACACTGACGAGCTGAGCTGCTGCAGCCCAGTCCAGACGGGTGCAGCTCAGAGGCTGAAGAGTCGGGTCACGGAGATGGATTTTGTGTTTCGAACACACTGTGGATGAGTGATCAGTCTAAGAATTGTTTACCATTAATCTTGTTTGTTTGTTTTTATGTTTATGATGGAGCTAAATGTCGAGATGCAGAAATCAGAGGAAATGACATTTTTAATGATCTGGTTTGTAAATTGCTGTGGATGCTATGAGCCCAGACATCCCAAGCAGATTATCCATTGTCAGGCATGCGTCTGTGTGAGGCTGGGGTCCTGACCACCAGTAGACCTCCACCCACTGGCCTCAGTCCAGTCCAGTTCATGTCAGGGTTCAGGTTTCCTTTGTGCCTGGCTGCTTTCTCCTTATTCTGCCCTGGCTTCAGTGCGTCTGCAGTCATGCCCCTACCTGCAGCAACTGAAATACAACCAAGACTGAGAGTAAACGGAAACTGTGCATCGACATGATGAAACCTGCTCCTCTGTGTCCTGCTGCAGCTCAGCACAGTAGCTTTAGCTAACAGCATTAGCTGCAGCCTGTCTGCAGCAGCTCTCTCCAGTCTGCAGCAGCATGTTTCTTCAGGAAGTTGTGCTTTGGTTCAGGGTTTCTTCTCTTCTCTGGCTGCCAGTAGTCATCCCAGTTACACTGCTCCCTGCAGAGCCGATGGGCAGCAGCGACGGCGTGTGGACGGGAGCGTTAGCGTCCGTTTGGAGCGACAGCTAGCCGCGACTTCAGTGTGTCCCGACCCGACAGAGGCGGCCTGTGAGAGCTGAGCTGTGTGTTGTGTGACGTGTTGCTGCCACAGGTCAGAGATGTGCAGCTGTGAACCGTTTGGTTTCTGATCTTTTAGAGACGCTGAGCTACGGTTTCTGTCCTCCACAGCAACAAACTCTGCACAGCTCCTCTCTCCAACGCTCACTCACGTCTCCACAGACGTCTTCCTGCAGCAGCAGCTCTCACAGCTGTCGGCAGGTTTCAAAGATACACACAGGCTCTGGTTCATAACGTCGACAACAACAACCTGAGTCTGTCAGAGACACAAACACTTTCAGTGGACAAACGCTGACGGGGGCAGTTGTCCTGTTCCCTGCTAACAGCTGATCAACACTGGCCCAGTTTCACAAACATAACACAAACAGAGTCCAGGTTGTCGCTTTCTCTTTTCAGGCCAACAACTTTGTCTGGAGCTGAAAACTTCTGGGGTTTTAAGATTTGAAGTTGAGCGTGTCGTCCTGGTGAGGACGTCTGTGATCTTGATGACAGTTTGTCCCTCAGGAGTCTCGTCCTTGTTCTCCACAAATCTGAGCCTGTCTGCAGCACCACTCAGAGAAAGCAGGTCAGCGGACGAGAGCGGCACGCTGGATTACACTGTACTACTGCAGGACACACACAAACACACACAAACACACACACACACACACTCAATTATTAGTCCATTCAAATCAAACCTAATTTTAGCTGACAGAAGCCTGAAGGCTGCAGAAGTAGGTGGAGGAGGTAAGAGAGGAACATTAACCATCAAGGTCTCCTTGAACACTTGGGTCCCTGTGGAGCTGGAAGACGTGGTGCCCTTCATCGGCCTGCAGGAACCTGATTTTCTCCAGATTCTGACTGGAAATTAGGCCAAAACACGTTGATTTTACCTCTGCGTTAACTGAACCATCATCTTCTGTCAGTCCAGCAGCACTGATCATGTTTTGATTACTGAAGCCAAAACTCAAACCTTAAAATGTGTGAGTTGCTCCTTCTGACAACTGTAGATGGAGCGATTCACTGAGACATTCTTCAAATCACTGAGAAGATAATTAATTTATCATTAATGGATTAATAAATTATTATTAGTTGACGTCCAAATTGTGTTAAATCTCTTTATTTACTCGTGTGTTTTGGTTTGTTAGTGATTTAAACTCACATCACTGGATCTCTCCGTGCACCAGGTTTGAGCAAACAGATGTTTTCAGGTTGACTTCCGCCTTCTTGCAGGGCGGTAAAGAGACGCCAAACAATTAACAATAGATGATGGAGACAATGGCTGTTTCCATGGAGACCAGGAGAGGGCCAATCATGGTGTGACGCCCTTGTTGTTGAGAACAGTTGGAGGATACGGTGATGGGGCAGATGGAATCGCCCTCGTGCTGAAGCTCAACTAGACCTCATGAATTATTAAGATGCAAGTGTGTGTGTTTGTGTGTGTGTGGTTAAGTTGTTGGCTGCAACCTGAGCCCTGTTCACCTGCACCGACAGGATGCATTACTGCCTGTTTGTCTCGTTCTCACGATCGCGACATCTCAGGAGCGAATTCACACAAACAGAGGAGGTCAAAGGTCACAGTGACCCCACGAAACAAGTTCTGGACCAAACATCATTGATTCTTTCTGTAATTATGACAAAACTTCACACAAATGTCAAACGGGATCACTGTGACATCGTAACATATCTAACATCTGGTCTGATGCTGAAAGTAATGATTTAACTCAACTGTAATGTGTACATGCAGGTTTTTAAACATGTACACACACTAAAAATATTGCATTTCTATGTTTTTTCTGGTGCATCACGACGGCACCGTAATCGTTTATCACAGCAGTGATAGACAGTAGCACGCCAACATGGCCACCCTGCCGGCGCTGCATCCTGCAGGACAGGAAGTCCAGACTCAGCCGTTGTTCCCACAGACTGTAAACAGCAGTGATGCTCCTGGTTAATCAGCTGTTTACACGCCAACGTCTACCCGGGTGTTTGTGTTTACATCACTGCTGATCGGAGCTGGGACCACTGCAGAGTCATGTGACGCGGGTTTGAATCCTGATTGGACACGCTCACACTGCAGGCAAAAGCCAGGCGTTAGCAGCTGTTAGTCGGTGCAGTTTGAATGGGGCTGAAGCAACCAGCTGCTTCCTGTTTCATGACCATGTAATGTGTGTTTTCAGGCGCCTTGACTGAGAATATTTCTACATTTAGGATGAAAATGTGTTTGTGCGGCGGCCGTCTGAAAGTCCGTCTGCACTCTAACAACATGTTTTAACGTCCTTTTCCCTCTCTGTCCTCTGTCTCCTGCTCAGGACTCTGAGTTTGTTTGTCTGGAGTTCGACGAAGCCAAAGTCAACCAGGTGCTGAAGAAGATGGCTGACATCCAGCAGAGCATCGACAGCATCGTTCACCGCACCTAGAGCTGTTCCCCCCCGTCGGGCAGCGGAGTGACAGTGAGGCGCAGTCGTGACTCAAAGACTTCAGGCGTCTCTTCCTGCTGATGTCCGTCTCTGTCGTCCTGTTGGGTCGGGTTCATCTCGTTCGACAGCGTCACACAGACAGGAAGCTGCTCCTGCTACAGACTCACTGATTAAATCATGTGATCGCCACATTTAGCTCTGTCTGATTCTGAAGGACCTGACTCATGGACGGACCAGAAGCTGTTTCATTATTATAACCTGCCTTGTTTCAAACTGTTGAACTGTTCTAATCTGTTTTTATAAAGACGATCGGGTTATTGATGAAAGGCTTTCAGAGTTGTTGCATTTAAGTTGCTTAAATCTCCATTTTAAGCAAAACAGAGACAAAAATCTTAAATGAAAACACTGTGGAGTGAAGCAGATGATATGACTCTGAAGCTGAAGGACTGAGCCTGAAGTTAAAGACAGCTAGCATAAATATGCTAACATTAGCATTAAATGTTTATATTGGCGTGCTCTCCTAAATGTAATTTGCCAAATGTTAAAATGCTAAATGTTAGCATGTCGCTCAAACATTCAGTTTAACTCAATAAAACTTGAGTCGTTCCTGCAAAAGGCGTTAAACGCAGCAGCTGGATATCTGAGAAGAGCCCGACAGATGTCGATGTCAGTGTTTCTAACCTGCAGCTGATCAGTGAGTGTGTGAGTGAAACGGAGCTTCTCTCTGTGACTCTGCAAAGGTCAGAAGCTGCTTTCTGAAACACATCACTGTATTAAAGCAGAGACTCTGGAGTCACAGCAACACATCACCACACACTGACTCACACACCAGCAGATGCACTGCTGACTCAGCAGGAACTGCAGCACTGAGGCTGATATGTCGTTCTTTCTTGGGTGAATATCTAATATATGGTTCTACCTAGAACTCTGCATGTGCAGGGTTTCAAAACAATGTTAGCATGTTAGCAAGGTGACTGGAAGCTGGAACCACAGTGGAACCCGGCTGTTGCCAATGAGAATGAGAACAAACTAAAATCAGATTAATATGAATCGTGGAGTTGCAGCCTTGTTTGTTGGTTCATCAGACATTTTTGTTCAGTCTATTAATTATTAATTAAACAAAAGAACAGTCCACTTCATCATAATCATTGCTTTCATGTGTCCCACTTCTTTGTCTTAATGTTTCTGAGTCTCGCTCCCCAGAGGATGGACCCAGGTGATATTTGTTGTTTTGAGACTTCACATCTGTCAGACAGTTGGCACGAATTCACGGTCCCCTCAGGATGAACTGTAGTCATTTATCATCGCTTTTTCCTTTCCTCAAAGCTCCATTGTCAGAATCACTGATTCAAATAAAAATTTGCTGTACAGTGGTTAAAACACAGTGCATTAATGAGCACAATACACTAAATATGCTATTCTGGCCAAATCTGAGTCATTTTAATAACAAACATGGAGATTTCGATGAAGCCTCCATCCAGTCAACAGACTTGCAGCCCTTAAACTGCAGGAGGTGCAGTTTGAGGGTAAGCTAACTAATGCTAACTAGTTGATGAATGCTAGCTCTGCGGTGCTAACAGATGGACTGATTGACAGATGGATATTGGGATGTTAATGGTTGTTTGAAGCTTCCCTCAATAACATATTTTATTTGTCAGGAAGAAAATTTTGAGATAAAAATTTTAAAATGTGGGTTTATTTCTGTTTTTATTTCTCATATTTTGTTTAAAATTGGAAAATGTGACTGTGGACGTGATCTAAAATGGTTAGAAAACCGCTCAGGTGTGCCTCAGGTGAGTGGCTTCCTTATTAGGGCTTAATGTTGGTAATTAATAATCATTTCTATGTGACGCTTCGTGCAAATGGAGAAAACAGAGCTTCAAAAATCACCAAACTCACCTGCGACCGGCCCATCACCACCGGCTCAGGCTGCTCAGCTCCCATCCCACCTGAGGGAGGAGTCAGTGCGCGCGCAGCACAGCACAGGACGGGGCAGCCGCGCGCTCTTTTCACCTCCCAACCTTTGTCCACTCGGTGAGCACACGGCGGGACTTTCCTGCTCAAACCGGGGTTTTGGGGACTGAAGGGGAGTCGCGGGTCTCAGGGTTTACAGGAATTCACCGACGACCGGCTCGCGTCCGGGTCTCCAAACCGGGCCGGCTGAGGGAGGAATGCACCGCGGCTCAGGTGCAAGCTGCAGCCTGTCGATCAGCGCGAGACTTCCCGTTTTGATTATTTCACAACCTGACAGGTGTGTTTGCCCAGGACTGAAGAGACGGTTTCTGCTTTAGGCCGTGCGCCTGAACAGGAAACCTCAGAGCTTTAAAGGCTGAACAGTGCTAAAAGAAGGTTAGTGACTCCGTTTGAGTTTAAAACACGAAAATATCAATAAATGCACGTCTGTAAATATAAATAATGAGTTGTAATGGACGTCAACGTGAGGCCACATGTAATAATGCAGACTTCAGACCCGCAGGTGCAGCTGTCGGTCCTCATCAGCACGTTGTGATATTGTTAGTTTGACAGTGACAAGACCAAACTCAGTTTCACTTCAGGCTGTTTTAATGTGGATTTAAATTAAAACTTAGTTTAGAATTAATTAATTCAGGGACATGTTGTACCTTTTACTCCATTACTTTTATCTGACAGCTTCAGTTACTTTACCAATTCAGATATTTGCACTAAAACACAGGAAATGTCACAAAACAGCAGTTTTTGTTTCTGAATGAAGCAAAATATATTTTTACCCTAAATACTCTGATTACATCTGACTGCCAACACTACTTTTACTCTAAATACTGTTTTCATCAAAACTGAATCCCGCAGATCTGGTCCGTTTTGTGCTGATCTTTAATGTGCTGATCTGATCTCTTACCTCAGAAACGTTTGTTTCACACAGTTACAGATTAGAAAACATGACTCATGAGTTTAGGTGAGAAGAAAATGTGCTGAGCTGCACAAACATGTCAGGAAGTCAAAGATATTTCAGAAGACCACTGCATGTGAAGACCAGACTCTGAGGTGCTGATTTAACGTCGCTGTCAACAGCTGCAGAGTTTGTCGTGTTTGTAGCTTTTAAAATCGCTATTTTCAGTTATTGACAGAAACGTGCAAACGGAATATTGTTTATTTCTCAGCGTGCACCGACTGAAAATAAGCACTTTCTCCCATTTTAACCAAACTTCCTGTTAGCCAAAGTAGGAAACATTCATTGAGTTGTGCATCTCTTGAGGTCAAAGTGCTGCAGAGGAAAACAAACAAAACCAAGGAAAAAGCTAAGAAAGAAGCAACAATGCAAACATTTACAAACAGGAAGCAGCACGAAGCTCTGAATAAATGAGTCGAAGTCATGATCGTCTTCAGTTTTTCAGTTGAGAGAACAGGAAACCACCAGTGAGCGCTGGTCTGAAGACCCAGCTCAGAAGCAGGAGCTTGTCCACGGTGAACATCAGTGTCAGCAGGAAACATGAATTGGGTCTGAATCGATTATTCAGGTCTGACTAACAGCTCTGCACACGCTGACCTGAGAGCAGCTTCTGTAACCGCCATAAAATCCCTATCTGTCTCTGTACACAGGTTGTTGTTTATGACAGTGCAGTGAACCAGATTTGTTTTTTTTAAATAAAACTTTATCGCCACTTTGACATTTCACTGCCATCGTGCAAGCTCCACTCAAACCCAAACAAAGCAGCTCAACTAATTCCTGCACTCGTTGCAGATCTCTGGGTCCAGTTCGTCGGCATTCCTCCTGGTTAACTTCTCAGGGTGTTGAACTTCAGATGGCTCCAGAAGCAACAAGCCGGTTCTTCCTGGAGACGTCCCGCTCCAGCAGGAAGGTCGCCCACAAGAGTCCACGACACATCTCCAGACCCAACTGACCCACTGCCTCCACGCCAGTCACAGGTAACAGGTGAGCAGCATTAGTAAAATGAGGGTAAACTAAACGTTAGAATAAAGCACAGCCTCAGAAACCACAGACAAACTCAACGACCATGATGGAGTCGTTATCACAGACCGTTGTCAGTTCTTATCAGGGCTTTTCCAGGCTCACGATGGGCGACACAGTTGGCACGATCTGCAGTAAAGTCACTGACCCTGTTTCTGTCTCGTTTGACAGAAAACTAGCAAAATAATTGAAAATTAAAACATGTAATGTCGCCACCTAGTTTTGAGTTTGAGTTTTGATCCTTTGAGGTTGCCGTAGCTGGTCGGTGCAGAAGCAGAGTGGCAGGTTGAGTTTGTGACGTGAAGTAAGGTCGTTAATAGTTAGTTTCCACAGAGCAAAGACTAAATATGACTGTAAACATGAGCAAACATGTTTTATATTAAACCTGCAAAAATAAAATCACATTTGCGATGCTCATTCCTGTTTTAATGGTAATTGTGTTAGCATCAAGCTAATGAGCCAAGCTCTAACCCTGGTGGAAATGCTCTGTTCAGTGCTGCAGCCGTGTGTCATTTTAAACATTTTTACAGGGACTAAAACGACTTTTAATTTGTTTGAAATCTCAGGAGGCCGTCTCTTCAGTTAGCGTAGCTTCACAGCGCTCAGTCGCAATGATGAAGCTCTACTTTCTTCTTGCATGTTTAACGTACAGCAGCATTTAAGTCTGCTTACTCTGCAGTTGGTGCAATGAATTGCCATTAATTGTCAGTTGCCACAGTTAAAAAAGAGTCCAGGCTGCATTTGTTTTGTGAAACTGCTTAAGTTATAAGATTTAGCGATGGTAACAGCATGTGCAGCTCAGTGCTACAGGGTCTAAAATGGCAAAATAATAGTTAGCATATATAATATATTTATAAAAAATACAAACTATTGTTTTTTTAATAAAGACATCAGGCAATAATCAGTCAGCCATTGCTCTGTGAGTATGTGTGGTCAGACGAGCTGGTTAACTGGCTGCGAGCTTTGAGGTCTTTGGATTGCAGCTTCTTCCTTTTCCATGCCTCACTGCTGCATTTCAAATTGCTGATAAAACCCGTCTGCAACACTTTGCATTATCCATGACTCCTTTGTAATAAAAGCCAGCTCATGTTGTGTTCATAGTTGCTAGCTAAATGCTTTTAATAAGCTGCTGCAGCAGGAAATGTGAAGTTTGCATCTGCAGGAGCTTATTGCAGCATTTATTTGTATTGAAGTGTCACCACAGCTGCAGAATGCAGTTCAGAAACATGCAAATATACAAATCCACATCACTTTGATCAGTGAGCCACAGGGTCACTCACCATTATGTTACCTCTCAGCAATAAATTCTGACTTCACATTTATTTCATATAATTAATTTAGCTCAGTTGGACAAACGTGTGTTACTTCATGCTTCTGCAGTGACTGGCTGAATTTCTACGTCTGCTGAAATAACGATAAGGTTATTAGTGTGTGTGTGTGTCTGCACACAATGACAAACACTGCTGCCAGTAAACTGGCGTCATGTGCGCGGCTGAATTGGAAACGTGTGATTTCCGTCTTGTTGCTGAAGGAGGAGGAGGGAGCGAGGAGGGGGTCACTGGCCCGTTTCTGCAGGATTAGAGGTAAAACTGCGGCCTTGTTCGCAGCCGGTGTGAGCTCTGACACCAAACACAGGGAAATCGAGCTTCCATTTGAGCAGTCGTACGCAATTCTTCCGGTCTTCCTCCTGCTGAAGGCTTCTGGGTCGACCTTCCTGCTTCCATGTTTCCAAATGTCCCTTTATACTCTGGGTTTGGTGTAAGTCTGCCGGCCGAGGCCACAGTGCTGCAGCGTTTGGCCTGTTTGTTGATTTTCAGTGATGTTCTGTATCTGTTGTCTTGGTGTGTAGGTGCAGAGGGGAGGCAACATGCCTGTGGCACGCAGAAAAGTGAGTACGCTCTGCGTGATGATGACGTTCAATGTCTTCATCTGCGTCCTGATGGGGGTGTCCTGGAACCTCAGGCATAACAGAAGTGGCCCCCACAAGGTTCGGATCCCATCTGGGAGGTTTTGGCACCAAGCGGTCTTGAGCAAATCCTACTGGAACAAGGAGCAGCAGCGCCTGGACTTCATTTATAACCCCAACGTCAACTCTGTGCTCTCCAGCGACGCTGCTATTGAGCTGCCGGATTGGCTGAACGACACCGGGCCACTTAACCCGTGTGAACCAGACTACAGAGTCCAAACACAGATCATGGACTACAACTCGCTGCCGCAGCGCTTCCAGGATTTTCTTTTGCATATGCGCTGCAGGACGTACCCCATGTTGATTAATCAGCCCCACGTTTGCGATGACAAACCTTTCCTGCTGCTGGTGGTCAAGTCACTCATCCCACATTTCGACCGGCGGCAGGCCATCCGTGAAACATGGGGACGGGCGGGTGTCTTCGCCAATCAGACTGTGGCGATGGTATTCCTGGTGGGCAACACCTTGTTATCGGACCACTTCCCAGACCTGCTGGGGATGCTGGGTCATGAGGCGGAGCTTCACAAAGATATCCTCCAATGGGACTACAGGGACACCTTCTTCAACCTGACCCTGAAGGAGGTCCTCTTCCTGGAGTGGTTCAGCCAGAACTGTCCCCACGCCCAGTACGTGCTCAAAGGTGATGATGATGTCTTTGTCAACACCTTACGTGTTATTGACTTCCTGAAAGGCCTGTCAAAGGACAAGGCCAAGGATTTGTTCATAGGTGATGTAATCAGTAACGCCAGTCCACACAGAAACCGCAAACTCAAGTACTTTATCCCAGAGAGTGTGTTCGAAGGACGGTATCCACCTTACGCAGGAGGCGGGGGATATCTGTACTCTGGGGATTTAGCGCTACGCCTCCACAATGTATCCCAGCAGGTGGTCTTGTATCCCATTGACGACGTCTTCACAGGGATGTGTCTGAAAAAGCTGGGCCTGGTCCCTGAGGAGCACAGCGGCTTCAGGACTTTTGACATTGAGGAGAAGTACAGGGACACCCCCTGCATCTACCGGAGCCTGATGCTGGTTCACAGCCGGACTCCACAGGAGATGCTGACGATCTGGCCCTGGATCACCCATCCTGAGCTGGACTGCCAGTGAACAACCGCACCTTTGTGCAGCCTTATTTGCACCTTTTTTCTGTTTTATCAACACCTTTTTTTAGTCCAGCTCAGATCTCAGTGTCAGTGTTTTAAGTTAACTCCAAGTTCTCTTTTTCGTAAGCTAAACGTAAACATCCCCAAAAGCCTCCACGCAAATATTGCCCCTCACCATGCTAATGTTAGCATGTGTGCATAACACCTCCAAAGCTCAGCCCAGTGTCGTGCATGGATGCTAGTTGTACACAGATAAACAGTAGGGTTTGCATGTAAACAATTTAGCTTTTGCTATGTTAGCAAGCTAATGTTGGTCACCTCAGGTTTGACAGATCACAGCTCATGGCTGTGAAAATGCAATGTACTGGTAACAGTAGTGTAACTAAGAACATTTACTCAAGTATTGCACTTAAGTATTAATTTGAGCTCCTTGTACTTGAATAAATCCATTTTGCAGCTTTATGCTTTCATTCTGCAACATTTCAGGGGTAAATATTGTAATCAACTACTCAACTACAGTTGTCTTAAAGCTTTAGTTACTAGTTACTTTTCAGAATACAGGTTTTCCTCCCTTTCATGTGCAGTGAAAACTTTGTATCTCCAGCTGTGTTGATGTTGAGTGTTTGTGGCAAACTAAAGGAAGTTTTCGTTCTTTTTCAACTGAATAAACCTGAAAAATGCAGGTTTGTTGTTTTTCTGACTCTGTTGTTGGAGATTTGTGGTTCTCGCAGGACGACCTCGCTCCAAACGTGATGATCTTATAGGAAATGATGCGTTGCTGTAGATTTAAACCAGCCAACAGGACATTAAAGGCGATGCAAAATCAGCATTTTTATGTTTCTGTTGATTTCACAGGTTTATTTGCTTTAAATGTTTTCTTTCAGGTTTAATGTAAAATCAGCAGAACTGTCCCTGACCACCAGGCGATCAGTGCAGGTGTTTCAGCAGCACAAAGACAGAAATAAGAAAGTAAATAAGAAGAAAAACAGCCATTAAACACAGAAAGCGATCAGTACATATTCCTGTGACCAGTGTTGCTCAACAGTGAAATGTGGAACATGTGACCCCAAACACCAGCGTTTCTGTCATAATCCAGACATATAAACAACAATAGAGCAGAATATTCAAAATAAATTAATGATAAAACAAAATGCACAATTCATGCTATTATAATAAATCTAGGCATTGGTTTTTCATGTATTTGTGCTTTTTTTTATTAAACCATATGTTTTGGGTCCATTTTCAGTTTTTATCATCTCAGCTGTGACGCTGCTGCTGTTAATTTAATTTATTGTCAGCAATAAACTGAGTCAAACTGATCTTTAAAGGATCTTTTGTTTGTGTTTTGATCTTTTCATCCAATTAAAGCCATCTTTAGTCTCACCTTCAGCTGCATTGTTTAAAATGTTTAGCATTATAATTATATTTATTAACAGCAGATGTATTAATTATCAATTTTATTGCAAATAATTTATTTTTTGTTCCTATTTATTGTTCATCTTAGGATTTATTATTATATTATTCTTCACTGTTATTATAAATACTGATATTATTACTAACAGAGACTATCATTAATTTAATTATTAACTTTAGTCATTTTCTAACAACCACCATAAAAATAGTAGTGTTGATGCTGTTGATATCTCCAGTTAAAAATGTTATTTTTGTTTAAATCATGATTATTATTTCTAAACAAACATTTTAATTATTGCTGTTTATGTTTCTATATGTGTTTTACATGCTAGATATTGTTTCTGCCTCTGTATAATGACCGACACAGTTATTAAAACCTTTGTTATTTAAAGTTTTGCTGCAGTGAATTGAGGCGAGGTGCAGCGCCCTCTGCTGGATGGAGGTGACGCTGACACCTGGGCAGGAAGCACAATCAGCTGATGACTCTCAGCTGCTGGTGCAGGAGGAGAAAACAGGAGTTTAACTGTGAGACTCAGCCGCTCGTCATGCCTTCAGTCGACTGACAGACGAACGCTAAAATGCCACGAAGGAACTTTAAAAGTGTGCAGCTCATATTTCTGCTCATATTCGGGGGACGTTGCTGCCTCTCGGCTGCCTCTGAGGTAATCCTGTCATCCATGAGTAATCAGTAATCAGCTCGCCTTTGTGTTCAGGCCTGAAAACTGGAGCCAAACAAACTCTGTGATGTTTTCTTGTGTTTGTAGTCGAGCAGAGACGAAGCCGACGAGCCTCCAGGTGAGAACTGACCGAAGTGTGTTTGAGGGAGAGTTTAGAAATCAGTGTTTTCTTCTTCTTCTGTGCTTTTTATCACCAGGGTTAAAGGTCAGAGGCTGTAAACAGGGAATTAACGGTTAATATTAAAAATAAACCAGGTTTTATTTTTAGAAAAGCGTCATTTATTCAGCGGGTGTTTGCCAATGAAGTTACTCATTAATCTCATTGTCTTTATTATTTCTCACCTGTAAAAAAATAAATAAATAAAAAATTAAAAAAAAATCTTAACTTGCAGTTAAACAAAATTATTCGTTTAAATGAACCTGAACCTGGACGATGATTAATTTAGCTCTGAATTTGTTTTTAACGCAAATCAAAAGCATCATTTTGAATTCTTTAAACTTAGTTTAATATTTTTACTGTTTCCTGTTTAGTTTAGTCACATCTGTGTTGGATCCAATCTTAGTTCATACTTTTCATACAAACAAAACAAAGCGACAGTTCTCAATGAAATCTTTAATTAATTAAATTTTAATTAAATCTAGTGAATATATTTTCATTTTTAAAAACAAATCAGAGACACCAACACCAAACACGTCTCCTGACTCGAGTGCACATCCGCCGCTGAAAATAGTCCCAAAGTGCTCTATTTCTTTTTATTTATTCATTTGTTTGGTTAAAAACAAGCTTTGTTTACATGAAACTATACATTTGTGTTAAAGATTTTAAACTTGACAATAAAGAAATACAGAATATCAGCTGAGTCCTGGTTTTAAACAATAAAAAACAGAAAATCTGACAAACATCAAGTTTACCACTCGTTAAAACCACCAGAGTGTTTGTCTAAAGCCTGTTTCCTCGTTTAATTTCAATCAGTATTCAAACAAATTAATGCTTCAATCATTAAAACAACAGAATATTCACAGAAGATGATATTATATTCAGGTTCAAAGCATCTGCAGGACAGTTGAGTCACATTTAAGGTGGACAGATCCATCATCAGTGCATTCAGAGGGCTCATTTAAGGTGGACATGTCGCTCCCCAGATGGCCGCGAAGGAGAGGACGGCGCCTTCTTCGCCTTGCGGAGCTGCCACCAGCTGCTTCGCGCCGACGCCAGTGAGTTTTTCTCCCCGGACTACCTGTGCTCCAACCCACCCCTGTGGTGCAACTGGACCATTGAGGTGGATCCTGGGAAGAGGATCCATCTCCACCTGGAGGACCTGACCCCCGACGACACCTGCAGCCTCAAACAGGACCAGATCCACGTGGACGAGCCCGCCGGCCGCCTCCATGGTCAGAAGGTCCTGCAGAGGTGCTGGAGGGAGGCAAAGTACACCTCCACCTCCAACACGGTGCATGTGGTGCTGCTGATCGGCGGCTGGCCCAACCCGCCATACAGGGGCTTCTACGGACGCTACCAGGCCTTCGGACCACCGGTGGTGTACAACCCCCAGGAGGGGTTCATGGAGGGAAACAGGAGGTCAGAGGAGTCTGCAGGACTCAAGGACCTGAACCGTGAACAACTGCAGTACGACTACTACAATCAGTCGTCAGCCATGACTGCGGAGATGGTCTGGGAGCCTGAGAAGGAGGAGGTGGTGGTGGAGGAAGAGGTGGAGGTGAGTGAAGCAGTGTATCTGCTGGCGTGTGAGTCAGAGACAGTGTGTGGTGATGTGTTGATTAAAAAGCCAGAATGTGTTTTGATTTTGTTGAACTCAGGTGGATGAAAACCTCCATCCAGCCTCAGGGAACCACAGCCAGGTCCACCCGTTCACAGCCACGGCGTTCACACAGGGGGCCTCCCGATTGGAGAGAGGTGTCACTCAAACCCCATCAGACCCATCAGACCTGTTGGACCAAGATGTCCATCCTGGATCTTCACAGCAGCAGAACCAGGAGCTTAAACCCACCACAGGCATCCCAGCAGCTGTGAGGAGGAATGTGGAGGAAGCTACGACACATCCAGAGGAGGAGGAGGAGGAGGAGGTCTCCAACCAGCTGCTGCCCCCCTCTGAGAGCCCAGGGCCAGGGCCAGGGCCAGAGCAGACTCATCCTCAGCCCAACATGGTGGAGCCGCTGTCGGACCACAGAGGGAGACGTGAGCATGTTTGTGTTCTTCTGTTTGGCTGCGCTCCACACGACGTCTTCAGGCTCCAGTCACCGCTGAATCCGTCTGAGACCCTTGCAAACCATTTGCAAGTCCTAAAGTCCCAGAACACACCGTTGACCCCAGTTTATCACTGCTGCATTCACTCACATCTTAAAGATCTCAGATCCGCCGAAGTTAGTAACCAAACAATTTAGGAATCTGTGGTGCTCTAATCCCGACTGAAGCTTCTCTGCAGCTCAGCAGCACCCGTCGCTTACCTCGTCAGTAAATCAATCGAATATGTTTAAATTCATCTGAAGACTAAAACCTGAACCCGAAACAGCTGCTGAAGTGTCAGAGTCGATGCAATCTGCTGCTTCAGGTTCTTCGTCTTGTTTTGACCCGTTTTTCACATAAACTGAACACTTCTGTGAAAACTCGTGAGTTCACGGCGGCGGTGAAACTGAACTGAATGCTCGTTTACAACATCACATCTCAGCTCGAAGCCTCGCAGACTTCCTGTTCAGCTTTGGAGGTCGTGATATTTGGTCCGTCACTCAATCTCAATACAAATTACACAAAAAAATGAAGTCCTGCAGGTTCTGCTGTTCCTACTCGAACCACATCGGCTATAAGATCTTTAACTGCCGGTTTCTCACCCAGTGCGACGGTTTAAATGTCCGTTACCCTGACGTCAGACAGGAACCTGAAGCCGTTTCAAAGCTGCAGTAAGCTGGATCTGAGGTTTTACTGGTTTAAACTCGTCATTATAATGAATTCAGCTGCAGATGAACGATGTCGTCAGCGCTCATGTTGTTTTTTGTTTTTCTGTAATCGCTCATGTTTGTGTTGCAGACGAACTGAATCAGTTTGACTTTGTGTTTCTGTCCTTTAGTGAGGAATCAGTCTGAGCCTGCTCATCTCCCCGGAGGTGAGTCTCTGAGGTTTCTAACAAAACAATAATGATAATGATGATGATGATTATTACAATGAGAATGATTGTTAGCTAGCTATATGTTGCTGTTTGTTAGCTTTCGTGCTAGTGGCAGTGTGATTGATGGGTGGCTGTCTGGATGTTTCTGGTTGAAATCGGTTGGTTTGTGCTGAGTCATGTTTAGATTTCTGATATAAAAACATTGTTTTTGTATTTTTTGGTGAACTGTTCTCAGAAGCGTGTGTTTTGTGCATGTGGTCCAGCTCTGCTGTGATGTCACTGTGATTATAATCTGCTGCTGCACTGGTTGGGACAAAATCACATTTCATTTAATTGAGTTATTGAGTTATTATTGATTATCGTAGTTGTGGTCTGAGCTCACGGTCCTGATCCTGGTCCCGGACAGATCACCTGTTTGAAGTGGCTGTTGAGGTGAACTTCAGCGCGGACTTGGACGAGTCCTGGGACCAAGTGGCCAGGTCCCTGCTGCTGTCGGTCAAGACTCTGGTACGTCCAAGGACTTTAAAGGTGTAGCAGGTGGAGGTGAACGTCCTGGGTGGGGGTGTCAGAGAGAACCGGTGGTGACTGTTGGAGACGCAGTGACGTTGTCGTGTTCCTGCAGATCAACGAGCAGCTGGAGACTCTGAACACGCCGACGACCACGACCTCGAAAAGGATAAAAAGGTTGGAAGCTGTTTCCTGCATCCTTGGTTCCTTCACTTGCATCCTATGACCTTTTTATGCAGGTTTTATACAACACTTGTTGACTCCTTTCAGTTTGTCAGCAGACTTGTTTGGCAGATTAGGGGAATCTACCTGATATCAGGTTGCTGGGTCCTGGACTCAAACCGACATGTCCTGGACTGAGCTGTCCTGAGTGTGTTTGCGTGTGTGTGTCCGTGTGCAGGTTGAATGCAGGAGTGCTGTACATCCTCTGGCTGCAGGTCGGACAGGGGCCTGGAGGTCCACAGGTCCACAGGGCCGTCCACTCCGCCCTTCAGGGACTCATCGCTACCGATGTCGGAGTCAGAGGAAACCACAGGAGAGCCGTCATCACCTCTGTGTCGACGGCCGGTACTGGAAATGTTATTTTGGTGTTTTATTCCAGCTCCACCTTATTTATGATCAGTCCCACACATGTGCAGACGGGACACAACGTTCAGAGGAACCTGATTGGACCATTTGAAACTGGGCGTGCAACCTAGCTAGCTGTTGCTATTTGTTAGCTTTGATGCTAATGGCAGATTGATTGACGGATGTTTGTCTTGATGTTTCAACTTTTAAACTATAAATATTGTGATAAAACAGACAAAGTGAAAAGAGGTGTGTGTGTGTGTGTGTCAGATGTAAACGAGTGTGGGACCCAGCTGGTGCTGTGCGATGTGAATGCAGACTGTGTGAACCAGTTCGGCTTGTACTCGTGCCGCTGCAGGCCGGGTTTCCAGGACGAGTCCCGCGTCGGATCGGGAGGAACCGTGTGCGTTGACGTGGCTGCTGCAGGTACTTGTGCTCTGACCCATCGGCCATTTTGATTTTATTCTGGGTGCTGACATCCTGTTGTTGTTGTTGTTGTTTTGCCTGCAGGCTGCAGCTCAGGCCTGTCTGCAGAGTCCAAAGGCGTCTATGTGCTGTTCTTCCTGCTCAGCTCCCTCATCCTGACGCTGCTGGCGGCCATCGGTGTACTGTACCACCGTCACTACAGTGGGGCGTTCCTGGTGCGATGCCACAGCCGCAGCAGCATCACTCCTCCTGACCTGAACAACAACAGTCGTCATGACGACAGCGAATTTAGCCCTGATGCTGACCTGCCACCGCCGCCACCTCCTGCCCGGGGCTTCAGGGACGGTTGGCCCCAGGTGAAGGAGCGCCGCCCGGACACTGACCTGCCGCTGCTGCGCTTCAGCCCGCTGCTGCCACCGGATGGCTGCGTGGAGCCGCAGGAAGGCGGGAAGATGTGACCTCGGCGTCTTCACTTTGTTCATTACAAACTGTTCTCATCTGTTTTGTTTGTGTTGTGATTCTGTTGATGAAAATTAAACTGAAAATTAAAAAAAAATGTCATCAGGATCTTTCTCTGCCCCCCGGTGTCTGGCTGCAACACAGATCATAAGCCCCGCCCCCTGGTGCCTGGCTGCAGCACAGATCATAAGCCCCGCCCCCTGGTGCCTGGCTGCAACACAGCTCAGAAGCCCCGCCTCCTGGTGCCTGGCTGCAACACAGCTCATAAGAAAATCCACTTTGAAACAAACAAAATATATTTCTTATAAAAATTTGAGTCTGTGCTCACACACACACACACACACACACACACACACACACACACACAGCAGTGACTGCAGGTTGTGGTGGAGCAGCAGGAGCAGGATTATGGGTGGAGGACGCCGCCCTGCAGGTGGAGCTCAGCATGGTTTGTTGGATGGAAATCCTCAACCTCAGGCTGCCAGCAGAGACACCAGACACCACCTCCACCTCCGCCTGCTGATCTGAGACGACGTTTCCTTTTCATAACACAGAGAAACGTCACGTGGGTCAAACAGGAAATGTGCATCAAAACCAACATTTCCGCAGCAAAACGGGCTGCAAAGAGGAAGTTTTACATGAGGAGCAGCTGCAGAGGTCCATCTGATGATGTGTGGCCGGCTCTCGGAGCTGTAATGCTGCGGCGCCTGTGAAACGAGGCGTGGACGTTGGAGGAAAAAAACAGATTTTTTGGTTTTTTTCCGACAGGAGAAGGGAACAAGCACCCTGTAATAAAGCAGAGTAAGGTCAGCAGACTCCCCCATGTGACAGAGCACCGCCTGGGATTAGCCGCTGTAAGCCTATTAAAGTGGTTTTGTGGAGCGGGTGGGCCGGCGCTGACTGCACTTCACTCCCTGCGCGCGGCGATGCAGGGTGGCCAGTTTGAAACTGGGAGGTCACAGGTCCACAACAGGCCTGCTGGAGTGTCCTTGAGCCCGAAAGTCACTTCATATAATCAACTAATCACCTGAATTTCAATGTGGCCTCATGAGTCCAGAGACATTTCACGTCTTTACAGTTAACGTTGAATATTATCTGATGTGCAGAGAGTTTGAGTTCTGTTTTAATGGTTCCTGCATCAAATAGAGTTTTATTATAAGGAAAACACAGATTATAAGAAACAAGGCTCTGTGTGTTCATGAGTCTAAGACACTCCCAGTTTAACATATATTGTTGTTTATTGCTTGAAAACACCTATTAAATACACAATATTCAGTATTTAACACGTTGTGTGCAGCTGCTCACAGTAATTTGCAGTATGAACCTGTTAAACTGATTTACTGCTTTACAGTAATTAGTTTGTGTGAGCTCACTTTATGGTTTTGTGCAGCAAAGCTAATGCATGGATTACTATCCCAAAATATCATTTTAATGATTTTAAAACATATTTAATATATATTATAACTTAAAAATTTCAGATTTTATTTCGTTTTATATTATATGTGTTATGTGTTATGTAGACGGGCCAGGTGCATGCTGGGAAAACTGCAGATTTTGCTTTCACAACTTTTAGGCTGAATCAGGCCAAACTGCAGGTGCAGTCCATGGTTTCAAATGTTTCCCTCTGTTCTGTTGAGTTAAAACAAAGATGGCCGCCGCATCTACACTTCCTGTCACTGTATAAACAGGAAGTCAAAACAAACTGGATAAGGGGGCTGTGGTCTTGCCATAGTGACGTCATTTTGAGTCTGTGCAGTAGTGATCGGGGGCATGGAGCGGCTGTATCTGCAGCCAGACACCAGGGGGCGGGGCTTATGACCTGGACTGCAGCCCGATACCAGGGGGCGTGGCTTATGACCTGGACTGCAGCCCAATACCAGGGGGCGGGGCTTATGAGCTGGACTGCAGCCCAATACCAGGGGGCGGGGCTTATGAGCTGGACTGCAGCCCGATACCAGGGGGCGTGGCTTATGAGCTGTGATGTGGTCAGACTCCAGGGGGCGGGGCTTATGAGCTGTACTGCAGCCAGACACCAGGGGGCGGGGCTTATGAGCTGTACTGCGGTCAGACACCAGGGGGCGGGGTTTATGAGCTGTACTGCGGTCAGACACCAGGGGGCGGGGTTTATGAGCTGTGCTGCAGTCAGACTCCAGGGGGCGGGGTTTATGAGCTGCGCTGCAGTCAGACTCCAGGGGGCGGGGCTTATGAGCTGTGCTGCAGCCCGATACCAGGGGGCGGGGCTTATGAGCTGTCCTGCGGTCAGACTCCAGGGGGCGGTCCAGATGTTTCAGCTTCACCTTTATAACCAGTCTCTGCTTCCCGCTCCGACCACACAGCTGACCTTGCAGCTGCAGTAATCCCGTCAGTGTTTAATAACCTGATCCCGGTGTTAAAGGCTTCGTTATATCAGAGGAATCAGGCTCTGGGTTTCCTCTCGTGGCACGCTGCGGTGGACTCAGCTCGCCCGGCAATTTATTTTCCTATTAGCCGAGCCGTGTGAAGTGTGATTGGCTGTCGAGCTGCAGGTTGGCGGAGGAGCTGGTCAGCCTGATAAGAGGACAGATCGGGCTCAGAGCGGAGACTCTGCGCTCTGATTGGGTGAAGATATGAAGACTGACCGGCTGAAAATGTGAACTCATCCTTTAATAACTGCAGTATTTTAGGATTTGTTATAATACCTGCTGCTAAAATAGTGAGAACGTTGGGATGAAATCCAATAAATTCAGGCATCAAATAAAGCAGCTGACTGTTTTTAACCTCCCGACCTCGTTGTTTCAGGTTTTCTTGCAGTTTTTTCTACTTCAGAAGGTTTTTGCTGAGTTGTCCTGATGCAGCTCGATGGTCTGAGGATAGAGGATGTTGTTTCAGTCACTCACATAGTTAAATATGTTGGGCCGTGAGTAACAAGATGAGGTAAAAGTCATTCAAACAGTCGATGTCTTTCTTCTTTTCACCAGTTTATAACATAGAAAACTGCAGCAACACCTGGTGCAAAACAATCGTGAATTGCTCCTGAACGCAGCGCGATGTGGTCATGGAACATGCACATCGCAGCGATCATCATCTTGACCTGCAATACAGGAGGTTTGGTCATGTCTGTGCAGCTCAAACATCCAAATCTGAGTCAAAAGCTTCATGCGTGCAGAGCTCCTGCAGAAGCCATGATCAGAAAACACACACACACTCCAGAGACGAGACTTATGTCTTACCCTGAGCTGTATTTTGAAATAATAAAGTAACGTTGTCATAAAATCCCACAGTGTCTGATGAGTTCAGTCTCGTCCAATCGGCAAAATCAAAACATGCATCAAATCACATTCTTTAAAACAAGCATCTAGTTTTTATTGGACATTGTCGCCTGTTTCCTGCTCACAGCTGATCAACGCTGCACCAACAACAACGTTCAGGCTGCAGAACAGGAGGAAACGCAGCCCAGGTGCGCCTGTGCAGCTGTGTGAGCAGGTAAATTACCCACAAAGCTTTGCATTTTAACCGGATTCAACCACAGCTGTGGAAAAGCACTTCTTCCTCCTTCAGCTTCGTTTGCCAGGCTCTTGAGCTTGGTTAAACGCTGAGACAAAGACCTCTGCTGCAGGAAGGACAATACAGATGTGGAATATAACTTTTAAAGCTCTCACACTGCAAACTGGATGATATATGAGACTGGACGATATGGAAATGCAAAATTCTGTGATTTGTTTGTTCGTTTGAGACTCAGAAACATGTCGTTACATGTTGTTATTGGTGGAAACACCTGCATGTCTGCATGTCTGCATGTCTCAATGAGGGTATCTTGAGCTTCTCGTCATGCAGGAATATACAAACCCACAGATCATCGCCTCAGCTCGTATGTCGTGCTCAGTCCTCTGTACACCTCTGTGCATCAGCCTGAAACAGTCGTAGCCAACAGTCTGATCGTGTGTCAGTGACGTGAGCTTTGTTTTGGTTTCACCTTGTTGTTGCTGTGACTAAACACTGAGCTGAGGTGCAGCGAGCCTGTTCGTCTGTGACGTGGTCCGACGCTTCATCAGACAAACACATCGGTGAGAGACGAGAGCGACGCTGCCAAAACGCAGCAAATAAACAAACCGCCTGAAGCCGGAGCTGCAGCGAGCGGGATCATCCTACAGGGGGCAGTGCGCTGCCTCTGCCCGGGCTGTGATCACTCGTCAGGGATAATAAGAGAAGCATTTATAGTCATATCCCTGTAATAAAGGAGGTGTCTCTTTGTCCTTTTTCATTCAACACATTGTCACAACCCAGAGCCTTAATCCTGCAAACTGACGGACAGTTGCATCCTGGGAAAAGAGCCGCATGCCATTGTTTGAGTGAGTCAAATCTGTTAAGCCCTAATTCTTTTGTGTGCATTTGCATACTCGGAAGTATTCTTTCACCGAATGGGCCAAATCCTCCTCGTGTGTGTGTCTGTGTGTGTGTGTGTGTGTGTGAGGCATTTTTAGTATCATTGGTGGAGTATCTACATGCACTATTAGCGCCTCATAATACCCACGTATAATACGCCGGCATAATCTTCCAGATAAGAGGGTTTTTTTCTAAAGTGTAGCATTACGTCCGGGATGAAACGCCACAATTTCAAGCAGATTCAAACGAGCTCAAATGTCAGAAGAAATGTCAAGTGGCGCTGCGGTGGCGGGAAACGGCAACACCTACCTTTTTATCGTTTCATCACACGCCTGATTCCTCAAATTTAGCTCCCAGCTGAAAGGCCCGTCTCGGCTTGTAATGGGTCATGTGCTGTAATAAAGACCCCTGACTCACCCGGCCGCTTTCTTCCAGCTCCTCCTTCTGATTGTGGCAGGACGGCGTTTCCCCCTCCATCCAACTGACGATAAAACGGTCTGTTATCTGTGGCGGCGTCGGGCGCAGTGTGCTTCACACGCTCGCATCCTCTGCAGGCCTCTTCCCTGCCGCCCTCCGGAGTCCCTTCTGCAGAAGCTCTGATAAGATTGTTGAGTGGAGATGGCAGATGGAGGGTCGAGGAGAGACGGCGTGCTCTCCAAAAGCGCCCACCTGACCGTTTACATCACATTAACCATCTGAAGCTGTGCAAAAAAGTGAGAAAATCAACTCGAAGGTTAAAGTTTGATCATCATTTCTGGGATTTTCTGACCGAAATTAACTTTCAGGTCTCCAATCAGGACAGAATGAGTCTCCTAACGCCGTGAAAGCACCGTGATGTAACTCTGATCGGATCTTTGCACCAGACAAAGTCATTTATCTCCTGCAAACTGTCAGAAACCTGAAATACAGAAGTTTTCCACAGATGTTGTCGCCACAAGAGCAGGTTGCTGATGTACAGTTGTACATGTTCGTCCAGACTCAAGTGACATGTCATGTATTTGTGTCATAATTAAGCCAAAATGTGTTTGTGACGTCAAAATCTAATCAGTTCATCCTCGTCATTGTTCCTGATACGTAAGAACGTCAGCTCACTCTGACCTTTGACCTACAAAATCAAGTTCATCCTTGAACCTGGAAGTTTGTGGGGTTCGTGAGGTCACAGCGACCTTGACCTTTGACCTTTGACCAACAAAGTCTAAGTGGTTCATTCTGGAGTCCGACTGAATGTTTTTGAAGAATTTGAAGAAAGTTCCCTCAAAGACGAGAATAAAGAGCAGGACAGAAGGTCTCCATCGATTAAAGGTTGAATCATGAAGCTGAAATGAGGATTCATCTTCGTCATCTCGCCGTATTTCACTATGAAAACATTAAAACAGGTGACAGGTGGACAGAGGTCACACCAATTGTTGGCTGTACTGTTTCCAGTAATGAAAACATCTAAACACGCTAACATCTGGCTTCTGACTTCAGTGTGAATGTGTCCAATCAGGATTCAAACCTGTGTCACATGACTCTGCAGCAGTCACAGCTGTTTCCTTCTCCGGGTTGTGATGCTACAGGAAGTCACAAACGTTGGCATGTTAACAGCTAAACACGCTCAAATCGTTCTTAATTCAGCGCCGACCTTCAAAGACAGACTGAAACACAAGACCGTCCCTGAAATGTGAGTGTTAAACAAGTCACTCGCCCATTTTCAGCGTGTCCAGCTGTGTTAACCTGCATGCAGGGTGGGATGCTGGTGTCCCATGGGACCTGGTACTTAGACCATCTGTGTTCACCTGTTCAGGATCTGAGGCCGGGCTCTGAGGAGCCTCCATCTGTTGTCTGCATGTTCGCTGTCGTGATGTTTCACCGTCGTTGCACCATCACTTCCTCCCCGCCGCTCTCTCCAATGTCACGCAGCTGAGAGACGGACCGTATGAATCCGCAGCCGCTCTGCATCTGTTCTCCGGCTGCTGTTTGCCTTGTTTGTTTTCTCCTCCTGTGTATTTAAAGCCTCAATTTCAGCCGGCGAGGGACCCGTGAAAAGAGCCACGGCACGAAGAGAAAACAAGCCCTCAGAGACGAGCGAGGAGGAGGAGGATGCAATGACAACACGAGGAAGGAAACAAGGGCCAGGGGAATAAGCTGCGATTAAACCGAAAAACAATCAAACTGCAGAGATGAGAAGAAGAAGAAGAAGAGAAACAAACACACAGAGAGACACAACAATGAAAGCAAATAAAACAGGCAAACAGGGAACGAAGCGTGTTCGGGAAAAGACGCTGGCGAGGGGCGAATTACGCCGAGTGCCAGCTCTGGATCCCATCAAAGGGAAGCAGAAGTGCTGGAAATGACACCAGAGGATACAACTGCAGGTCTTTAAGATCTTAGTGACATTTTGAGTTAATATGGTGACAAACATCTGGTTATTCCACCAACCAGCTGCTACGGAGCGGTCAGTGCTCGCTCTCTAGTGGCCAAACGGTCGAGATAACCGGTATCACCAGCTGCTCTCTGTGAGGACGACACCATCAGACGAACAATAAGCTGAAACTGGCATTAAAGCTTCATAAAGCCAAGAGAAGCAGGTTCAGCTGATGACTCCTCAACAACTCAGTCCATGAGCTCAAGTACACCAACAGCACCATCAGCCCAGCCATTCAGTGTCTACAACCAGCAACTGCTTCAGCAGCTTCTGAAAGCCCATGCCGGGAGTTTTGTATAAATCTGAAAGACATCTCATCAGAAACCATCTCTGCACAGACAAAAGGAGTTGATACAGCAGCCAAAACATGTATTTGTGCATGAGACACCTTCATGAAGCTACAAATGAAATGTGTAAGAAACACAGTCGCTGGCATTAACTGATGCAGACAGAGTTTTTGGTGTTTAACTCAGTGTCTTGGTTTCGTTTCTGCAGCTGAACCCCAGTGTTTTAATCAGATGGGACGTTCTCCTTCAGGTTTACGGCTGAACGGACAAACTGCGGCGGAAAAGCAACAGGAGCTGCCTGAGAAAACGTGACATGGGTTTGGTTTTTCCACAACTGACAATAATGAACGTGTGACTGACTGAACCTCTGTGGTTTCTGGACCAACGATACCTCGAGCGCTCGCTGCGGGAGCTCAGGTCGAGCTAACATTGTTATGAAAAGGCCTCGATTTATCTGAATGTGTGGCTTATGAATAAATTTGACTCGACCTCCTCGTCGTCGCTGCAGCGGTGCAGCTTCTTCTCTTTTTTTGTGTTGTTTCCGGTTCAGCGGCTCTCTGACGTCCCGACGGCGAGGCTTTTATGACAGATGAGGACTTTTTAACGGGCTCTGTGTGGAGGCAGTGGACTGGCTCCTCTTAATTAGCACTTTGTCTCTGCTCAGGAGTGACCTTTTCTCTTTTGCACTTTGGCTAAATTGAGTCCCACTTCTGTGCCGAGTGTTTTCCTGTGTTGTGCTTGGCTGCTGGTGCGTGGCTCCTCGCTCAGGGTTCACCTCGTGTTCCTGGTGTTTTTTCCTTTAATTCAATATTAAATAACGACCAATCAGTGGTGCCAGAGCTCCGGCCTACCTTCATCCCTCAACACAGAAATGGAAGACTGAGTGGAAAACCTGATTTTAACTGCAGGCGGGGGTTTGTTATGGTTGCACACTGCTTCATTTAATAAAGAGCCATTGCAGAGCGACACAAACTGGTGTTTGGTTGCTAACAGGGAGTACAAACACAGACGGAGCAGCTGACATCGTAGTTTCTTCAAAGGTCAACTGTCAGGCCATCCTGCTTTTGGTTCAAGGTGCAAAGTTTGATGAAAGTTCACCAAAGTTGAGCTTAACCCAACAAAAGGCCATTTTAAATGCAGGTTAATCCTGAATCTTGATGTATTTTGCAGACAAACATCAGCTCCATCAGCTCCATCACCTCCACCAGCCTCCATCAGGCTCTTAACTCACGATCTAAACTTTGCTCTTTGCTCATGTTTTCACAAAAACACTTGTACCACAGGTCGGCGATGATCGTCCAGCCTTACAAAAGTCATTGTTTGCAGCTGCTGCATCACATTACTGATCTGTTTGTTTGGAGATCTAATGATACTGCTGTAAAGATGATTTGTGCAACAACAACAACAACAGCAGCATCTACTTTGCCCGGTCCTGCTGATGGTTTATACAGAAGAGCGAGACGAGCCGCGGTGCATCTTTCCCACCTTGAACAGGGCGGGTAATAGGGTCTGTAGTAGTGGTGACTAATGCATCAACACACACACACACACACACACACAGTGTTCTCCAGGCTCTACCAGTGCTCTCCAGCTTGAGGAGCCTCCACAGCCGTCGCCTCCTCCATTTCCAGAATCAGAGATGACCTTTTGCATGAATAAAGTCAAAGAGGATTAAAGGCAGAAGAGACCTTCGCAATGTCGGCCGAGGGGGGAGAAGCGGGTGCATCCTCCTTTTGAACGTGGCTGGAGTGTCGATGTCTCCGCCTGCCCGAAGGCCCGCGCTGTGTGAGAGTGTGTTTGAAAAGTGTGTGAAGCATGAAAACAAAAGGAAACACACCTTCAGGCAAACGAGAGGAAACGTGTGGCGAGAAGCGTTTCCAGTAAAGTCTGTGGTTAATATTCTGATGGGATTCACATCGCGCTCCGACCTAATCCGTACGTCACAGACACAGAATCTATTTGCTTAAGTAACAGACGTGTCCATCAGACCTTCGGGATTACAACAGTTTGGATCAGCAGCCGTCGCTCGCAGCTTCTGCACGGCTCCCATCGGGATTAATTCAACCCCATTTCGTCATTATTGCCTGTTTAATACCTGCCAGAGCTGAGCAATTTACACCTTTTGAGGAGCATCAGGTGTTGAAATGCTGAGGTTAAGTTGAGAAGACAGCGCTGAGGTTGTGATTTGGCTTCAAAATGAGGAAAATCACATTGACATTAGTGATAAAAACTCAAATGCCTTCACTCTTTCTCATGCAATCTGCTCAGTTCCTCCAAAAAGGCATTGACGCAGTCTTGAAAATACAATCCAGTGTTGATGCTTCTTCAGTGTTTGTGCTTTAGCTTCTTTAAACAAAGCCATGCTGCATGAGGCCAGACCGTCGTGGCCCAACAGGAAAGGGCAGTCGAGTGGCAGCAGCAGCTCCAGACACGCTGTCAGCTGAAAGAGAAAGTTGGTAGATGTTAGGAATAAAGAAGAACCCAGTGGCTGCACTGATGGGTCAAAATGCTGCAGCGCTGATGAGCAGCATGTGTCGTAGAACAGGTGAGGGGAACGTTCAACAGCAGAAACACAGGAGACTTGTTTTTCAGTCCAAAACATCCAATGGAAAAAGTCAAAAACATTCAAAATCACAATTTGACGTTGATCTGACACATAAACTGTGGACACCTGGTTCAGTAATGACAGGTGACGGACCAGCGCTGGGATCCTGAAGCATCTACTGGTCATTTCCTTCACATCCAGCCAAGATTGTGCTGTTGGACGCAACACAGCTGATCGTATGGTGTGCAGATGGATTTTTGCAAAAATGTGAAGTTGCATATTATAAAGTTGTCGTCCTTTGACGTGCAGATGTCGAGGAGGTTTGGGTGGAGGAATGGATCGAACAAATACAGGACTTTTAGTCACAGGAGCGGCAGCTTGAAGCCAAAAATGACTGTTAGGCTTGTTTTGAACGAACATCAATATTTTCCTAAATGCAACTGTAACTGTGTGTTTTTCATTTGTACTATGATTGATTCAAAAATACAGGACTGTGTAAAGTGTCTGGTGTTAAATACTAAAGCAGCTGTAAACTGGAGGGTAACTGGGTTTGACTGGTGAGTAGCACTGGTCTGACCTGGTCGGACGGACGCTGCGACGCCGCCTCAGGACGAACAACACGACACACAAATTAATAAGAAAAACAGAAAAGCACAGTGGAGCTCGTGAGCCCGCTCCTCTCTCGTCAGACTGGAGGCCCTAAACATTTTCCAAGATCACTTACCAGTAAAACAAAAGGGGGAAAGAACAGTTGAGGCCGCAGCCCAGAGGATTATTCTCCTAGTGTTACATGGATTAGCAGCAGCCCAACCTTTGACTCCTGTTAGGGACGACTTGACTTATGGCTCCGTGCAGGTGGGGCCTCGCTCATAGCTACAGCATGTTCATCAGGCAACAGCAGGAAAATAAACTATATGCGTCCTCATGGCGTCCGTACGGGCTCACACCTGCAGAAGACGCACATTGTTGTCAGGAAACCTGCACATCTCCAAAATGATGCAACTTCCTGCGTCATCGTGTGGCTTTTTAGCTAAATATATAACAAAAAGTCGATTAATTTGGATTTTTATGTTAATATTTGATGATGTTTTCTTCCTTTAAAGCAAAATATGTTGTGTCTTTATGTGCAGTGTGCTTAAAACCAGCCAATCACATCCTGACATCCATCAGTCTTCAGCTGCTAGCAGCACAGGAGATTCATTGGTTAGCTTGCTAGCATTAGCATGCTCAGTGTTTCTTCACCTGTTCGTCACTTTAAAGCTACAAACTCATGAAATATCTTTTTAAACTGCAAATGAACACATGTTTAAGCCTCAAACAAACAAAATAAAACAGTGTGGAGGTTTAGCTTCTCTCTGCTTTTAGCTATGCTAAGCTAACGTCATCCTGACTCTACGCACCAAACAACATGAGATTAGCATGTGTCTCCTCGTCTCAGTGGAAAAATCTGATTATTTCTACAAAAACTGAACGTTTTCTTTAAAAACCTGTACCTAAAACTGTGAAGTAGCCTGTGTGTAATACTTACATACATGTCCTCAGCACCTTTCACTCCACTACATCAGCTTTAGTTGCGAGTTACTTTACAAACACATGATAATCTCATAGAGTATGATGCATTTCTGTAGATGAAACCAGACAGAAGTATATAAAGTAGTTACTACCTGTCAGTACTTTAAATACTTTAACTACTCTCCTAACATTATTTACTTTTTATATTGCTATTTTATTTTTCTTCATTTTTATATATAATCTAATAAATAACATTTATTTTGATTTAGATAATGTTTTGATCGCAGTGTTTGGAGTATTACTGAATGTTCACAGTGTGGTATGAGTACCTTTAATCAATACATTTTTCACTTTTCAACCAAATCTGGTTTTAATTTTGACGTTTTGATCTAAAATAACCAAACTGAATCACTGCTTCTTTTATTTTTTTGTCTTTTGTTGTTCGTCTCATTTTTGTTTGTGTCTCCTCTCTGACTCCAGTTCCTGCGAAGCCTCAGCCCCCTTCATGTTTTCAGTCGACACAAGTGGAGTAAGAATAGCTGAAATGACGTTTCCTCAGCGTGTGTGTGTGTGTGTGTGTGCATGTGCAGCTCTCGTGTTAAGTCCCTTACAGATCCATGCACATGTGTATAGAAACAATTCACAAAGCCCTGTGTAATCTTCCTTTTTACTGCGCTCTTGGTTTCATCAGCGGGGGGATTACTGTACCGCCGACTCTGCAGGAGGAGGAGGGACGAACAAAATGGCGGAAAAAAGAAAAACAAATTGTAACGTAATCTCTGCAGAGAAAGGACGGCTGAGCGAGGGAGTACCCCCTCCACCCACCTCCACCCTCCACCCTCACAGACCCTCCATCTTTTTTTTTTTTTGCAGGCCAGAAAATCCCATAATCCTCCATGTTTGATGTCTCAAAGCTAATGGCGTTTATTAGGACAGCCCAAAAGGCGCTTTGTCTGCGGCGCTGCTGCCGTTGAGGTTTTGAATGACATTGCAGAGAGAGAGCCGGTAACTTTAGCTTAATCTGGGCTTATCCGGCCCCGATGCATGCACAGGTGTGTGGCCCTTAAGCTCAGGGAGGCCGGGGCTCTCCTGAGCGAAGCCAAAGATCAATGCTGCTCCAGGGGCCGAAGACGTCCACAGGAGCTCACGCTGCACCTTCGCCCCAGGAGGCTTTAGCTCGTCTCATGCTCCAAACGGCCTATTATCACATTTTAATTAAACGCCTGCTCCCCTCCTTCCCCCTCGTCTGCTCTGTAAGATATGGAACGACCTTTTCCTGCTGAGTCAGTTTATGTTTCATGGAGCGAGTCGCGCAGGTTGAGTTGCATTTATTCACCTGGAGGCCCCGGCGTTCACCAAGAACTCCTCTGCTCTGTGCTTTGACCCTAAATTAGTTCACATACAGTAGATCTGGGGAGTGGTTTCAGGTAAACGCTGCCTGCGGGAGAAGAATCCTGAAGCTGTGTTTTCACTCTTGAACACCACCTGACCGGTTAAAGCAAACAGTCTCCTGTTTGCACATCAAGCAGCAACACGATCACTGATGAATCCAGTGTTCTCTCCTCCTTTAACTCTGCTTTGGTCTCCAGTACACTCCTGAGAAACATCTTCAGATGTTTAGCAGCTACATGTTGCATGTTGCCACCTGTGAAGCCTGTTTATCTCCAGGCATCGACATTAACTCCAGCTGCAGTCACCTGATGCTGCCTGCAGACCTGTGTGGTACGGCTTCACTCCATACAGTTGCCAGTTTCACAGTAACAACATGACTCCTGGTGTTTATTAGTTTTTGTTACATTGTGAAGGTGCACACTGAAAGCTCAGTTGTGCTCATAATGGGCAAAAACTGGTGTAAACATGGCCGCCGTCCTTCAGAGTAGTGACCTTGTGCAGTGATGCTCTGCTCCCTGAGCTCCTGCCACGCTCTGATCTCTCCCTGGAATATCGCTCCCTCTGTGACGTCCTCTGGACCTCCTCCACTGTGTCAGAGCAGAGAGCCTTCAGCTGCACCGTCACTGTGGAGACACAGCCCCGCGAATGTGGGAGGAGATGAGCAGCATGTCCTCCTGATCTGACGCAGACACTTCCCTCTGGGACTCTGCAGCTGCTCCACTGCTCAGACTCTCTACTGATCGTCCACATGAAGCTTGATGTTGATGCTGGAGCTCCATGGTGACGATGCACAAGCAGGATCACAAACTGCACATCATCACAAAAACACTTGCAACACACAACATCACAACTCAGAGCAGCTGCACCGTCAAAGTGAATGAATGCATCATGTTGTGGTCATATGACTAAAGAGGTGAAGGCAGGAGAACAGTGTGTGACACCACTGATCACATCCTGAGTATCTCACCTTTAACCGACGAAAGAATCAGGTGCAACATCACACCTTCACTGCACCTTTACATATATTATTTATTCTTTTTAACCGTGTGTGAAGTCTTAAATACAAATGCACGACTCAGTGTTGACGCTTTTGCAGATTTTTTCTGTTCGCACATCAAATTCTTGAATCTTGAATGGGTTTTTTGTGTTTTTGAGCTGAAAAATTACATAAAGTAGTGAACAGTAGGTACATATTTAAAGAGCATGTTTATATCATAAAACATTAAAAAGCATATGTTATGTTGACTTTTTATGAATTTTTCATTTCTTTCTTCAGAAACATTTAGCAGGCCTCATAAACAAACAGACCAAACATTCATTTTGCAGGCGGCTGATCAGAAAAACACTCATTTCAATTATTTTGTAAAGACGTAGATGAACAATGTCGTCCTGCTGGTAGTGACAAAATAAATGATAAATCATAAAATGTGCTTTTATTTTGGAAATATGTGACAAATGGATAGAGAATGATGAATTTTATGAATAATGAATCTGTCAGATGATGAAAACGTAACACCACGTCCTGTCCACCTGTTTCCTGTTTCCTGTTGTGGGAGAATGACATTGCTGCTGCTGGATGCTGGGGCCTCTCTGACCGAGCGCTGCCGACTGTCTTATTGGATTTACAAGCCGCTCCTTCAATAAAAAGAATGAATTTCCCATAATTCAATAACAGAAATCAAGGCCAGCGGCCCAGTGATCCATAAACACTACGATGATGAGGTCATCTCCCGTGAGTGGCTGCTGACGAAATGCCTCGCCGTGTTTGATTTTCAGGTTTAAACACAGTGTTTGATGTCTGCAGGTGAAGAAGACGCGTGGTCGACTTTATCTCCGATGTTTCCTGTTTTGTTTTCCGTCAGAAGTCCTTCATGGCGCGTCCAAACCATGAATTTCTTCAATTGCTGCCATCATCCTGACAAATAACACGCTGCATGCTTTTATTTTCCTGCGGGGGGGGGATCTGCCCCCTCGGCCCCGCGGTCACGGTCCCCTGCAGATTCACACACAGCCCTGGTTGTCTTCTGCTGTCTGCATGGGCTGAAACGCCATGCATCACTTCCTGTCGTGCAGAGAGAGAGAGAGAGAGACAGAGAGAGACAGAGAGGCTTGGTTAATGTTTTAAACTGTCTCACCTCTCGCCTCCCAGCGATTCATGACTCTTTGAGCTTCTTTGCACCATTTTTGGGCAACGCTGGATGATTTCCCGTCCGGTCCAGCCAGGCGTGTTGTGTGAGCGGGCGACCAACAGGGGGCGTCAGCCGGCAGCTTAACGCTCGTCACGTCCCTGAAGCGAACAGAGCTGCTGCCGCTTTAACCCACATTTCACTGAGGAGGCTGCTCCTGAAACAGAGGCAGGTTAACGGCACACAGGCTCAATGAACACGATGAAACGTGGTTAAACTTTATATTTGTGTAAATAAAACCATGTTGAACACATGTTCCTGACGTGTGTCCATGCTCCTGACGTGTGTCCATGTTCCTGACGTGTGTCCATGTTCCTGATGTGTGTCCATGCTCCTGACGTGTGTCCATGTTCCTGATGTGTGTCCATGTTCCTGCTGTGTGTCCATGCTCCTGACGTGTGTCCATGTTCCTGACGTGTGTCCATGTTCCTGACGTGTGTCCATGCTCCTGACGTGTGTCCATGTTCCTGACGTGTGTCCATGCTCCTGATGTGTGTCCATGTTCCTGACGTGTGTCCATGTTCCTGACGTGTGTCCATGTTCCTCAGCTTAATAATAATTACAATATAAAACTCAAGCTGTGCTGTGAATTCAAGTGTGTGAGTCAGGAGGAAACCCGAAGCAGCTGAAGCCTCAGTGTTTTGCTGTAACTGTGTCAAACAAGTGTTAATCTTTGTTTGCTTAAGGTTTAAAAACATGATAATTCCTGTTTTTGAGAGTTTGTAGCTTTAAAGTGACGAATAGCTGAAGAAACACTGATGCAGCACTGACGAGTGGACGTCAGGATGTTATTGTTTGGTTCAGGCCGACGTCATTTTTAGTTTTAAAGGAAGAAAATGTGTTTTTTGCATATTCATAGTTAAATCAGTGCACAAAGTGACCACAGATGTGACTAAAACTGGTGAAAAAGGCATTTTTGTGTCTCATCTCACTTCTTTTTTTCTGTTTAGATGTGAGTTTCTTTGTCTATAGGAGCAGAAACGTCTTAAAAAGCCTCTGAAACAATCAAATAAATGTCTTTCCACGCTTCCTCCTGTGTGTGTTTCTGTTGTAAGAGGACAAATGCAGCACTCGATGAGGCTTCAGTTCACGTTTCATTAATGACGTCTTTGACATCGTGCACGGTGACGAGCAAATGACCCTTTTCATCCTGAGAGCCGTTACCGATCCAGCACTCTGCTCTTTAGACGCTGAGTGTGCCTGCAGGGCCGCGCTGTTTGTTACAGACCGCAGGGATTATTCTGCCTCCCGGTAGATGAAAGCGTCTAATCTGCGGTAACACGGCTGCAGTGATGTTCCTCTGTTGTTCTGTCAGGATTAAAACCTGACAAATGGTTTATTTCTGCTGTTCAGGTGCACGAGAGCCGGAGACAAACACCTCTGACCCTCTTCCTGAGCTTGAGGCGGGACTTTAAAGGGCTATACCACAGTTTTTATCCTTTCATTGTGCACATGTTCAAATTCATACAGTTGAGATACTTTGAGTGGGCATGGTTGCTGCTCCGTGTATCCTGGAGGGTTTCTGTGCACAGGTTGCATCAGTTGGTGCAGCGCAGTAACCTCCTCCGAGGTCACCATGTTTATTGTTTACATCATGCAAATCCAGAAGTTAATGTGTTTTGATTTCTCCAGTGCACCCTCAGGTGGTGTCCTGCAGTAGCACAAGTTTGTGAAACTCAGAAATCAAGTACCTGTGAACATGTTTGGACCTTTGGTGCCTCAAAGGTTTTTCAGGTATTGCTAACTAGGCTAACCGGACTAAATCACCATGGTAACTGGGGTTGATCACCATGGTAACCTATGCAGCACCTCTTACCTAAGTTAACATCAGATAAGATCAAAAACCTGCCAACAGCCAATCAGATGACTGTAAAAACTGAGTCATCGACATAACACACGACAACCCGTGATATTACACCATAACAGTTCCCACCCAGCTGCAGTTTCATATGATCTGGTGTTTCTTCTGATATTTCCAGTCGTGCTTATGAGTTTTTGTTGTTGCTATAGCAACAGGGCGGCTTCCAGGTGTAAACTCCTTGTTTCATCTCATTTTGCCCGTAATGAGTAAGTTTATGTTGCCGCTCGTCACTGATGTGTTTCTGTGTGTAACCCCTCCGTCTGTGGAGCATCAGGGTCCCCCGGGCGGACCCCGGGTCTTGTGTGTCCCAAACAGGCGCAGCGAGGGAGTCGCCCCGCCATGTGCTCCTAATGTGCCGTGCTAATTGCAGCCTTTTGTACCGACTCAGACTCCTGCTCCGCTGCTTTTTGATGTGACTACACTCATTTCTCTCTCCGTCGAGCCCGTGCTCCAGCCATGCGTGGCTCGCTGGTTCCTCCACCAGCCTTTGATAGCGGCGCAGTAGCGTTAATTGTTTTGTACTGTTCGGAGGGCCACTCCCTGCAGGTGGGCTCCATAATCTATACGGACACCAGAGATAGACTCCTGTGTGATGTCAGGGCCCCCCGCTCGGAGCAAATTGATAATTAGGAGACTGACGTTTGGAGGCGGAGATGACTCTTATTTGTGTTTCTGTTTGATGGAATAAAGTTCTGAACTTCAGAGACATTCGATTCATCTCCCACCATCAAGGCTCCTCATAACCATGTGACACATTTTGCTGATTTTACAAATAAAAACTTTATTTTGTCTGCTCTGTCGTCTTCCTTTGGACTTCCTCTGACGCAGCTTGAGTTTCTGTCACTGACTTTCTTTTCTTGGTTGCTTCTCCTCAGACCTCCTGCTGTTTTCCTGCTCACAATCAAAGCACCAAAACTTTATTAATAACCAGCTTTAAAGACAGACACATTAACAGTTCAGATTGTATTATTTATTTGACAAATCTATGACAACCTTCTTTCTTGAATAAGGCGACATCGACAAGCTAAAGTCTTTTATAACACAGCCTGTGATAAAGTTTATGTTTAGTTTTGTGAAAGTTGCACATTTACTAAATGCAGGAAACTTCCAATCTCACACTGTCACAGATCCCAAAGCGACAGCGAACAACACGACTTAAACGCAAAAAAGAATCTGTGAACAAACTTTATTCATAACTCTGCAGAGAGACAAACACAGTGCAGTGAAGTCAGAGAGAAGCTCGGAAAATCAAACAACCAAGCTGAAGAGGCCTTGAAGGCACCACAACAGTATTAATGCTATGCTAAGTTAGCCAACTGTACGTTTACTAAGCTAACTGTAATCCTATGATGTTAACTCAGCTAATAAATTTGCTAATGCTAAGTCAATGTTACTGGGTAGTTAGGTGGCAAATTAGCTAACAAGCTACTTAAGCCTGCTACATTAGCATGCTAACAGGCTGCTAACATGCTGATTCAAAGCAAATAAACATACATTTACGATATCCAGCACCTGCATTAGCCTCATTTAATCACACCTAAGAAGGCAAATGTGAATAGACGTTGAATTAAACATATAATTAAAGGAAACGTGAAGTTTTAGCGTTGAATGTATATTACACTGGGGAACACAGTTTTTGTTGAGTTAGGTCTGACAGCTGTTTTTAACTGATCTCAGTTTTTCTCTATCACGTCAAGTTTTTGAACTATAGGATCCCCGTTTTCTTAAAACATATGAAAAATCAGTTCAGAGAGATCCGTTTTGGATTCTGCACCCAAAAATGAGTTAAAAACAGCTGTCAGACCTCAACAAAACTAACTCAACAAACATTGTGTTCCCCTGTGTAATCAGGGGAATTCTGCTTATCTGGAGGGTGAGCTGTGGAGAAAAAACCTGACGTGCTAGAAAAAAACTGACTGCAGTTTTGGAATCAGCACGCCAATTTTAGTTTTAATCAGCATAAAAATCTGACTCAACAGAAAAAAATTTTCAAATTGTTCCCCAGTGTTATCGATGCATCTGATGAACATTTTGAATGTCTGTAGCAGCATTTACCGAATGTTTCTGCGAATCAGCTGCGTCTTCCTGAGCGGCCTCTGACGGTGACTTCCTGTTATTCCCCTTGTTATTCTGAAGACACGGTAAAACGCTGCTGACACGTTTGTTTCTTCCATTAATGTTGTTCAACTTTATCTCTGACGGCTTTATTTGCTGATTTTGTAGCTTTTAGCTCAGCTCCCATTAAACATGAAATGCAACACGTTACACTTCATATAAATATATAAACTGTATCGCCACAGCTCAGGCGTCAGTGCAGGATCTACAAAGCCTCACACTTTGTGCCGAACAAGAATAAAATAATGAATAATGAATTGAGTTTTCAGTCGTTGAAGTGGGAATTGGCTGCAGCTCCTCAGCGGACCGTCGGCACATCGAAGCGGCAGATTCCCATGGGCCTTTTGGTCGGGGCAATTAGCGTCGGAGGAGCTGTGGAGGCAGAGGAGTGAGGAGAGTCCAGGTGAGCCTCCTCCTCGTGATCACTGGCATGTTAGAATCAGTTTAATTGGGCTCTGTTTGATTTTCACCGACGACAGGCCACGGCGCCCCTCCACCACCTCCAGAACGCTCCCACACACCAGCAGACAGAGCAGCACTCCTCCTCCTCCTGCATGGCAGAGCGGTGACTTGTCAGAGTTGACAGTGACCTCGCCGTCGGAGGGAGGCGAGCGGCTCAGAAACTCCTTTGAAGTGTCAGCGACTCGCCTTTGGTCTGCTCCTTTAAAGAGCCTTGATTTTGTCTTTCTGGACCAGCGGCTTCGACACCCGCAGGCCTGCGAGCCGCTGCAAAGACCTCAACGTGCTCCAGATTCACTGCCCTCACTGCGATCGTTACCTCCTGTTGAAGACAGAGTGTTGCACTTCACACGAGGGAGTTTGTTTCAATATACCTCCTCAACTTCAGCTGACTGACATTCAGAAGCTCTCAGGTTTAAGCTAACATCATATTTCTGTCAGGCTAAAAAGCTAAAAGTCACACTAGGCTATATTATTAGAAGCTAAATAAATGAAATGTCATGTTAGCATGCTAGCCGTGCTAACTCCTGCAGCTCATGTTTGCACCCGAAAACAGATGTTACAGCTCAACTCACCTGAGGTTCACCCACTCAGGGGTTTTCACTGACTGATCAGATGCTTTCGAGGAATGTGAGAAGAAAATAAAATGACGTTCTTTATGTTCCCCTGAACACTTTCTCTGGACCTGGATGGAAAACGTCATGAGGTCAAGAAAAGACCTCATGACCTCAAAGTTTAAACACATGGAAAACAACCGCTGCATCTTTAAAGAAAAGATGTTCACACGACACGAGAGACAAGGAAACGGATGTTGTCAGATCAGAATGCAAAACCAAGTTTGGATTGAAATGTTAAAATAATATAATGACGTGAAATGAACGTACAAAGAGAGAAAGTTGAGCCGCTTAATTAATGATGAAACAAAACGACTTCTGGATCAGTTGGTTATGAATCCAGGAAACCTGAGTGCAGGTTGGAGTTTAAATGTCTCTTTATCCAGAAAAGACAACATTCCTGCTGAGCTGTTCACACGTTTCATCTCCTCGACCTCCATCTGGGTGTTTAGATATTTGCACAAATCCACAAACTTGCCAACGTCCAAGTCTTTCACTGGGTTTGACAGAAGCTGCATTTCTGCCTTTCAGCTGTGCAGCTCTGTCAGCTGGTCAGTTTGTCCTGTGGTCACTGCACATCCTGCGATCAGGATGAGGCCTCATAATATCCAAGCAGGAAGTGCTGCTTACAGGACGCATCTCAATCAGACTAGATCAGGTCTGGAATAAGAGTGGAATACCGGGCTGTTATTCACTGATTAAATGTACACTTCACTGTTTTATGAGCATCTTTGTTTGATTTCCTCTCAGAAGGTTCTGCACAAATCATGTAAAATGTCTGCACTGCACATCTAACCACACTGAATCGTGTCAGCGTTGTGTTTCATGATGAACTGGTGTGGAGGAGTCACACAGAAGCAAAGTGCAGAGCTGTAAATGACTTTGTTAAGCACATCGTAAAACTTTGACTTCTAACTTTTTAAATCCACACAATGACCGTCCAATTTATGGTCATTATTATTTCCATGGCTGCTCCGCCGCTAATTGGAGCGGTTTGTTTCCATAAAGTGATGATAAAAAGAGCTGGAGGGGTGTCGGGGAGGGCGGTGGGGGGGGGTTGGCTCCCGACTCATCGATGCGTCATGCTCTCTGGACATTTTTCCATTTAAAGAGGCCAATTAGGCCGGCAGACCTCGGCGCTCATCACATGCCGATCGGGTCGAGGGCACAAACAAACACACCCAGGACCCTATTATCCTCCTGCACTCTCTGAAGGCAGTCAAGCAAATTTCTTCTCTTAAAGTGAGACTACACCCAAAATCCATTCAGGATCAAACTCTGCTTGTAGTTTGCAGCAGGTCACAGTTCTCGCTCTGGAAAAGCATCAGAAACTTCTCATGAAACTCCAGCCACATAATCCACCTCTCTGCAGCCTAAAGTGAGCGACAGCAGCTGTGCTGCAGGAAGACGTCTGTGGAGACGTGAGTGAGCGTTGGAGAGAGGAGCTGTGCAGAGTTTGTTGCTGTGGAGGACAGAAACCGTAGCTCAGCGTCTCTAAAAGATCAGAAACCAAACGGTTCATAGCTGCACATCTCTGACCTGTGGCAGCAACACGTCACACAACACACAGCTCAGCTCTCACAGGCCGCCTCTGTCGGGTCAGGACGCGCTGAAGTCGCGGCTAGCTGTCGCTCCAAACGGACGCTAACGCTCCCGTCCACACGCCGTCGCTGCTGCCCATCGGCTCTGCAGGGAGCAGTGTAACCGGGATGACTACTGGCAGCCAGAGAAGAGAAGAAACCCTGAACCAAAGCACAACTTCCTGAAGGAACATGCTGCTGCAGACTGGAGAGAGCTGCTGCAGACAGGCTGCAGCTAATGCTATCAGCTAAAGCTACTGTGCTGAGCTGCAGCAGGACACAGAGGAGCAGGTTTCATCAGGGCGTGTTGATTTTCTACATCTAACCTACATAAAACCCTGTGATTCTCCACCAGGTCAGTTTCATTTCCCTCAGTATTTGCTGTCAGTTTTGGGTTTTGGTCGACGTCCTCTAATGAAGTCCAGAACACAAAGTCCTCAACCGCCCTCAGACCTGCTTCATCTCTGACGAATCACCTGCAGATTTCATTTTGTGTTACATTCTCTACATTTATGAGGAAGTTGTGACCGGTTGCAACACTCAGCACGCAGGTGTCGTCACAGCTGTAAATGTAGAGAATAAAGACAGTGAAGCAGAAAACAGGACAATGAGACATGCAGATGAAGACTGACACACAGTGGTTCTGAGGCAGGTTAACCCCCCCCCCCCCCTCCCTCTGTGTTGTGGAATCTGCCCCACATGAAAGCACATAGTTTTGCAGGGGACCCGGGGGCCGTGCAGGCTGGGCTGTTTCGTGCCGCCCCATCAGTTGGTGTTCACGAATCAGTTTGAAGGCAGATCAAAGGGGTTCGTCCCCCCGGAGCTGGAGTCCGGTGAGTCGGACAGGCGGCCTCCTTCGCCTCAGCTGACGATCGAAGCGTCAGGCGGAGCCGAGCGTCCTGTCTGTCCGCTGCACCACAGGGATAACTGCCGGACACGGAGCATGGGAACGATGCGGCCGCTGTGTTTGACCTTCTCCTCGTGGCGGGTGATGGCTGCGTGGCTGGACAGAACACATCTGAACAAATTATATAGTGAAGCACCATGAGATGCATCTGCTCGTTTTCAGGGATCTGACGAGACTTTACATTGACAGACTCGCCTGTGGAAAACAGAAGAGGAACAAAAACAGTCTTAGAGGGAAAAAACATTAAAGCTCAAAGATCACTTCAATTAATTATTCAATGTAACGGAGACGGCAACATCATTACCTCCAGCAGACACTGAAGCACACGTTGCACAATCATCAACCATGTGCCCAATTTGTAGGAAGACTTGACTGTCTGTGAAGGGACGTGAAACAGTTTTTAAGATGGTGAAATCATTAATTAACTATTTACAAATGTGGAGACGAGTCTGTAAATGTGTGCACAGATGGGTAAACACACGTGTAGATCCGCAAATGCATATGTCAATCTGCACAAGGGGGTGGAGATGTGTCTATGTGACTCAATACTTGTCCAGCCTACATGCCAACAAGCAGCGGCAGCACCTTGGTGATGATGTTGGGTCGAGGCAGCAGCTGTGCAGACAATGATGAAGTCTTGGAGGGAAATTTCAGGGTTAACCACTACTCCCATGATGCAATTCAACATGAAACATCCAATCACAGAGTTTAAATTCTGTCACATGAGCAGGTAACAGTGGGTGAGAGAGTCCAGGCTCCATGCAGTTTACAATCTCTGGAGACTGAAACAGAGCATCAATGAATCATTAACAGCTGATCTGCAGGAGTTTATCAGGAGTTAAGTGTAAAAAGAGCCAATCACAGGCTGCACAAGTTGTGACTGTGAGCTCTTGGAGCAAAATACAAAACACTTTTTAGACATTAATCTAATCACACATTTACAACATTATCTACACATTTACAGACCTACGGACACATTTACAGATCTATGCAGGCATTTGTCCACATATTTGAAATAGTTTTCTCTGTAACAGTAGTCCCACACAAATTTGTTTTAATAGACTTCAAACATGGACTTAAACATACCTTCAGACTTGGACTCTGAAACACTTGACTAGTTTTGAATGAAGCTAAATGTGTCTGATTTCACATTAATGACCTGAGACCTGCTATCATAGATTAAAGACTTGAAGAAGACTTGAAACTTGTCTTTGCGACTCGTGCCTTGGCCCTGAGACCTCAGATACAACAACACAACTTTGTGAACATGCTTTGTGCCATTTCCTGCCATTGCTGCTGTTGAATTCTGGGTAATGGAGTCTCCAGACTGCTCTCCTCTTAATACCAGGATGCAAACTCACCCCATTTACCAGGACTCCCCTCCCTCCCTCCTGCAGCCTCGCTCCACTCCAGTCCCGCCGTATCATCTTCTCACACACACGCTGCATCATAATTAGGCCATGTACCGAGTTCCCCGATAACACGTACAGTTTATTTTCTGTCTTAATTCCTTATCAGATGCATCGATCGTGCAGCGCGTCGACTGATCTGGGGCGGCTGTCTGGAGAGCAGCGATAAGCCACGTATGTATGTGTGTGTCTCTGCAGCTCGCCCTGTGTGTTCAGCCTGTCGGGTGGAGGAGTGTGTGTGTGTGTGTGTGTGTGTGTGTGTGTGTGCAGCAGCTCAGGATTAGCACCTTATTAGCTCGGCAGCCTCTGCCTTTTTTAACAAGGCTGACACCTCAATGCCTGACAGACTAAAAAAACCAATAAACACTCAGAGAGAAGAGCATGTTTGGTCTGGAGGAGGTGAAATGCTGCTTTCCTTCTGGACGGGGACGTCTATTTAGACAAAAACCAGGATCAGGATCAAAATGACGCTCTTTGTCAACGCTTTGCTTTGAGAAACACAAACAAATCCCCATTTAACATAAAAGGTTCTCAGATGAGGTAAAATCCAACGTGACGGTCTGTTTCGTAGCTTTTGACCATGTTGGATGTTCTTCATTAGTTTTGCTGCCAACTTCCTGCAGGAGTTCTTTCAGTGTTAGCGTAGAAGGTGCCATCCAAATGTTCTCAATAACAAGCAGAAACTGTCCCAGGTGTAAATGTGTTCACCATCCTTCAGAGTAGTAACCTTGTGCAGTGAAGTCCTGTTATTTTGTGCATCAATAGCCATCTGCAACCTGCATTGACCTCAGAGTGGCGACTCTTCAGCTTGGATGTAATGTTGGGGAACTCAGTGTTGCAGCTTTTAAACTGGGGTTTATGTTTTCCCAATATACTGGGGAGGTTGTGAGTTTCACCAAGTGATCAGTGACATCTCTCCATCCATCTTTTTGTAGATTTTGTATGAATTAATCTGGATCTGCAAAATAACATAAGGTAGCGACAAATGTATTTGAGTAAAAAGTACAACATTTAAGTATGAAGTTGCAGGAAAATGGTACAAAAATGACAAAATGTTCAAAATTATTTAATTATAACAATTATACTGAGTTTCCTCTTTCTGTGTCTTCATGTGTTGTTACCTGCCTTTTCTCTAAACCTGATGATCCCTCTATCCCTGGTGGGGGGTCAGGGGTGGTGGAGGGGAGGGTGGACCATGGTGGCCTCTGGGCTAACGGCTGTGAATGGGCTCCCATTAGGACAGTGTTACTGGGCCTCCTTCATTAGCATCTCTGCCCATTGTCTCCTCAAACAATGGCAACAAACAAAACATTAACATGGAAATGGGCGAAATGTACCTAATTAGTTCTCTCTGCTGGTATTGTTAAGCAGAATAAAGATTCGGCTAAATTGCTTTTGGATCTGCCTGCATGAGCTCTGAAGCCCCACAGCAGTAACAGCAGCTCTGCAGAGGATTCTGGGAATTCACCAGGAAGAAAAACTGTTTTATTGTGGACGTCTCAATAAAGGAATCAGCAACGAGAGAGAATCAGGCCCTGAACCAAAGTTTGGTGCCTCAGACCAACAGAGTTTACTAACGTTCACCCTGATGATTTATGACAACACACTAATCAAGATGATGTTGAGTCAGTCTGGATGTTTCCTAACACGGTGAGTTTAACTTTGGACTATTGACATCCTATCATAGGCTGCAAACAAAGACGACTGACATGACAGAACACCTGGATCTAACCCTGGTGTCTCCTAAGCCCCGCCCCCTGGTGTCTGGCTGCAGTACAGCTCATAAGCCCCGCCCCCTCCACATCAGCAGATGGTTGCTGTCATCTCAGCTCGTTCTCATCACGTTCTAATCACAGCTGCATATCTGCGAACTTGTTTGCAGTCTGTGGCTCAGACTGGATAGCGATGCTTCAAAGTCAGTATAGTACAAGAATATCTTCAAAAGTTGTTTAGTGCTGACAAAGAGTTGCAAAGTTCCCACAAGTTTCTGCTAACAGTTGACAACAAGTTTTGCATTGAGTCGAGGCAGAAAGCACAAATCTGTGGGTTGCAGATCAATAAATATAAAATATATTCAGGCTTTTCAATAAAGTTTTTACGCTGTGTGACTGAAACGCAGAGTTGGGTGCAGAGAGACACATTTCAACAGAGACCCAGTTTATTTAAATTTACATTTCCTGGGTTTTACGTCACACGGTCTCAGGTAAGTGTTCTGCTCTGCAACAGATTTTTATTTTCCAGCCCTGATGATAAACGCTGACGGTGGATCAGCTGCTGAGCTACACTGAGGAGCAGGATTAGTCCTGCTCATGGGCTTTAATCTTTAATCCAAGACCATAATATAGACCGCACCTTCAGTGGCCGCCATAAGATAAAACACATTGTACAAACACTTCAGTGTCAGAGGCCACTCAAACAAAAGATGTTTGTTTTCAGTCCCCAGAGCAGCGGCAGTGGTGGTTTAACAGTGTGAGCATTAATGGACCACACACACACACACACACACACACGCATGCATTAAGCCTGCAGCAATGACAGGTGTTTCATATGAACAACTAGATTTTACTTTACTTTACACCCCTACATCCAGAGTCAGTTTATCAGGCTGCTGACACACAGAAATGTGTCTTACAGCTGATCCAGAGTCAGTTTATCAAGCTGCTGACACAGAAATGTGTCTTACAGCTGATCCAGAGTCAGTTTATCAAGCTGCTGACACAGAAATGTGTCTTACAGGTAAATAAAAGTGCAGCAGTCCTGCAGACCACAAACATGCAGACTGTCTTTGTACTCAAGTTTGACTCCTCTTTTCACCTCCATGGTTGTTTTTTTGTTTAAAGTTGTCACATTCACAGCTGAAACAATGTCCTTCTGTGAGCCACCAGCTTGAAAACACAGCAGAGACAATGGAGACTGATGGGAAGTTAACGATGAGTGTCCACCATGTTAAAGTCACTGTTTCACAATGGAGGGAGGTTTGCGGAGGTCACAGGCCGGCGTTCGCTTGTCAGAGCTCACTGTGAGGAGACAAATCACCTCCTTTCTGCTAATTAGCAGCCTGATAGCATCGACCATAAACTGGAAAACAACCACTAAAGGTGTAAAGTAAAAGACCTCAAAGTGCAAAGGTATTATCAGCAAAATGTAACCAAGCACAAAAAAATGGCGACTTTACAAAAAATCCAAAATCCAAAATAAAATACATTTAATAGAACAACATGGATAATGTTGATACATGAGGAACAATGAAAACCTACTCCTATAGCAACTAAAACCCATCCCCGCTGTAACCCTGTCCTCTGTCCTGCAGAGTAGTGACCTTGTGCAGAGTAGTGACCTTGTGCAGTGATGCTCTGCTCCCAGAGCTCCTGCCACGCTCTGATCTCTCCCTGAAGTCCTGCTCTGTGACCTTGTGCAGCTCCATCTGTGACGTCCTCTGGACCTCCTCCACTGTGTCAGAGCAGAGACCCTTCAGCTGCACCGTCACTGTGGAGAAGGAGAAGAAGAAGAAGAAGCAGGAAGACAACAAAGCAAGTAATTACTTTCTTACCTTCTTATCAGCTAAGAGGACCTTGAGTAAAGTTTGTTGCGTCAAATCCTGCAGAGTAATGTCTCTACTGACGCTCTCTTATCACCTGATGCAGGTGGAGAACCCTGATCCTGGTCCAGGTTCTAAACTGCAGATGTTCTTCAGAAGATGCAGCAAAGCAGAGTTTTACTTTCATTTTGAGGGAGATGAAGAAGAGGGATTGACGATTGTGTTGGTGCAGCTATAAAAACAGTTTGACACAAGATTTGATGTTTGTTCTCTGGTCAGGGTTGAAATAACAAAGGTGCACCTGCAAGTGGTCAAGGAGACACCTGTAATGAGCTCCTGACTCACAACTGTTGGTGCTCGCACCTGCTGCACATTCATCACCCACTGCATACGTAAGGGACTCAAACCTTTTGACTGCACCTCATACAACTGGCTAGTTCATTAAAATCAGAGCAGGAAACTTCAAACGGGTCCAAAGTTAAACTCCTATGTTCTGGTGGCACGTACAACTCCAGCTGCTGTGGTGGTTTGCTTGAGTGATTGGGCTCTGCTCAGCCAATCACAGCCAGTTTCATGCTTTTTAGCATCAAAGCATTTCTTCAGGAACACACACTCACACACACACACAGGGTCTGTCAGAGTGACATCATTTCACTTCCTCCATCAACAGTCTCTCCATGTTCATCAAAGCCACCCGTTGTCTCCACCCCTCTACCTCCACCCCTTTGCCCTCAGAGTCGGCGCTCCTCTGGGAGAAGGTTGGGGGAATTTCCCAGCCTGCCTCTGTGGCGCCGGCCCCGGGGGTTAATAGGTGTTCAACCCTCCCATTATCCAGGAGCGTTTGTGAATTACCGGCCGAGTGATGTTTACCACTGATATCATATATATGCTAATGCCACCACTTAATTGGAGGGGAGGGGCCGCAGGGCCGGAGGGCGAGGGGTTGCGATCATGTGTAAAATTGATTTGTGAGGGCTGATATTTGATGGACGGCGGGGGGGCCGGGGCTGCAGGCGGGGGGGCCGGCGCTGCAGGGCAGGCGGGGGGGGGGGGCGGCCACAAACTTCTTCTCCACTTCTTCTTCTTTACTCCCTCAATGACCAGTGGTGAAGGCGAGGATTTTCATTTGATCTGATGGATTAATTGTCAACACATTGCGTAATTAAGCCGGTCCTCCGGTGATTAAAGGTTTATTGGTCCAGGTCGTGTTAATTAGTGATGGGTGAGTTGTGTAATTACTGCAAAACCTGTGTGAGTCAGTGCAATATGTGCAGGAAAATGAACCTTAATGGTGAAAAAGCACAGAGAGATGATGCAAAGTGCAACGTTTATAAATCAGAACATGCATGAGTCACTGCTTCTCACCGTCACAGTAATTAATCATTTACAGTTTCCATGTTTCATTGATCAGGCAGGTTGTTTTCAATCAGAGTTCATATATTTACGTACATGAAAACATAGAAAACACAGATAAATAGGATTTAGCGTAGTTACAGTGCAGCGGCAGCTATGAATGAACAGTCAGACTGAAGGTTTAAAGAAAAAGAAAAAGATTTATTGTGAGTTTGTTGCTGAAGGTGTGGACAGGAAGTACACCGGACACAAACACCTGGATGCACATTACAGGTGTATTTTAACCCCTGAGGTGTTCAGGCTGTTTCAGCATCATGACATGTTTTATTCTTATAACAGATAAAAGTTAACGGCTGCGGTTTCTGTTTTAAAAGTGAAGAGATGCAGAATTCAGGGCAAAAACAGAAATAAATATAAAATCAGGCCTGAAATAAACAGAAAAATAACTTTTCAGATGTTTGAATTGATTCTACAGCCAGAGATCTGAGAGATCTGACTGATTTCACACAGGAAAGTGTTTTCGGTAAAACAGTGTAAGATGATTTGGAGCTCTTTGAAAACAATAAACTTACTTCCTGGTTTTAGCAGGGAGATGGACATGCTGAATCTGTTGTCATGTGATTTGTCATCCTGACCCTGCAGCGCCTCGTACACTTCAGTACGTAAAAGAACCAAACAAACTTTAAATCGGTTTCATGCAGATAAAACAGAAAACTACTGTTGTAAAACAGCGAAGAAGAAGTTGACTTCCTGTGAGTCGGCCGAATGTCGATTTGAGAACATTTTACACTCAGTTCGTGTGAATTTCACCAAAATAGATCATTATTTTTTAGTTGAAGCTGATCCTCTGCTTTAATACAGCGATGTGTTGCTGTGACTCCAGAGTCTCTGCTTTAATACAGTGATGTGTTGCTGTGACTCCAGAGTCTCTGCTTTAATACAGCGATGTGTTGCTGTGACTCCAGAGTCTCTGCTTTAATACAGTGGTGTGTTGCTGTGACTCCAGAGTCTCTGCTTTAATACAGTGATGTGTTGCTGTGACTCCAGAGTCTCTGCAGAGCATTGAAGCTGAGTCTCTGCTTTAATACAGTGATGTGTTTCAGAAAGCAGCTTCTGACCTTTGCGGAGTCACAGAGAGAAGCTCTGTTTCCAGAATCGTCGTCGGATGAAAACATCTGAACGTGTGCAACGTCGTCATTCGTCTGATCCTCCTCCTCCTGCAGATTCAAACCAAACTCTGCCACGTTTTCCCACCAAACTGCGAGTCTTAATGTGCAAATCGAGCGCACTGAGACAAATATGTTTCCCTTTGATAAGTTGAATTTCTCTTGCGCTGCCAGCCGCTCGCTCGCTCGCTCAGTCGAAGGTTTTAAGCCGCTGTACGTGAGCCGCATGGCTAAACGTCTGCTGGCTTTGAAACAAACAGCCCGCGAACGCTTTAAGTATATTATCAGCCAAGTTCTTTTAGGGACGTATTGCTAAAGGAGCTTACCATTTAATTAATGTAACTTCAGCGAGATTACACCCGGCCCAGCCTTGTAAGCAGAGGCAGAGTCTTATTGACCTCCCATGCGAGAGCTTAAAGACACAAGAATGGCGTTTTTACTCAACTTTGATGGGATAACTCGTATAATCTTTCACAGGGAAGGCAGGAGCAAAGTGTTTTAAGCATAATACCCTCCCCAAAGTCTGAGTGGGCCCGTGTGTCGCTCGAGTGGCGCGCTGACACAGCAACTTTGTGGTTTTATGCACCTTGACTTTTTGCTTTTGTTTGTTTTTGTTTTAAATCTGCTTTTGTCCTGAAATCGAGCACACAGAGCAGCTCAGAGCGGAGCCTCTGCTGCTGTTTACTGGATGTTTTTTAAATGTGTTCATGTTTAAAGACCAACCCGCCTGTTCAGCATCAACTATCAGTATTAACAACGTTTAATAAACTGTTAATAACACAGATTTATGTGTGTTTGTCCATGTTAACATCTCCAGTCCAGCCTGCTTCTTAAATAATAATAGGAAAGTTCATATAACTGGATATTAATAAAACTAAAAAACTGCATTTATTCAATGTTAATATGCTGCTATAAGTGTTAAAACTGGTTTAAAATGTTTGTTTTTTGTGATTAAAATAAAAATAAATTGTTCTTAAAATAAATAGTTGACGTCTGTGCACACGTCCTTATTATAAAATTAAAAATACAAAGAAAATTTGTTCGAAAATATAAAATTTGAAAGTTTTTTAAAATTCCACATTTTTTAATAACAAATCAGATTTTTTTTAAATGTGTTTTTGATACAATTTTATTCTTTTTTCACTTTTTTCCGTCCTCCACACCCCTTTCACCTTTCACCCTCATATACCATCCCAGATGTTACCCCCCCACTCTCCCTCCCCCGTGCCTCCCCCCTCCTTTTTTTTTTAGTTTTCGGTGTCGCCCTTTCAAACATTCTTTAACAGTGGGATAAAGGGGACGGGGGGATTGGGGAGATTAGGCTACGGGATCCTCCAGGCATTGTCTGAGAATCTGCAGATAAAAAAAAAAAAAGCATTGCTTTGGTTTTGATTTGGTGGGGGGGGCGCGCGGGGGGGGAGTCAGCAGAGTCGGGGGACAGGTGGTGTTGTTGGCTGGTCGGCTGCTGTTTGGCCTTTCAGAATAAAAGGAGACGCGTTTGATTCACTTCCTGTTTTTATTTTGATTTCTGAAGTTGAACAGATTCTGATTCCATTTATCAGTCATGATTATTAATAACTGATCTGTGCTTAAACAAACACAAAAATGTGGTTTGTTCAAGCTGTTTTCTGCTTTTATTCTTATTTTTCCTTCATTTTTCTAAAGTTTTTCATTTCTTTTATTCATAATCTGTGATATAATGCTGTATAAATTATCTTTTAACTTTATTTTTTGTTGTTTTTACCTTAAATTTCTCTTTTTTTAACTCATCTCTGTGTATGAAACATGCTCTCTAAATAAAACTGCCCTGCATCTAATTTGATTGATTTTCAGCAAAACATGACTTTTTAAAATTGAATTTAAGAGTTTCAATAGAGATGTTGGTCATTTAGCCTCAAAACTATAGATATTAAATATCTGCAGTGGTGAACATTGTGTTTTCCTTTCCTCAAAGGATATGTCAACAGTTTGAGCTTAACTACGTAACAAAGTAAGACAAAAATACAGACAGGTACATTTCTTAGTGATCTTATCTCTGATCACATTTTCTTCCTGTAAAACTAAATCTAACGTCATCATGAGCCGACCAATCACATGCTGCCATCCAGCCTCCAATCAGAGTCCAGCTGTTAGCATCAGAGCTAAGCTTCATCAGTTAGCTAGCTAGCAGCAGCATGCTACGTGGGTGTGTCTCCAGGTGTTGGTCTCCTCAAACCCTGTTGAGGTGGAGAACACCTGAACCTTGAGGCTCATCATCCAACTCTGAATCACTGGAGCTCTCCATGTTTGTTCTGACCCCGCCCACTTTCCAAATGGGCCAATCAGATTCCTCCAGACGTTAAGTTACGTAAGGCAAGCTACATACGCTGGAAACACATTTCAATCCCAACTTTAAATAAAGCATCGTTCTTCAACCACTAATTAAAGAAATGGTTCGTGATTTGCTGAAAGTTTGATCATTTAGCTTAGCTTAGCCATGATGTCACTCTAACAGCCAATCAGGTTTGATTAAAACTTTAAGTTCAGATCTCGACAGGATGACGGCGTCTCTCACAGATTTTAATTATCTCAACCACTGACTCGTTAACGACGCAGCTCAGAGTCAGACTGTGATTATCGATCAGCTCAGTCCGACTGTATTGATGAAGCTATTAACACTGATCAGAGGTGACGGCCGGCAGGCTGATGATTGATCAGATCCTGGAGACCGGTGGACTCCTTATTTCCTTCACTCTTTCCTTACCTCCTTCTTTCCTCCTTTACTCCTATTCACATTCCTTCTTCCTTCCTACTGTGTTCCTTCCCCCCTCCTTTCTTCCTGCCTTACTTCCTTCAGTGATTCTTTCCTTCCTTCCTTCCTTCTTTCCTTCATTCATCCTGTGCTTCCCTCCTTTCTTCCTTCATTCCTTCTTTTATCTCACTCCTTTCTTTCTGTCATTTCCCCCATTTTCCCTCTTTCACCACTCCTTCCTTCTTTCCTCTTTTCCTTCCTTCCTTCCCTACCTCCTTGAAGTTTGTGTGTAAAACTGCTGACGCATCATTTCTGTTAAATCTCAGTAAATGAAATGTTTGTCACACACGTCTGTGTTTCTGACGAACCTGACTCAGTTTCACCTCTGTTACTGAAACAATGTGTGTGTGTGTGTGTGTGTGTGTGTGTGTGTGTGTGTGTGTGTGAGAGTCATAGTTTCCCCCTGACCAGCTGATCGAGCCGATCACCTGTGTGTCTCTGTGTCGGTGAATCATCTCGGCCTCCATTCAGGTGCTGAACGAGCCGCTCCTGCTGCAGCAGTCCTTATTTCCTTTGTGTTTAATCCTCTGAGCTGAAAAACGTCCCGAAGCCTCAGAGCGAGGTGCGTCTGCTGCACGCCGCTGCGTGAAGCAGGAAACACGAGTTCAAGCTACAGTCGTCTGAAGATGTTGTTGTTTATTTTACACATTTTACTGTTTTATTGTTATTATATTTGAGTTCTTCAGCATCTTCTCCCTCCTGTCACTACTCACACTTCCTGTGTTTAACTTGCCTGATTCTTCCAAATTCATGAGTTTGGAAACAACATTTTTGGAAAATTTACTTATTTTACTCCAATATTTTTTCATGTTTCAGCTCATCATGTTATAACTGAATGTTAACATGAAGATAAACTGCATCTCAGAATAAAAAACATGTCTATTTTGGATAAAAAATGGGTTTTTTAAATTCTTGAGGCTTTTATTGTGAAATCCAGCATCAGTTTCCTTTTATCCTGCCTCTAATTCTCCATCAGCCGATCAAACATTATTCAAAAAACGTTTTTATTTATAATTATATATATGTATAATTTTTAATGATCTGTGTGATGAGCTGAGGTATTTCCTCCCGCTGGATCACTTGGCCTCAGACGCCTCCTAATGGAGTTAGTTCAGCCATTAGCCGAGCAGATTGATTCATTACGCTAATGTGAGTGTAACCCTGTTGGCCCTGTTGAAATGCGTGCAATATGACACTCCTCAAATTTGTTCTAACACATGCCCCGGGGAGCCAAACAGAGCCGCTGCTAATGGGGGAGGTGGAGCCAATTATGCAGAGAAGAGCCGACTGTCAACAGATATCAGGACAATATCTGCTGTGTGTGTGTGTGTGTGTGTGTGTGCCTGCTCAAACACAGCTCGCAGCTTCTCCTCGAGCTGCTTCCCCTCAGTCTGCAGGAAAACCTGAGGATTAATTACATTGAATGTTTAAACAACATTTAAATATATTTTAATGTCAATTTATTTATTTTAAATTCATCATATTTGATCAAAATCATTCAATTTTATGTTTTTTCTCTTATTTTGAACCATTTTTAGCTCTTTGCTCATTAAAACACACAGACACCTGTGAATTAACAGGAAAAACTGGTTTTTGATGTTTCCTGTGCAACAGATTCACACATGTGAAGTTTTTCGCTGATAAAAACATCAAATTTCACATCAAACCTCACATGTGATGATGTGACTGCAGCGTGGGAGAAACAGTGGTTTTTAAGGTGGAACTGCTTTATTCAGTGTTTCTCTGGGTTTGAATCAGCGGCTCTGTTTGTTTTGGAGAGGAGGAGACCTCTGTGGAGAATTCAGCTCCCAGTAAAAACCTCCTGAACCATCAACACTGAAGGAATCCCAGCTGACACGAAGACAACAACTCCCAGCATCCCACGCTGCTGCAGGAGGTCACATGACTGCAGCTTTAATCTTTTTGATGACAAGCATTTTTAATGCATTATATACCAAAATAATGACAGTGTAATAATGTTTGTGTATGTCAGCAACATACACAAACATTAACTCAAACTGAGGTTTGAGCCTCAGGAACCAGCATCCAGCCAGATACCGGCATCAGAGGAGACAGAAAAACAACAACAACATGTAAACAACTGCAAATAAATAAGGACGGGTGTTAAATGTGTTGCTGTCAGTCTGAAGGAGTTTCAGCCATGTGAGCTGGAGGCAGACACCGACTGCTCTGCTCTTTATCCTGGTTTTATCTCCAGTCTGAGGGTCTGTCGTGTGCGCAGCGTCTGCGGCGGGCGGAGATAAGGCCTGTTGCTGTGGACGTGGGGGGTGGGTGGTGTTATTTACCTGTAGCTGAAGGGGCTCTGGGCTCCCTGCAGGACGCCGAAAACATGTGGTCACCAGCTCAGCGTGCACGCTCTCATACAAGCACGCAGGCGTCCAGGCCTGGAGACATGAGCTCACACTCCTGCAAAATGCATCACGCAACATTATTTATATCTGTGATTGTCGATGAATCCGAATCATTTTCTGGATTTTCCTTTTTATTTGATGGAAATCTTTTAAAAACCTCACAGATTCATAGAAAAAAGGTGCTGTGATTTCGTCAAATAAACAAAAAGGAGGAAATTGTGCATTTGTTGGAGACTATTTTCAGCAGCGGATGAATCTTTATCTTTTCCGGTGAGGAACTTCTTTAAAGTCAAACTGCAGCTGATGCAAAACACATTTTTATTTTAACGTGTGATTGTTTTTCAGGTTGTTCAGTTTGTGTTGTTGTTGCACGTTAACTACCCTGAAACATGTTCAGAGTCTTGCAACAAAGTCAGACTGCAATGTACAAGGAGCCATCAAAATGTTCTGACTGCACCTTAAACGTGTCCTCAGAGTAGTGACCCTGTGCAGAGTAGTGACCTTGTGCAGAGTAGCGACCTTGTGCAGAGTAGTGACCTTGTGCAGAGTAGTGACCTTGTACAGAGTAGTGACCTTGTGCAGTGATGCTCTGCTCCCAGAGCTCCTGCCACGCTCTGATCTCTCCCTGAAGTCCTGCTCTGTGACCTTGTGCAGCTCCATCTGTGACGTCCTCTGGACCTCCTCCACTGTGTCAGAGCAGAGACCCTTCAGCTGCACCGTCACTGTGGAGAAGGAGGAGGAGAAGAAGGCGTCAGGACACGACAAGATGCACAGCTCAAGATGAAGATGAAAAATAAAAGTAATAAAAAAAAGAAACAGCAGCAACAAAAACAAGGAAGTGAGGAAGGAACTTAGGAGGGAGAGAGAAGAAACAAGAAGTAAAAGAAGGAAGGAAGGAAGAAAGAAGAAATTAATGAAAACAAAATAAATATATTAATAAATATATAAAATATGAAGGGAGGAAAGAAGGATACAAGGAAGAAAGAAAGAAAGAAGAATGGAGGCCGGAAGGAAAGAATGAAGGAAGCAATAAAGAAAATAACGGAAATTAGGGAGGGAGGAAATAAAGGAGACATAAAAGGAAGAAGGGTGCAAACAAGGAAGGAAGAAAGGTGCAGGTGCAGCAGCAGGGCGGTGCAGAGCAGCGACTGTGTTGCTGCAGCTAAAACACTGTGTGTGTTCTCAGTGCTGTGTGTCCTGATGGAGAAGCAGAGCTCCACCTGTCCCAGTTCAGGTGGTTGGTGCCGTTTCCACAGACGATCATTGATCAGTGATCAGTAATTATTAAATGCTTCCTGTTGACTTCCTGCTGCCAGCAACAAATCTCATGTTTCTGACAATAACGTCAGTTTTATTCATTAAATTCAGGGCTAATGAACTTAATTAGCAGCGTCTGTTTAAAGGAACATGATGAATAATTAGAGGCTTAAATACAGAATAAATCAAAACACAAACAGTGAATGAAGACAAAATGTTCAGTTCAGTTTGCAGGTTTATTATTTAATGACACTTAAACCTAATTTAAAGTTTAATTAATAAGGACCAACTGGATTTTCACCTCACATGGCTTACATTTTAGTTCTTCTCTGTTTTTCTGGAGAAATAAATCCAGATTTTAAAAAGTGTAAATTCTCAAAATGTTGTTTATTTTAATTCAACCTGAGTTTAATTAATTTCTGTTCATGTGGTTTTATTTTGAAAATCTGTGTTGCACTTTATTTTGTCTGTGCTCATTAAAGACAGATTGATCAAGTTGAATCAAATGATAAAAGCTCAGAAAGAAAAAGGTGAAACCTGTCGCTTTATTTTTTCCCTTGAACACGTCGACTGACTGGACTGACTGATCAGCCATTGATCTGTTTTATTATCAGAATTTATTGTTTCAGCCTGAAATCGAGCTGCGCAGGTAAACGGGCTGAGCAGGTGAGTCCTGACCAGCGTGTAGCTGCCTCCTGCCCCCTTTGCTCATTTGTGTGAGCGACGGCGGACTGAAAGAGGCGTCCAGATTGCGGTGCATCTGCTGTTTTTCGGGTAGCGTGGCGAGTCGAGGCCTGGTCGCCGCGCCGCCACGCAGGTGCTGCTCCTTCCCCCCTGAAGGCCACATTCTTCTATAGCCATGTGCTGCCTGAGCAAACGCTGCTTCAGAGCTGGCCGGTCCCACCGCTGACTGGCCACTGCCCCGGCAACACGCATTGTTGCTCTATGCAAATCCGCTCACACTGGGACAGAGGCTCGGGGAGGGGGTATCCTGAGCTCAGCGGCCGGGATAGAGAGCGGAGGCCGGGCCAATAAATGAAAGTTTGCCTTAAATCCTCGGGATAATAGAGGCAGAGGTTGGGGCCGAGCCTCGAAGCCGAGATAAACAGAGGGATTACTCCTCGGTTTTGCATCACTCACTCTCCTCTGGGTGGCCCTTAACCGTCGGGAAAGCTAAGAGGGTGGAGGAGGGTGGAGGAGGGCGATGGCGTGAAGAAGAAAAAACGTTTAACGCATGGACATTCACACAGCGCATAGGGGGAAAGCAGTGAGCCTAATTCCATCAAAGACTGAGAAATTAGCAATTAATTTATTCCAGCCTCCCGCCCCTCCGCTCCTTTTCTACTTCCAGCCCAATTGTTGGTTGGTTCTGCAACATCTGGTCCAGAACAGCCACTGCGCCTGATGACTGATGCTCCCTCCATTAAAGGAGAATGGCAGGGAAAATCTTCCCTTTGCCTCATTCATTTCTTGTCCGTGGGAGATTAGTTTGGTGCGATGTGAAAAGTAATCATTAAAAATGTTGCTCTTTTTGCAGGCCATGCATAACCCCGCCGCCGCGGGCTGCGCCTTTATTTGCAATTGTAATTTAAAGAATAATTAAAGAAGTTAAATGATTCTGTAAATGTAGAACAACTTGAGTCTTTGTGCTCAAGGGTGCATGAACCTTCGCCTTATGGCTGGTTGCTCCGATAAACTCGGTAATGAAAGAATGTAGCGCCGCGCTAATGACAAATTTTGAAGTGTTTTGGATTTGCTCACTCTCCTGTCCTCGGCTCAACGTTTCCCTCTGATGCCCGACTTTAATCTGGGCGGCGCTGAGCAGAAGAAGCCAGGACGAAGCGTTTTCAGCACGTTAGCAGGAGAAAAATCATTGATTGGACGAAACGCTGATTGATTTTGATTCAATAAGTAAAAGGAAAGTGTAACATGTAAACAAACAGATCAAGATGAAAAACAGCACAGACGTCAAATTAAAGCATCAATTTATCAACGAAGCCGATGTTTCAAACATAAAGTGTCCATCACAGCTTCCCAGAGCCCGAAGGAACAGATTAGTGTTGGAAGATATTCAGTTTACTGCAAAATAAGCCTGTTGCTACAACAATGGATCATTTATCGAAATTTTAAATAGTCTGTCTTCTGTTTGTTGCCCGAGCACTGCCGACCAATCACGTTTAAGCTTCGGTGGCATGGAGGTAAACACCTGACATCTGACCACAGTTTAGCTTTTTAATGTTTTTATCTGCACGATCTTAAGCTTCATACGCAGACATCTGATTACAGATATCAGCTGAAATGTCATTTGCACCTGAAATCAATAATATAAATAATAATCAAACTGTAAACAACGGCAGACAGATAATCGTTACTGATTAAACCAGGGCCCTGAAATATTGGTCGTTGTCTCCAGAGGTTAAACTGACATTAAATCTATCTGTGATCTTTGAGCATTAAATGAATGAATTAATCTGCAGGAATAAAATCACAAATCAACCTAAAACACAGGTGCATTTAGTAAAAAAATGTGCCCTTTGCATTAAATTAATAGAAAAAAATCCTTGACTCAGCATCTTTGAAAACCGCCGGCCGCTGCTTCGTCTGCCCTGAGCGTCGGAGCTGCACCGCCAGCAGCTTATATCCACCTCCTCACAAACACGCACACACATGCACAAAGCCGTAAACCCCAGCTCTGGTGGAAATGAGCTGTTGACATTATTTAGGGTCATTGTCCATGATCGTGAGGCCAACTGCTGGATTTAGCAGATAAACCCTTCCTCCCACATCCACTGCACATTTCAGCACATCAGTTAGCCACTTAACATCGGGCCGAGTCCTTCAAAACACACTCCTGAACACGTTTTGCATGAGTTTAACTAATAAACGCTGCGGTTTTCTGCAGATTTCTTGATGATGAAACACAAAGAAGACTGGGAGCGATGGCGGCGGTCGGTCAGCGGCTCCCGTCGAGGTGACCTTGAAGGCTATGGTTGTTCTGGGCAGGTCTGAGGCGTCGCTGTGGGGAGCTGCAACAGTGTGAGGCCTGGCCGGAGCTGAAAACAGGCCTGTACAGTGCTCAGGCAGCCTCCCCTGCAGGAGTCAAAGAAGATAAATCCATCAGCAGAGCCTGCTTTAATGCGTCTGTCTCGAGCAAGCAAAGACACCGCTGCTAAAGTTAAACTGCAGCTTGTTCAATCAGAGATTTGTTGCACAACTAACATAAAGTTAATCTGGTTGAGCTAAGCTACAGAGACGATGACCACTACTCCTCACTGTGAGTCCATGTTAGCTTGGTTAGCTTCAGGTTGGGCAACCAGGCAACTTCACTTTACGTCAAAAGAAATAGAGAAATTCAAAATAAAATGCAGAAACACTGTGTCGAGGTGGATCTACTTCATTCTGAGGGGAAGAACAAATGCTTTTAAACATTTAGGTTTTGAATGCAAGAAACAAACATGATCATTGGACATTCGTTTTAAAACTAATGAGAAGCAATTTCAGTTGAGTTAAAGCAAACAAATTAATGTTTATATTAGGGGTGGGACTTTAACGCATTAATTACGATTAATTGATTACAAAAAATTAACGTGTTAAAAAAATTAACACATTTAATCGCAGTTGTTGTTGTTTTTAACCATTTAAAGTCAATACTGTTCTGAAAAAGTACTTAAAGTACTTAAAATGGCACTTTAACTTCAGGTCTGTTCAGTTTTGCCCAGGGATACTTTCTATTTTTTTTTTCTACTGTTTTGAACTGAAATGCAATTAAATGCATTTTCCAGACAAAGAGCTTGAGTTTACAATATTCATGTCTGAGTCTATTATTTGATTCAGTCGTCCACTAAAATCCATTTAAATTAAAAAATGTGGCTTTTTGGGGCAAATATTATGTGATTAAAATGTGATTAATTGAGATTAATTAATTACAAAGCCTCTAATTAATTAGATAAATTTTCTTAATCGAGTCCCACCCCTAGTTTATATAAAGCTTAAGGAGTTGATTAGCACATCTGCTCAGTGTGAATTCATGTTAGCTTAGTTAGCTTAAAGTTCGTGCAGCCGGACAACATTAAAGTCAAAGGAGTTAAATAAGAAGCAAAAAGCAGCTCTGAGGAGAATTCACTTAGCTTTTCATGGATAACAAATGGTTTTAGATGTCCGGGTGAAAGAAGCTGAACGACTGATCCAGAGTTAATGTAAATCAGACAAACAGGTGAGTGACCTTCCTGAAGTGCTGAGTGACCGTCTTTCCTTATACACGCTTGAGACTATGAAGTTTATGCAAGCACATACTAGCTAAACTAGACTTCAGTAAGCTAATTAGCTTAGCAAAACTTCCCAAACTGTTTGCAAAAGAGGTTTCTGACCATTTGATTAAACAGTTTAAAATGTTATAACACAAAATAAAAAAGTGCGCATTAAACCACGGCCCTGCTGAAAATGTACAATCATCATTAGTGTTATGAGTTTTATAATTCAAGATGTCTGCCAGGAGAAGGTCCACTGAGCTAACAGCCGTTTCGTGCTAAACAGGAAACTGAATGAAAATCAGTTGGACGACCAAACGATGAGGTTATGTCATTTAACACACAGTTAGGTGGTTTAGTGATCATTTGGTTGTTCTCCAGACCCAAATCCACAATAAGCAACTGACCAAATTTAAGAAATTGGACGAAACCAAGTGACTAACAAACTTTAAGCAGTTGTCTCCAGCTTTGGCATCGCAGCTCGGTTCTAGTTTTGGGACAACTGAGAGTTTTTTTACTTCAGAACAAACAAACAACACGACGTCATCATTGCATTGTGTCATTTCACTTTTGTTTTGAACTCGTCCAGCCGCCGCCAAAGTGTCGGACCGCCATGATATTGTCTTTTCCCATGATCCTCTTGGCAACGTCCCTCCAAGGAAAGCAGCCCAACGTGACCCAAAAAAAAAAAAATGTTGAAAGAGCACAAAGGCACAAAGAGGCGGAGGGCGCAGCGGCAGAGGCAGCCCGTCTCGGACCCGACAGAGGACTCGGCCTCGCCATACAGCCGGGCCACTCCAATTCTGAGCGAATGCTAATGAGATTGCTCTGATCCCTCCGGTGCTTCCCATGTTTTCAACACCTTCAAGGACCACATGGCGCTCGCAGCATAAAGACAACTAAATGAGAAATCTGAACGTTTTTTTGTGACGCCGGGGGCCTCTTCGCTTTTCAACCTGGCCGCCCATTCAGCGTACCTCCCCCGGAAAAGAAAAGATAAGAAAGAGGCTGCGACAGGGGGTGCGGATGAGTAAACTTTTCAGGGGAGAGAAAAAACAAAAATTGGCATATTTTGCGAAACCCCCGAAGTAATAACCAATTTATGGCCGCGCAAGGGTGAAGCCTTTGACGGTCGGGGGAGATTGAAAAGGAGGGAAGAGAAAGAGACGGGAGATGCTCAAACTTGGAGGCTGTTTCTCACAACCGCTGTAATGAGATCACTAACATCTTGAGCCGGCCTCCACTATAGCCGCCAAACAACAGGCTCCTAGATGAAAGGTGAATGGGCCTGGGTTCCTGCTGGCTGGTTCAGAAGCACTTTAATAGCACAGCGCCCTATGAAAGGTTCCTGGGCAGTAGCTCATATTAGCGGCGAAGCACACTGCTTAATAGGATGATGCCTTTTGGCTTTTGTCATGAGATGATTAAGGGCTTCGTTGTCACCGGTGCCTGTTGAGCACAAGGCACTAGAATCCACTCCGCTGGGCTCATTGTCTGCATCTGCGTGGTAGAAAGAGGCCCTCTGGATGAAAACACCTCTCAGGGATCTATCAGGTGAGCTCACATCTACCACCCCCCCTTTAACATACCTCAAGTGCTTTGTTTTCCACTAAAGACCCTTGACGGTGTCATCGTGCTCGGACAAAGACAAACGCCGCCGAGGGGAGCAGCAGAAAGATGGAAACTTGCTGATGATGGTGCTTGAAGAAAGAAAATATGTACGCACGTCTGTAATTAATTAAAGTCGTGTTTCCAGAGCAGGAAACGGTTTGTTGGGAAGGTGCGTTCGCAGGATGCCCTTTGGGTCACCCGGTGGTTGTAGCTGTAAACAGCCATTCAGTTAATTAAAAAACTTGATAAGGCTGTGAGCTGTTACAGAAATACTGATGGGAGCAGGTGGGATTATGTAACAGACGTGATGTCTTGCTGCATGTCAGATGGATTTATGGCGCTAAATGACTTGTTAGCTCCTTTGGTCAATCAGAAACTCAAGAAATCTGAGTGCACCCATTCGTTGGTTGAGCACGATCCCCCCACAAATGCAAAAAAAAGCCTTAAATGAGCCTTTTTTATGTTTTGAACAAATGAGATAATGTTTGTCATACGACTGCTGCAACTTACGGCGCAGAGAAGCCGTTTGAACGGGATCAGCGTTGGCCAGATTGACGTTTAACAGAGAATGTCCATTTTTTTTCTCTCTTGCAATCAATGCAGGTCCTTTCAATCAGGAGAGCTTTATACTCGGGATTAGTTTTGGTGACTTAAGAAGCTAGACTACCTCCGTACCCCCACCATCTGCAACTGCAAACCCCCCACCCTCCTACCCTACTACCCCCTTCACAAAAATAGCACAAGGATACTGCCAGCCTTTTCACTCCCAGCTAACAAGGCGGCTCCAAAGCACAGGCCCACTCCAAGTAATTAAATCAATCCCTTTGTGTTCCCCAATATTCCCCTTCAGTGGGTGACTGCCCAAGATCTGATTATGGCTCTTCATGCATATTCAGGCTGAAGCTACAACTTGTCTTTCACTTTTTATACCCAGGAGCAGCCGACGTGCACCAATTTCCTCTTTCTATTAACAGCCCTTTTAAACTTGTTTTTATACACATATATACTTCCCAAAATCCATAGTTAGCTCCGGCAGGACTGTGAAACCTGGAGCGGTCAGTGACTCCGAAGACTTGGGCATATTTAAGAGAAAGCCGAGAGATGAGGAGAAGTTAGGGTGGGAGCCCCGAAAGACAAATTGGATTAGCAAGTATTGGATTAAAGGTAAAACGGAGGGATAACAAACAAGAAAAGCTGCCTGTGATCACAGGGTTTAATATATTTCTTTTCCTCTCCGATCCCTTTCTTCTCTCCCTCCCCCTCCTTCTTTCTTTCTTTCTTTTCGAGTAAAGATCCCAGGCTTAAGACAGACTTATTAAAACTGGGATTAATTTGTAATGCTCCCCTAACCCTCGGGGTCAACCGAAGATTTGTTATCTAAAGCAAACAGGAAAAAAATGTACTTTAACAACACAACGAGGGCTTTAAACCCATGTCTGTCGGGCTTCTGGGAGATTTTAGCTTTGTACGAAAGGTGTTATCCTTCGGATATTTATTTGAGCAGGGGGAGAAAAACCTCGTGGGGCAAATGTGGATGTGGATAAATCAAATAATTCCACCGATTATGGACGAAAAGGCAATAACACTGACATCCTGTGGACGGTAAACTCAAAGCTAAAACATGCAAAAGCTTCCCGATAAATCAAGATAGGTCGATATCTTTGATCCTGATAATAACATGGAGCCTGAAAAAAGGAAAGGTACACCTCTTTTATTAGAAAACGCCCTGTTTTTAATCAGCGGATGATGAGAGGTAACTGTTGAGGAGCAGGCCACTCTCATTAGCCTTATCTTTTTAATGTAGCACTGCCTCAGATTGGGATCTTAATCTTATTTGGTTACGGAGGCTTCGCTCACTCCGACAAGCACAAAGACCTTCTGGGAGCAAATCCGCCGCCTTGTTTTTTTCCGCCGTGGCTTTTTCGGTCGGTTCCTCGGGGGTCGCGGTTCAAGAGGCCGAGCTGACCGGCCTCAGAGCCGAGCGGCCCTAAATCTCTTGGCCAGCTGCCCGCTCCTGGTTTGTTCCATCAAAGCTCCAGTCTTTGTTTCTGCTGTGCAGCACTGTTGTGTAGCACAGGGTCGGTGCGCGGCCACAAACACGAGAAAATACAATAAATCCTAAATAAGAGAAAAGCAGATTCTGTTAAAACACGATGATTTTTGTCCCTCTTTAGATTAACTTTGCTGGTGGCAACTGACATTTGCACTGCAATATGGTGCACTTATGTGTCATAGCAGCAGTTAAAAATAAAGACTGGGGGTTAAAGTTCAGGTGAAAAAGCTGCTGTGAAAACTTAAAAATGAACTTTTTGCTTTTTGCTGTTAAATTGCGTTGATCCTGGATTTTAACCTCTGTGTGCAGATTACGCCTGAAAGCTTCACATCATCAACATCAACATCAATTTGATGCACAAACCTTCTGCAAAATGGTCTCACACAACTTTTCTTAATGCAGTTGCAGAAGCATCTCAATCAGTCAAAGACCGAATTAGCACAAAAACATATTCTGACCTCGATGTGACCTCAGGTGTGACATTATCATGTAATTAATTAGATCATAGCACTTTAAGAATCATTGTTTTAGTAAGAAGATACCACATTAAAGCTTAAAGACGGGTATTTAGTCTGGGGGTCTGTTGTAGCTTCTCAGCTCCACCCAGCCTCCGTCACATCTGACCAAATCTGGATTTCCAGGCTCCAAGTCTTCGTGCTCTGAGCTGTTTGAACTGCAGGATTCTTGCTGCACCATGTGACAACTGCTCATGTGCAGGCATTAAACAGGCCCTGGCTCAGCTGAGCCGGAGAAAGCCACTGACCCAATGTGACACATCAGCAGTTTATACATCACTGAATTTCCCTTTAATTTCAGATGCAACATGCTGTGTCTCCTCTACGCAAATAAGAGTCTGACTCTGACCTGCAGTGAGCAACACACTTCATCCAAATGTTTGCTGTAAGGGTGCTAATGCAGCCCTGTTCACCAGAGAAGACACGATTCTGCAAAACCCCAAACTACATTCAAGTTGTTTTAAATAAAAATTGTCACTTTCCACAAAATCAGGAAACATCTAATGTCTGTATGAAGCGAGCAAGAGAAACAACCACACCTGAAGAACCAGGCGGCCAGTTATGAGCCAGGGTCAACTCACACAGAACATGGCTGGATGTGCCGTCACTCAGCTGCTACCTGGTCGGAGCTCAACTCAAAACTAAAACCAAACTTTTAGCTTTGTTAGCATCGTTACAGTTGCAGGAACACAAACCAAAAAAAGTTAAATATATCAGTTAATGACAAGATCAACGCATTCAGCCTTGTTTTGGATTTGTGAGTTGTTGTGTTTGAATCTTAGCTAAGCTAGCGTAGCCTCGTCCTGGACCTTTGCTCTTTGATCTCCTGGCAAGACATCAAAAGATGAAGGTTGTTTCCTGGAGAAACAGCTGAAGCCTGATTCTGATTTTATTAGCAACGTTTCTGTTGCACTTGCTTGATGGAAAACAGTCAGGCCAATCAGAGCTTTATTGGTTGGATTAACAAAGGAGATACTGTCTTAATACGTAGCTAACAAGCTACATCCATGGAAGCTAGCAACTAGCTAGCAGAAATTTCCTTCACCCAGTTGTTGTAATGCAGCGTCTATAGATTACAACTGTTATCTACATTTTCTCAATTGTGTTGTACTGTTAGCATTAGCCCAACATGTTAGAACCAGACATGCTACGTTATCTGCAGGAGTAACATCCATACTGGGCGATCTGACAATCTATGTCCAATGCAACAGTCTTAAAACAGGAAGTAGCGACCAGGAACCATGTGCAGGATAGTAGCGTGTCCTAAGTTGCTAATGCTAGCTTTAGCTAACTGCTTGCCACTGCTGTCATAGCCTGTGTATTGCTGTCACTTGCAGAAACATGACTGCAGTCAACAATCATCACAATCAGGACACGGTGCTGCGGCCGTTCGCTCTCCTGTCTCCTGGCAGACGTGTTCCTGTGTGCAGGGATTAAAACGGCGCTAACTGCAGCTCGAGCTGTGGGTGGCCCTGTGATGACTGGGGCCTCTGAAATAATATCATTTCTGTCTTTTTCCATTTGAAAAGCTTGTTGACCTGGACAACAGAAGCAGAGGTGACTCATTCTCCGACGGCGTTTCCATCTCGGCGTGATCAATGTCTCTCGTGTCCATTTTCAATCGGTAATCCTCCACAAATTGCCCGTCCGTCGCAGTTTGTGTATCAGCTATTTGCACTGGATTAATGCGAGTCACTGGTGGCAAGTGTTCAAATCAATGTTTATTAATGGTTTTTCTTTAAGTGTTTAAAGATTAAGTCATTAACATATTGATGAAGTTTTTTTCTCTCCAAGTTGCCCAGGGAGGGAGAGACTGGAGAGGAGTTCGACGAGCTGCTGAACCGACGCCAGCTGCCAAAAAACAAGAGGCTGAGGCGGGAAAAGAAGAAGAAGAAGAAGAAGAAGAAGAAGAAGAAGAAGAGCTGCAGGTTTCAGGCACTGCAGAGTCTCCTCTGTTTACTGAAACGCTGCACACGCTCAGCTCCGCAGATAAATATTTACTGACGTTAAAATGAGATTTATTATCACATGGTTTTGCTGAAGGTGTGTGTGTGTGTGTGTGTGTGTGTGTGTGTGTGTGTGTGTGTGGTTTCTCTTTGGGATGCAGCGCAGTCAGCCCGGATTGATTTTACCATTCAGCAGCGACCAGCCACGGCCCCTTTTGGCTCGCCACGGTAATTCTCCCCTCTCACCTGATAAGGTACCTGATCCATAATAAATCAATTCTAATTAGTTTCATGTTTGGAGGGAGGAGGACTCGCCGCTGCTCAGCCGCCGTTGTTTTCAGCCGCCAGTCATCTGCACACCTGATATCAGCTAATCTCCTGATTATTAAGTGCGGATTATTGATGGAGGCGAACGTTTGGCTGCCTCTTGTATCAAGGACATGCAGGTTTTGTTTCCTCTGCGCTGTTTGTTTTCAGGGTGTGTGTGTGTGTGTGTGTGTGTGTGTGTGTGTGTGTGAATGTAAATAGGTGTGTTTTCATGATGGGGGGGTCAAGTATGTCCTCAAACTTGTGCTGATAAAGGTTTTCCTACCAGCCCGGAGGAGCCGCTGGACGTCCCGTCCTGTCGTCTGCAGGACAGTTTATCAGTTAACGGTGAGTCTGTCAGGAGGACCAGTGGCTAAAGACGTCGTCCAGTGTCTGAAAACCAGTTTGCGTCCTTCAACATGTGACTTGTTCAGCTCCTCCGTCTGTCTGGACAGCAGCAGATGTGTTTCTATTAAAACGTCCCACAGCTTTTAACTTGTCGGCAGGTCCTGCAAATTTGCAGCATCAACACATGCATTTTATGCAAAATTCACCAAAAACAGGTGACGCGTGTGCATTTTAGCTTCATTTCACTTGAATTAATATTGGCGACACGCAACAGAAAAACTATTTAATACTTTTGTTTTTCTAGCTTTATCCTCCTCAGAATTACAGCCAGTATTTTAGTGCAAATACACTTTGCATGCAATGTAATCGATCAAACAGATTTTCATTCCTGTGCTTTTATTTTGGTAACTGTTGTCACTCTGGAACAAAAGGCTCCATGCAAACAGACGCGTTAGCGCCCACAGCGTGAGGAACCAGTGACAGACGTTATCCAGAGCATGCAAACTTTACCACAGTCATTGAACGCAACACGGACACATTCAGTGGCAGTTTCTGAACTGAACGACAGACTCTGCTGTTAAAACGTGTTTGCTCTACTTCTTATTTGTCGAGAAGAGTTTGAAGAACTCGTCCTCAACAGGTTCTGGTGCAGCTCTGCAGCATCATCAGTGAAGATGTAGCTGCAACACTGTGATGTTTCATAATTCATGTAACTTCACAACAATAAACCTTTCACAATAAAAGCTTTTCCCTGTCTGCTGCGGTTCTGGATCTGGGAGATTTTACCTCCCTTAGTTTAAAACTGTGTGTTGATTCTGCAAAAGCACGACACACAGTCAATGTTACCAACATTATTGTGATAACGCTGCAGCAGAAACTGAACAAAAACATTTAAGAACTGCTTAAAATCCTAATCTGTGTGTTTTTACAGTTCGTCTGATTCCTGCAGCTTTAGGACGTCATGTCGCTTTTCATGGGAAAAAGTCTTCAATTATGTAAAAATCTCAGGGTCAAACATCTAAATCTACATTTTTGAGGCAGGTCTGTTTGGATCTTTGTGCTGTTGTGTCACAAAAACAACAAGAATGAGGGGGAAAATAAAAACAAACAAACAAAACAACAAAATATGAAACAAATATGGAAAAAATGACGTAAAAGAAACAAAAAAGCTGATTTTATAGAAAAATTAAAGCAATTTTAAAAGAATTTTATGGATAAAAATGTATAAATCAACACAATATGAAGAAGCAAACATGAAGCCACGTCCTGCGCCTCCTCCTCGGAGTAGCGAGGTCGAGCTAACAACGTCTCATCCGTCGCCATTGATTCCTCGCCGCTCCTCTGGTTCCTGCTCGGCGGCTCTCCGTGTGTGAAAGTTGATGCCGCTCTGTAAAAGACGGATTCATGCATAGACTCGGCTACTTTTGTAGTCGGTGGCGGTTTTATATGATAAGCTTTTTTAGACGTTGGGAATCAATATGTAATCCTGTGCAGGGGCTTATCCCCGGGCCCGGGCCATTTGTGGGGCTCTTTGAGCTTTGTTACCGGTCTTCTGGCTGCTCTGTGCTGCAGATTGATTAGCTGCAGTGGCAGAATCCTATCAAACGGCCCGGCTCTGATGATGGAGCAAACTCTCAGCGCCTGGAGTTGACTGGACCTGGAGATAAGGACGAGATGGCAATTCCCTCCCTCCTGCACGCTAACATGGCAGAGAGGGAGCGCTCGTTTCTGACCTCTGCTCCTCCTGAACAGGATCAGGAGCTGGTCGGAAGGCCTGTGTTCATGTTTTAGGACATTTAGCTGAGACAGCAGCTGCAGATCTCATCTCTCAATCCCAGTATTCGCTCTCTTAGCTCTGTTTTGGTCTCAGCCGGCTCCCCTGGCACTGACGCAGCCCCATGATCCTCCACGTTCTCCTGTTTGATGCTCAACAGGAAGCTTAGCAAACACTTTGGGAACTGATCGGATGGTGTCGTTACTCTGCAGACGTTTCACTGATGATGAGTTAAAAAGCAAAACCCAGCATTCAGTGAGGATCTTCAGGATCGTTGAGCATCAAACAGAAGCTAACTCAACAAGAGACGAGAAGATGTGACGCAGACGACCAAACGTACATGACCAGCCTCAGATAAGGCCGCCAGCTCCTGCTCCTGTTGCTAAATAATAGAAAATGTTCCTGTTTAAGGCCTGGAAGCTCAGATTTGAATCAGAAAATCATAAAACACTGATTCACGTCACATCAAAAGTGTAAAACCTGACGTCTGATCACGTGATCTTTGACTTCCTGTGAGGTTTTTCCTGTTTTTGCTTCATCAAATCTGGGAAACGCTTCATCGTTTTCAATATTTTTCCTTGTTTTGTTGTTGTCTCAGTCCCCGGAGGGTTCAGGGAGCAGAATCTGTGCATTCCTGCGAGCCTCGCCAGCGCTCGCATGGTTACCGCCGCTGCGCATTGTTGGAGATATGTGAATGAGCGCCGGCCGTGCAAGTTTTAACGTGATTGCCCGAGGGGCAGCCGAGTGAAAGAGCGAGGAACAGAGCCAGGGAGAGGAGCGGGGGGGAGGGGGGGGGTATAATCCTAAAAGGATTGGAAGTTACCCTGCTACCCCCCCCCCCCACCCACACACACACACACACACACACACACACACCTCTGTGTTTCGGGGGGTGATGGGTACTGGACGGGGTCAGTTGGTTTCGTGGCTCTGGTGTCTGATTTCTCCCTCCTCATCACCCCTCCCCCCACCCCTCTTCTTCTTCATTGTTTGCCTTCTTAATGAGGGGGGCGGGGCCACGGGGGCCTGTGATTGACAGCCGCATCCTCCTCTCTCGTCACACACCGCGAGGACACACCGCCGCCTGTACTGTGTTAGTGTCAGTCAGCTGACTCAGACGTAGAGGTTTACAGGAAAGGATCCATTATTATTATTATTGTTGTTGTTGTTGTTATTGTTATTGTTATTGTTATTATTGTTATTACTGTGGCTCTCCAACACGCCCAGAGAGGTTTAAACTGACCTGACAGCTGTTTGTTTCAACAAAACAAACATAAAAAGCCGTTTTCTGCAGTTGACTGGCTGTGTTTTGATTCATCTCCAATAAATTTGCAACATTTTCCTGAAAAGTGAGTTTGAAGCGCAGATAACAGTCACATTCATATCACAGCAGCCTCTAAACACTGTTGCCTGAACGTGTTGCACCAGCTGAACTGCGGCTGCACTGTGTAAAGCTGCTGCACATCGTTGTGCAGAGAACATCTGGTGCTGCACGGTGTCTGCAGGATGCTCGAGCGATCAGACAGATTCACTGTTGTTACGCCACAAACCTCCATCAGGCTTCAGCCAGCAGCCCCGTCTGATTCAGCTCATACAAACAAACCAGACGTCACACACGTCTGTATCCGATGTGTGTGTGTGTGTGTGTGTGTGCAGCAGCCAGGTGAGCTGCTGCTGTTATCTGCTCTGTCAGCCTCCGTCAGCTCCACCCTTACTGAGTTACGCTGAATGCAGGAGGAATGTGTCGGCCGGGTGACCGTGCAGAGGGAAACTGAGCTCTGCGTGAGGGAAACGCAGCGATGCTGCTCGGACTGATGCAACCAGCGCGACCGCAGACGGCCTCAGCTGCAAACCTCAACAACAACACTAAGGACTCGACTGATTAAAGGTCAGCAGAGCGATCAGAGGCATGAAGTCACACCGGTGCAGCTGTTCCAGCACACCTTTCCATGCTGCTCATCAGTTTTGATCAAATGATCATATAGTTTCTGACATTTATTCAGATAACTAAGGCAAAAATAAAGTTTTTTTATATTTTTATATCCCCTTTTATCAAAGAATAGTTTGGATATATGAGAAATCACAACATTTAGCAGCCAAAACCTTTTAACAGCAGCAGAAATCACTGAGTCTCCTGGTTTCTGCATTGAAACGTATTAATAAAAATGACACTTGGCAGCGTAAAGATGATTTCAACCACAGCTGTGTCGCTGCAGTGTATGAACAGTTGCTGCAGGCGTGTTACATAATCACAACACGTCACCGTCCCGTCACCTCTGCTGTCACAGTTTGCCTCCGTGAATGAAACTAAACGTTAAGCGTGGCTGAGGCAGTCGGGCTCCTGCAGACACAGCCATGTTTTAACAGATTTCCATAAATCGCAGCTGTTTATTGGCTGATTTGCAGCCTTAATCCCTCCCATCAGCATCACTCTGTCACCTCTGACTGACCTTTTCCAAACTGATCTGAGCTTTAAAAGCTGCAGATCAGAGCAAAACACTTCACCAAACTAACTCAGACTATCACAGATCTGAGCTCAGCCGGACGCCCAGACGCCGTCCAACACCGGCTGCAGCGTTCCTCTGAACACACGCTCCAGCAGGAAGCTGGTCCCTCAGCACATTTTAAAACATGTTGTCAACCTGATGGACATAGAGACTGGCAAACAGGAGAGTTTGTCCTACCTGAGCCGCAGAGTAAAACCGTTTGCTGGATCCAGATCAGACATGAAGGTGTGTTTCAGTTCTCCAGCGTCTGCTCCTCTGTCCCATCCTCACCTGCCCGCCGAGCTTCTCCTGCTCCAGCTGCAGCCAAACTCGCGCTCGTCAGCTGATTTAAAGAGGGGGCTTTCCTGCCCTGTCCTCCGTCTGCACGGCAGCTTCTGTGTGTGTGTGTGTGAGCGTGTGTGTGTTTTAACACAAAGTGTAAAGTGTGCAGCCGCCCGGCCGGAGCCTCCTGCATGCTTTCTGACAACCTGGGATTTTATGCATCATGCTTTTAATAAGCGCCGACAACACAGAGGAGAAGCCTCTCCAAACTTAACCCCCACCACCTCCAGCACACACACACACACACACACACACACACACCTCTTTAGGCTGCCTGATCCCTGGATTTACGGGCTTAGTATTAAGAAAATACTCCTGCAATTTGGGATTAGACCCCGAAAACCCTCACAACAACAATGACTCCGTCCATTTGATATCTTGATACTTGTGATCAATCACCGGCTTTTGTTGCTGTCGGACGCAGCCAATTTCTGAGCACACACACACACACACACACACACACACACACACACACACACACAGAGGAAATGAGACCAAAACAGATCTGCAACATATTCATATTCATATCTCCTGAACACAAACTGACGTTTTATTTATTCTTTGGATTTTACAGCTATTTTTTAGGTCCCTGAAGGCCACACACAGCTTCAGCTTTGGATGAATGAATAATTACATTTGTTCACTTCAGAGTAAATTCCCTTATTTTGCATCAAAAATCACAGCGTTTTGCATGAATCTGTCCACTTTTATGAATTTCTATTTGAAAGTTTCCTGAGCTGATTTCATTCAAAGGCCCTTTAAGTCAGACGCTTCGTGACAGACCTGCTTCAGTCAGCCGCTGCGTGTTTGAACCTGAGCCGCAGCTTTTTCATTTGGCTTCTTCACTTTTTACTGAAGCAGCTGGCCGAGGCAGCTGCTGTTTAAATATTAAAATAGATTCAAATATTATTATCATTATTATTATTGTTGTTGTTTTGTTGTTATTATTATTATTATTATTATTATTATTATTATTATTATTATTATTATTCCGCAGTGTCTGCGCGCAGTAACATTTAAAGTGAAGGTCTGTACAGCAGCTTTCCTGTTGCTAAACTTTTATTTGTTCTCAGTATTTGTGGTTTGAAAATGCGTCAACAGGTCAGAAAGTCAACTTTTCCTTTAATGGACGGCGCAGAACAAACTTTTCAGCGTGTTGTTTTGTCCTCACGGGCCAAATAAAAAGCCGTTTGGTTTCATTTCTGCGCTAATTAAATAAAAAACAAATCCCTTTTGTAAAACCCAAACATTTCATAACGTCTCTGTTGTTTGTTCGGTGTTAAATTCGGGGTTAAGTGGTGAAACAGCCGCGCTCCTCGCTGTAAACGCTGCCGCTCGCGTCTCCTGCAACTTTCAGCCGCGTCACGTGGTGCGCGTTCGAAAGGGGGGGGCGGGCGTTTGGGCGCCGGGCGCGCGCTCTGATTGGCTGCCCGCATCGCCCATAAGAGCCTCAGGGCGCTTGTGATTGGCTGGCAGTGGGGGCAGACCCGCGCGCTTCCTTGACTCATAGAGGCTCGGGCCTCGGAGACGAGCATCAATCTCCATCCGTCAACACCGGCAGCGGAGAGCGCGAGCGCGGAAGAGCCGAGCCGAAATTCACCTTTCTGTGGTTTTTCTGCGGTGAAATGATGAGTTCATAGTTTTTACACAGGTGAGAGTCGCACGCGGAGCCGCTGAAGCCGCTCTCACTCTTCCGGTTCTGACTGAAAACGTTGTGGATATTTGTTGAACTCTGGATCTCGTTCATTTGACGCTAACCGGATTTTTAAAGGACCCAGAAGCAGGTGAGCCTCCCTCAGGCTTTATCTCGTTCATTATAATTAGCTGCAGCCTCACAGCTGGTCTGTTTCTGTATTAACACCAGTGAAATAATATTTACATCTCCGGTTCTGAATGATCAGTAACGTGTTGCTGCTTTTAATTCGAGCTGTTTGAAGCCCCCAAACCAAGGCTGGGGTCGGTTTTCAAATAAATTAAATCGAAAACAAAATTTCAAATTAAATATTAGTCAAAAAGGTGGATTTCAAAATAAAAATAAAATAAAAAAAAATAAAAATGATCTTTGGCTCAAAGAGCGACCGGAACTTCAGGCTTTGTGCACGAGACACGTTAGAATGATTGTGTTGTGAAGTGAAGACGTTTTGTGGTGAAGTGGACTTTATCTTCTCTCAGGTGTGTTTCCTCGGCCCGGCCCGCGGCCTCCTGCCCGCTGGCCGCGCTGATAAGAGCCTCTCCGCTAATCGTCGCCCTGTAGATCTAATCTAAATTGTAATGGAGTTCATTTGCACGCAGTTTTGACGCATTTACATTGCGTGATTCGGCTCCTTTCCTGCGGTTATGGAAATGAGTGGAGCTGCATGCGGAGCGCCCCTGGGAGGCCCGCGGCTCCTTTCACCGCGCAGAGAAGCTGCTGTTAGTCCCGAATCTGAGCTTTCACCTGCAAAGCGGGACCCCGGTGCGCCGTGGAAATCCTTATCTAAATACATTGTCTTACACTAACAGATAACAATTAGTGCTGTTCATTAAAGCTGCGGAGAGACACGGGGAGCGCTGCAGAGAGGAAAGCCCAACTCAAAGTTGGAGCGTATTTATTTATTTATTAAGACACAATTATGTTTTTATAAATATATTATATTGTTTTTATTCTCTAAAACCGCATCCTCGGTCGGTGCGTGCACTTTTACTGAATTCCACGCATGCAGGAATTAGTTTTATCCTGTGACTTTGCAGGTTTGACATGTAGCCACCGTGTGAAAACTGAATTCCATTACTTCCATTATGCAGCTGGACATGTGATATGAATACATTTAAAAACTAACCTGCTTTATATTAAAGATATAAGGATTTATAAAGAACAATATGCAGCAAAGAGCTTTAGTCCAAACAAACGAAGAAAACACATGAAAACATTGTAATTGTAACAAATAAACTGAAAAACTGAAATGATGTGAGTCTACAGAGCCCAGGAATAAAATAAAGTCCAGGTGAACTTTATTTTATTTTTCTGTCCACTCAGAAACTGAATAATGAATGAGTGAAATACCGGAGCAGCGCTTTGACTCCAACGTCCCTGCAGGTGAGAAGCGTCCCGAGCGGCCTGTAACCCAGACGTGCACAGGTCCGTTTAACTGATGAAGGCGTGCGCGATGACGGGGCCGAGCAACGGTGCCGTGAGATCAAACTGGGCCCGGTGAGGCCCGGTGAGGCCCGGTGTCAGCGCTCAGCGGCTGGAGGCTTTTCACTAAATTCATCAACAGTGAAGTTCAGCAGCTTTACTTCTTTGAGCGTCTCTAATTAAAACCACTGAAATCGCACATTTCCCGGAACGCCATTATTTGCATTTGCATTGTGAAATTATTTTAATATAATTGCACAAAATGTAATTTGCAAACGGGATAATTCACATTCTCATTGCGTAACTGCGCCTTTTCTGCGTTTCACTGCGTCAAAACAGCGCGTAAGTTGGTAAAAACTGCGAAATAAAAGCGTCAGCGAGGTGTCTTAAATGATGTGTGTGGCTTTAAATCGGAATCTGTTTATTTTGTGAGTGTTTCGATGGATGAAAGTCGATAAAGGCTGCGTTAGTGCTATAATGGAGTTCAGCTGCTTCGAAGTGTTTTTTCTATTTTTTTAAAGCGCAAATATTCGATAATTAAAAATTGTTTTCAGCCTTATTTCGCTTGTTTTCCTTCGCAGGAGTCGACCTCTACACCGCCACACCTCCGCGCCTGCACACCGGGGACCTGAGCGCCTGCACACCGAGGACCTGAGCGCCTGCACACCGAGGACCTGAGCGCCTGCACACCGAGGACCTGAGCGCCTGCACACCGGGGACCTGCACCTTTCCGTCCGCCCAGACTCCGGTCTCCCCTCCGCGCCTCTAGCATGATGTCTTATCTCAAACAGGCCCCGTACGGGATGAACGGACTGGGCCTGAGCGGAGCCGCCATGGACCTGCTGCACCCGTCTGTGGGGTACCCGGGTACGGATCGTGCAAACAAACAAAAACAATCCGAGAAACGGAAAAATAAAATAATCACAGTTTGAATCAACGTCAGCTTTATTCTTTAGCCGAAACGCGTCGATCTGACTGGTTTCAACATTTTAAATATATTAAACTTTTATTTTGTGACTGTTTTCACTTCTTCATTAGTATTTCCTCACTTTATCTCCTCGTTGTTTGTCGGACAAATAGAAAAAAAGTTTTAAAGTGACTTTAAACTTGTTATCATGGAGTCGACCAGGACGCACTCAGGAGCCAGAGCGCCCCAGTTCTACAGCTGTGAAGTCTGTAACTCACTCATATCTTTATGACAAAACTCTAATATATCGGAAAAAATATTTGTTTCGAAGCACAAAATCATTAAGAAGCGAGAAAAATACGCGGGAATTATTGCAAATTAAAACAGGAAATTAACCAAAGAATGCGCATTTACGCATTAGCGTCACCGCCGAGCGCGCGTGCAGGTACTTTAATCCGACGTTTGGTGTGTCTAAGCGATGTTTTACACTCTTTCTCATTTAATTAACTGTGAATATTTATTTTCTCTCTTTCTCCGTCCTCTCCCAGGAAACCCGCGGAAGCAGCGCCGGGAGCGGACCACCTTCACCCGGACGCAGCTGGACATCCTGGAGTCGTTGTTCGCCAAGACGCGCTACCCGGACATCTTCATGAGGGAGGAGGTGGCGCTGAAGATCAACCTGCCGGAGTCCAGAGTGCAGGTCAGAGAGCCCGCCCGGCTGCTTTGTGTGGCAGAGACATTACATGTGCCAGTTTCATATTAATCACGGAGGAAAGACGAAGACTGAAGAGTTCTGCGAACTTTAAAATCTCTGAATGAGAAGTTCAAAGTTTAATTATCAGATCAAACGTGCACTGACTCTGTTCACGCGCAAAACGTCTGCAGAAAGTTTGTCAGAGCGCAACAGTGTCAGTAAGAGCAAGAGTTCAGTCGGAGCTGAGCTCGGCTGTCGGACCCGCTGAGGAGCCTGCGCTCGATCAGCTGCAGCGCAATTAAAGGCGGAGTTCAGCTGTTATTGATCGAGTAGAGACAGGCCTTGAATCAAAGGGGAGTGTTTGACGGAGTGAAGGAGCAGCTGAGGTTTCTTTGGAAGAGGCCGTGAGAGGAGTTCAGTCCCCGGCCACAGCGGCCCTCTACCGGGCTTAAAGCTGCAGCTGGGGCCGCTGCCTCTCCGCCGCCTGCTGCTGCCGACAGGCCGCGTCCGCCTCCACAGGCCCAGTTAGCAGCAACTCACCGGTGGATGTTTGTGTTTTTAGAAAAACACATTATTATTATTTATTAAACTAGCTTCAGTAAAACTCATAATTCCTCAATTAATTAGTGCAGCATGAAAACATGGCTCAGCACAACATGAACCCGTCAAATTAAGAAAATAAGAAAAGTTGCTGTTTTATTTCCATCCACACTGCTGCAGCCGACATGTATTTAAAAGACAATTAATAAAAATAAAAACCGGAAAATAATATTAATAAAAGACATCATCTGAGATATGTAATATATGTAATATATGTAATATCTCAGACTACCTTAAAAGAGCATTTTGGTGTCAGAGTTATTATAGGTTGAGATTTGAGTTGTTCTGATGCTTTTATTTTGAAAACTGGATGAGTTGCACCTTTTCATTCAAACACTTTAACTTTTAATTAAACATGAACTGAGCAGTTTCCGCTCTTTTACTGAATGATATTAATTGTTTAGACAAATGTTTGATCATGTTATTATATTATAATCATTATGTGACGTAATTATGAGAAGAGCTGGAGCCCGTTCAGCAATTTTCAGAAAGAAATCTCTTTTTGACTCCACGCTGATTTTATTTGCGTTTATCCCGATTTTAAAATAACTTCTGAGCTGCTGCAGATTTAAATCAAACAGCTGCTGCATCACCGCAGCACGTGCTTAATTTACATACGTGTCACCTGAAGCTGCTGATCGTCACTCAACAGTGAACGTGCAGCTGATGATGTTGACGCTGTATTTTACTGTATTGTTGGGAGCAGTTCCTTTGACTGATGGGCTCACATTATGAAAAATAATTAATAAACTAAACAAACAAACAACTTAACCACCTGTAATTTGTTTATTTTAAATGTATCTTTACATTTTTTGTCTCTGACGGCTCAATTTGAGCCCCAGGACAGGCCGACTTTGGTCCACGGGCCTCACTTTGAGCAGCCTAAAGTCAATTAACCATCTGCTTTACTGAGGTGGTTTGTTTGGGTAAAGTAGAGTTGTTCTTCTTCGTTGGTGCTGTCAGATAAACTGCAGGCAGCAGTAAAGGTCAAAGGTCAGAGCCACAGCTCCTCGGTGGCATCACGTTCAGCTCCTCGCCGCTCGGTCAGGTGGTGTGTCTGTGTTTCTGACGGCGACCTCTCGACCTCTGCTCCTTCCTCCAGGTCTGGTTTAAGAACAGACGGGCCAAGTGTCGGCAGCAGCAGCAGAGCAGCAACAGCGCCAAGGTGAAACCAATGAAGAAGAAGTCGTCGCCAACCAGAGAGAGCACAGGCTCAGAGAGCAGCGGTCAGTTCACTCCGCCGGCAGTGTCCAGCTCCTCCTCCTCCACCTCCTCTGCTACGTCCTCCTCCTCCTCCTCCTCCGTCTCCTCCGGGCTCGGGGGTCCAGGTCTGATCAGCACCTCTACCTCTGTCACCACCCCTGTGTCGTCCATCTGGAGCCCGGCGCCAATCTCCCCGGTGCCTGCACCTGCCACGCTGCCCGACCCCGCCCCTCCCACCAGCGCCTCCTGCATGCAGCGGTCCGTGTCGTCCTCCGCCGCCACTGGAACGCCCTCCTACCCAGTGTCTTACAGCCAAACAGCGGCGGCGTACGGTCAGGGTTACCCCGCCTCAGCGTCGGGCTCCTACTTTGGCGGCGTGGAGTGCGGATCTTACCTGGCGCCCATGCACTCCCACCATCACCCCCACCACCCGCACCAGCTCAGCCCCATGACCGGCAGCTCCATGTCGGGACACCCGCACCACCACATCAGCCAGACGTCAGGGCACCACCATCACCACCACCACCCATCGCACCACCACCACCACCAGGCGTACAGCACGCCCGGCCTCACCTTCAACTCCACAGATTGTCTGGATTACAAAGATCAGACGGCGGCTTCGGCCTGGAAACTCAACTTCAACGCCTCCGACTGTTTGGACTACAAAGACCAGGCCTCGTGGCGCTTCCAAGTGCTGTGACTTCCTGTCTCTCTCTTCTTCTCTGCTTTCAAAGAAGTATTCTTTTTTTTTGTTGTTGTTGGTGGTTTTTATTTTTTGAAGATCCCTTAAAACTTATAGTAGAGACGTTTAAAACAAGAAAAGGTTTATTTGCGAACTGAAGCGACGCCTGGCGCCTGAGGTTCAGACCGTGGTCGCCGAGGATCGACGGCTCGTCCGGGATTATTTTTCTACTCCAGAACTCGAGAGAAACTGACTTCTGAAAGCCTTTAAATAGCAAAACGTCAGTGGAACCTGCAAGATTGTGCAGTCTGCAAGCAGTTACCGGCTTGATCTGGATTACTCTTCAAAGAAAAGACAAATCAATATCACAGATCAGACTCTCGACTGGGCTTTTTCTAAACACTCTTTTCTCAAAAAACGCGATGCTGCTATGGTTTTCAGGTTGCCAATGTTCATTTCTATCTTGATTTCCAACTCTGAATGAAACCCGTCGTCCCGCCTGTGGGTGTTGTGCTCTGGAGATTGAATTGCAGCACTTGTTTCTGAGGTGATTTGTTCTTTGCAGAGGTGGGAAGGTGAAAAATGTGAATTAGACACGCAATGTCAGTATTCCATTGAAAATTGAAAGATGTACATTCGTGTCTTTATAATAAAGTCTTGTTAAAACACGAGCGTCCCAGAGAAAAGTTTGTTTCAGACGATCGATTCGAGTCGGTAATCACTGCGGTTTGTAAGCTAATTAAACTGGTTTGACTGGTTCAGAGGTGCCACATTATCAACCTTTTAATCATTACACGTCATCAACAGCAGCTCTGCAGGTCTGAGTCCATGCCAGCAGGTATATCTGATGATTTACACTTTGATTTATGGTTTATATGTTTCACTGACAGCTCTCGGAAGCTTCTTTCACACTGAACACAAGCCTGCTAACAGCTGCTAACAGCTGCTAACATCTGGCTTCTGGCTTCAGTGTAAATGTGTCCAATCATGATTCAAACCCATGTCACATGACTCTGCAGTAGTCATGGGTTTATTTGCTTCAGCTCCAATCAGCAGCGATGCTAACGGCAGCTGTGGACGTTGATGTGTAAACAGCTAAACAGATAATTGATCTTCAAACACAGACTGAAGGTAAAGACGTAGAAGAGGAACCACCAGAACATTGTCCTCAGCCTCTGCATTGGTTCCTGCTGTCACTCACGACTTCGGCGTGTTCGTGACGTCAAACATGACACTGAACCACCTGCGTATAGGCGCTAACACTGTCCCAAAAAGGTTTAAGTCATGTTCACACTGTTTCAGACCTGGAAGCTGCAAAGTGGAAACACCTGCAGGAGTTTAGTGATTTAAACCCTCAGTCTCAGCTAAAATCAGCAGGAAACCCATTGACTTCAATCAGAGGTTTCTCCTCCAGCAGGCGACGTCAGTCTGCGCTTCATCGTTTCACCTCAGGTCTCACTTCACCAGCAAAGACAGGGTCGACGTCTGAAGACAGAGGAGAGCTATCGTAGCTTCTCAGCTGTGAGTCACTCTTCATTTGACAGCAGTTTACACAGTAACCAGAGTCGAAGGTAAATACAGTTCATCTTTTAAATAAACCCTGGGATTATTGTCCCGTATTCAACAGAGCTAATGTGCTTCGCTCATCAAGATGCTGCTGAGGGTCGATTGACACGTTCTTGTTTGCTCCAGACTTTCCAGTTTGATCAGAACCAAAATGACTGTGAGTCCCTCAGACCAAACAACCACACTGAGGTCAGAAAGAGAGAGGAGCTCTCAGTCCAGGTCAAACTGAGCCGCGAGTCGGTTCGTTTCTATTGTAAAAACCCATTTTTTCCGACGCTTCAGACTCTCTGAGCAGTCACAAGAAGGTGTTACAGCTGGAAAAAGCAAAAACAATATAAAATGAGTTGAAGTTGCACATGTGGACAGGAAGAGACCAGGTGTTTTACTGATATTTGGTCTGAAACTCAAACAACATTTTCACCTGTTGTCAAAGAGTTTAGACGGAGAAGTAATCATCATGATGCTAACGTCAGACACACACCGGTTTACAAATACAATGCAAGTAAATGGAGTCGCAGCTAACGCAGGTGATGTCAACAGGACAGCTAACTGCGTCCAAGGTAACAAACATGTGAACCTTTGTTTTCAGGCCTATAAGTGAAGGTTAGCGTGGTAGCTCTGGGAGCTAGTTTGGTGTCTTTGCTCACTCTTTATTGAATAAAACGATGTGAGTAAGTGGCGCAGCATGGACAAAAATGGAAACAAGCTGAGAAAGATGCAGCGATTGCTGCTAGCATGCTTGTAGCTAACGTAGCTCATTAGCTAGCCCTACAAACATGTGTTAATTAGCTTCAAAACCACATATTTTAATGCTTTTCTGTATAATTGGTTTTAATAAGTGCAGTATTGTAGTATTTAACCCACTGTTGGGTCTACTGTTTTAAAGTCACAGCATTTTAAAATAAGTTAAAATCGGTTGAAACAGTAAAATCAGCTTTACAGTGAGATGAGTTGTTAGCATCCAACAAACTCAAAAACCTTGATCGCTGTGAAACTAATTCATCAAACAATAATAAATACCAAACGTTTGTTGGTTGCAGCTTTTCACATCTTTGTAAAATGAATCATGAAGTCCTGGAGAGAACATATTAGCTTTGTCAGGACTTAGCCCACGACTGCTCAGAACTAGTTAAATTAATGTTACAACAATGGCTGATGTCTGATCCGCCATGTTTTTGCTTTAATGTTTATATTTTCTTACATAAAAATGGTGTTTTGAGTTTTTATGTCACTTAAGTTAGAATTCAGTATGTTTAGAGACCAAAACAACGAACTTGAGGTTGGGGTAACATTGTGATTTGGCTCAGAATAACTCAACACAGCCCAATCTAATGTTCTTTAGTGGCCTCTAGTTGCACTTAAGTTTGTCCACATTGGCCCCGTCTGCACAGACAGACCCATGTTTTCAATTAAGATGCGTTTAGTACGTGGTCGCACCTTGAATGAATGAAAAATCACTGCTTTGGATTACGACACAAGCAAAACACAGTGTTTTAACAAAACTGTCAGCTATAGAAAACATGCAGCAGCTCCCAGAAGGTGGAGGCAGTAGACATGTTATCTCTGGCACCCGGAGGAATATCCAAACTGCATGTCAATAATCAAACACCACCACCACCAGCACCACCACCCTCCTGCAGAGGTGGACTCACAGCCGGGCAGGTTAGCAAACATGTACACTGGCATCCCCGCTGTTTGTTTGGCTGTGTCGACAGTAATGTACAACTCATTTGATCCAAGGGAAAAAGGGACGAATCACGATTTTAATTAACAGCCGCCAGGCTTCCTCGCAACGTCCCCCCGGCAGCTGGACAAACAGTTTTCGGCAAACATGGCGTCCGGGACGTGTGTTTGCCCGCTGCACGTCCTGCCGGGCTTTACCAGTGTGCACCGCTGCCTCGTGCAAACACGAGCCGGGATTTACCACATTAGAGCGAACTAATCTTCAGGCCATGTTCAGGCAGCCTGTGCTGCTGAACAGCTGTTCTGGATGTCTTATTACCCCACCGGCCTCCCTCCTCCACCCACCCCCCGGGGCCGTGAACTTTTATTCCTCGTCTTTGTAGCGACAAAGTGACTCGGCTTTTCGGCTTCTCACTTTTCCAGGAGGCCGCTGACAAAAACACTTTGTCTTCTCGAGGGATCGCCTCACTTTTCCCTGATGAGGCCGCGGTTCAGAGGACATCAAAGTGTCCTCTCGAGTGCTCCTGAAGAAGCAGCGCCGCGGCCCCTTGCAGAGGATGTGGCTGGAAAAGCGGCGAACAAAGCAGCTTCCTGGACCTCATGTGGACCCGCTGTTGGAGCTGAACCGTGACAGGAGTCTGGAAGTTTGTGTCGTCTGTCCGGCTGGAGGCGGAACGGGTTTGATGTCCAGTTAGCACCTCGTTAAAATACGTTTCCTTGAGTCTGTAGCCTAGCTTAGCACAAAGATTGGAAGCATGGTGAACCTGCTAGGCTAACTTCAACATCAACAGAGAAAGAAACCAACCTTCACACAATTAGAAATATCTGATTCATGTAGTTTATGCCACAGCTCTTTAGCTACTCACCGACCAGGCTGGGTTCAGTTTCAGACGAGTTCGTAGCGATCACCATGAGGCTAACACATAGCGCCACTGTTTTACGTCTCTTCTTTAAATTATTATTATTATTTTAAAAAAGAAACAAAACACAGTGAATGAGGAGGCTCCGTCTTCCCTTTAACACCCTGGTTGAGGCTCATTTTGATTAGAAATGATTTAATCAATGCAACATGGCGACGAGCAGCGGCCGAGATGAGTCACAGCTGCATCAAAATGCTTCCCGGTTTGAAATATGACGTTATTCCAGTGTAAATCAGACAAAAACACAGATGTTACTGTTTATATTTTACATTTTTTGTAGCATAAATGATAATTCACACTGTTTTCAGCTTTATTGTCGAGTCACCGCTGGGTTCATGAACCGTGGGTGTTTACTTCACCTCCGTCTGCTGCTGCGACTCAGGAGAAGTTAAAAGAAAAAAACAAATTGACTGGAAAAGTGGGTAAAGAGCCAAGCGATGATTTATGATTTTGAACACTTCCAGCATCTGTGTGTGTGAGTGTGTGTGTGTAGTTTCATATGGAAATCCCTTTTAGCGCGGCGGGTAAATAGATTACGATACAGTGAGGGATTAGGGACTGCCTCACCGCTGGCCCACTAATCCCGAGCGCAGACTGTCAACAGCCCTGACATGTCCGGGACTCCTTCTGCACAAAATGGCTCCTCGGCTGTTTAAGAAGCCAATCTAGACACACACACACACACACACACACACCTCCTCCAACATGAATATTCCTATCAGGGCTGTCAGCGACGGGAAAGACAATGACGTTCGTCTTCAAAGGAGGGAGATTAGATGCTGCACGAGACAAAACGAGACTCTTTGAAGTGATTTCGCTTCAGATTCCTGCAGCTTGTTTCTGAGGCCGTGCAGGAAATTCAAGTTTTTAAAAACTTCTCTCGCTCTTTATGAAGCACGTGACGTGGGAGCAGTTTGGAGGCACGGTCCAGTTCTTTAAAACGACTTTCAGCTCCTCTTTAGCCGCTGCTCGCGTCTTTAGTTTCACACGATAACTGACGACTCGTTGGTTCTGGGCGACAGCGCTGGCGTGTGCAGCGTTAGCGTGTGAACAGGTGAAGTCTGGTGCTTGTGTTTGGAGTCTGACTCTTTTCATTATCACAGTAAAACTGGAACCAGATTAAATTCTTTATTCTTAGCAGAAACGTCCAGGACACACGATGATCAGTTTCATCACAAAAACATAATTTAAGCAACATTTATTTTGTATATTCCTGTATTTTTTTGAAATATATAAAAGATTATTTGTTATATAATCTAAACTAACATTGACCATGTTAACGTACAAACTAACTCCACATTAAACAGCAACAAATACTCTGACAGCTTACTATTAATAAGTAGCATGAATATGAAAACACTTTTAAAGAATTATAACCTGTTTGTAACAATGGGAAAATGTATTTTAATTTACTGGAGGACTGCGTTTAACTGTGATCATTAGGTACGTTTAAAATAATTTATATTTTTCCACTTTAAAATATTTTAAAAGCCACTGTTGGAGTTTTATTTGGCAGCTTTAGTTAAAAATTACTCTGCAGTCAGATTATTATTGCAAAACATGAATAAAGTCATGGATTCTGATTTATTGTAACTGATTATTCTGCGTTATTGAAGCGTTAATGCATCACTTATTATAATCCAGTGATGTTATACTGAACACTTGAATTTAAACTAAATCTCCACTGTGTTTTAATAAAGACCTACAGGTACCAATAAGCCCATTTATGGTAATTGACAATAATAATGACATTAAGCATTAAATATTAATGTTTATTAACTTTTATAGTCAGTTTATTAGTTGTAACTTGTGCTTTTGTCACTGATCAATAACTCATGCACTCAGGTTTTATTGATTACAGTTTATTTAATATGAACAGTTGTGACGTAACTGCAGCCATGTATGTTTTTAATGTTTAACTGTTTTCTTATTTCTATGAATTAATTTAATGATGAAACAGATTTAAAGATGGACGTCAGATGTTTTTAGCTTCAACACTTGAAGACTGATGTTAGCTCACATCACACTGCCTTATGCAGATACGTTGAATATTTAGGTTTTCTGGTGCAGTTTTAATGCCAACAGGGCCTCCCCAGTTACATATGCAGTGATGGAAAGTAACTAAATACATTTAAATACTCAAAATGATTGTATTAATATACTTTATTGATTATATTTTATGACATAGATCAGAGCATTTGTGAGAAATATGAATTTTTGCTCTGCTTCTTTGATTCTACACCTGTTTTCATGTAAACATTAATTTGATATTAATCCAGTCCTTGTTCTTTATTAAAATGATTGATCGACCTCAGACCTTTAACTGAGCTGAGATCAGTGCAAACCTCCAGCTGCTCATGTTTAGGTGTTGTTTTGGTGAATGAACCGATATTTAATGCTGTTTGTGATCGTTGTTACAGTTAAAACCTGTTTTCATGCGTATCAGAGGTGGACGGCGCTGATCAGCTGCTTCCTGTCTCTCTGCTCCTTCAAATCAAACCACGCTGGGGCAGCAATCAATCCCTTGGTTGCATGTAAACAGCCTCTCCTGCTCGCCTATAACCCGTCCCATGGATCAGACCCTGCAGGACTGGAGTGCATCTTGTTCTTCGGGCTCTTACGTTTGATGTATTTGCTCTCCGAGTGCCTCTCACTTCTGAGGCCGGGGCCTCTCCTTGAAACAAACGGCGATAGGGAATCTCTTTGTCGAGGGCCGTGCCTAAGCCTAATCTAATGATTCAGATGACTGGGGGCCGTACTTAGTCGGACAGCCACTGGCTCGCTTCAAACAAGCCGCTACGGGTGGAAGTTTCCCAAGGATTAACACTTAAAGAAGCAGCGGAGGAAGAAAAAAGAGAGTCGGTGCCTTCCAGGGAATCCCCATTAAGTCGAGTCTTGGAGTGCCAGAGAGGAATGTGTTTCTGCTGAGCTGTGATCCAGGTCTGTTTCAGCACTAATGGAAAAACTGGCCTCGTGCGTTTGATCTGTGGCTTCTTACGAAACAGCAGAAACACGGCGATGTGATTTAATTCTGCCTCTGGAGGAAACTGACTGAGGCTAAACTGACGCAAACGTACACAGTTTTAGATGGAAGACGGAATCTAAACTAATAGCATGACCTGAATAACTTTTGGTTTGACATCAAAGCTCGAAGTCTTCTCTCCTGCAGACGGACAAGATCCAGCTTGGACCTCCACACCATAACTGCACCGACTTTCCCCCAGTGACCAGGAGCCTTTAGAGGAACTGTGTACGTCTCCAGTGCAGGAACTAAGATCTAAATTAACCTTCAGGGACATTATTTCACACCCCAAAATGTCCCTTTTCAGGGGTAGAACTGGAAGTTTGTGGGTGCAGCTTGCAGCTATTCTAACATTTTAAAACATCAGTGGCCACAAACCAGTTTGATTTGTTTCTGGTCCTTTTTGCTAGAAACAAACACTTTATCAGTCACAGATGGAGAGACGGCGAAGTTGTTAAACAAAGTCATGTTTAAAAACAGACTCCAGCAGACTAATTTGCCAAATCTTTAGTCTTTAGACCTTCAGGTGGTGGAAACACAGACAACAATGGGTTGAAGGAACCTCTGAGGTCCTTAGAAAGTATGTAAAGATGTAAACCATGAGTTTTATGATCAAAAGGCAAAGTCTTCATGTGGCTAGGTGAAGTTAACCTAATAATAAAGTATCTCCAGGAAGGATCTTGTCGCGCTTTTCAATCCACCAGCATAAAAAGTCCTAAATAAACTGCACCATGACTATTTCACCCCATCAGAGGAGCTCTGTCTCTGCACTCTGATGTATTTTCCAGTTCGTTTCAACAGCAACAACCTCCTGGTCGCACATGTTTTGGTGGTTACCCGATCGCTCTGAAGGTGTTTTGCTAATTGAGCTTCACGCAGGGAGGGATCCCACTGTTTTGTTTGCGCTGGACTTTATTTCTGGAGCTGCAGTAACGAGTCGGTGCATGAGTACGGGCGCCCGGCTGCTTGAGGTGCCCTTCGGTGGTGCTGTCACACGCTTTGACTGACAGGCCTGTGCAACACAAGAAACCCCGGGATTAAAGTTAGTCGAGCGTAAACAAACACTGACGTTTTAAGAGCAGCAGCAGGAGAGACTTGTGACCGAGTTCTGACTCCGGGATGTTTTTTCTGCTGCTGAGCCGAGTGAGGTTTTCTAAAAAAGAAGTGAAATCACCTCAAAGGGTTTAACACTGAGCGAGGTCACATCACGAGTGTTCGAGACTCAGCAGATACATTCCTGTTGTATGTTTGAGCTTCAGCCATTAAAGGCTGGTGTAAGAACGATGGTGTGGAGCGGGTAGAAGCCGTTTAGCTCCTGTACACAACCAACAGTCTTTGACTTTATTAGAAACTGCTGAACATCAAAAACTCAATGAATTAAATATCCTCACGCATGGAGCGTCAATGCAAAAGGCTTACGTAGGTCCCTGCATGACTGGTGGAGGCTGCAGAGCCTCCAGAGACACTATTGGAGCCGGTTCTGGAAACCAGAACGACCTATTGGTGCTGATCAATCATTCAGCCTGTATTTTAACTGCAGAGATGTTTATCAAACTCAGCTGAAAGGTTCCTGAAAGGTCCTTCATCAATTTCTAATGAGACTTTCTTGTTTTTCCGTCATCTACTGTCGACTTTACCTGACGGAAACATTCAGTTTAAGTACAATAGACTGTTTTTCTCCCATAGGTTTCAATGAGAAATTCATTTAAGTAAACTACTAATTGCATTCCTGTCCATTCAAAATGCTCAAAATTCATGAACTGGGACAAGTAAATTAGTTTTAATTATTCAATCCATAATGCTGTATTTTTGATATAAATGAGCATCTGTTGGGTTCCTTTCACTTGCTAGAGTCTGTAAGGTGTATTTCATGGTCTTCATCAGCGGATGGAGTTTGCTCAGTTGTCATGGAGTTGGATCAGTTGTCAGTTGTATAACGCTCCAGGCAGAATATGTTCTTATTGTCAATCACCTACAGCCACGTTCTCACATCGTCAGCTGCTGCGCAGATCATGTTTGTTGCTCTGCAGGTCAAAAGTACGATCTCAAGAGTTCGTGATGCCATTTTAAAAACGTATTCATGTATGAAAGCACTTTAAAATGATCCCTGATTAGATATTTAAATATGTATATATACAGAACTGACAGATAACTGATAGATAACCTGAACGTTTCATAAACATCTACAAAACAACAGAAGGTGAGATTTATTCTGTATCGTAACAGTATTTTCCAGTTTACCATGAGGAAACACTTTGAAAATGAAGATTAGCTGGTTGGTTTGCACATCTGGTTAAGTTCCCCACATCTGGTAAAAACGGCAAAAAGCTGTTTCTGTGAACTTTTCTGTCATTTTCAGACTCATCAAGAAGCAGCATGGAAGTGATGCAGCCTATTAAGTCAGTGCAGAGATGCTAATAGGCGCTAACAGAGCAAAAGACACATCTGCACCAACATGTTTCATCACTTTATCACTCATCCAGATGTTGTTTGACTCACGTTTCAGGAAACTAACAGATCTCTGGTTTCAAACAGTTTGAGATCAAGCTCTTGCAGACTGAGTTAGTTGCTAGTTAGCTAGCTAACCGCTAGCATCCAGTCAGCAGGTGTTTCTGGTGTCAATGGTATCAATAATACATGTTTCCTAATAATGTCCAAAATATCAAGTAACAGTAAAAAATGTGACATAGAGGCAAGAAGAAAACCGTATGAAGCAGCTTCGGCATCAACGCTCTCACCGTGAATTCTCCGGATAACGACCTGCTCTACTCACACATGGCTTCAGGTGGATACAGGGAGCTCGCAGGGTGAAGTCCAGCTGATTCGTTTGTGTTCACACGTACAGGGCATCGGGGGAACGTCCTGTAAAGGTCAGGGTAACGGAGCCTTCGAAGTGTCTGCAAACTAAAGAAAAATGGCTTTTATTTCTGTTTCTGTGATGACGAAACAGATTGAAGTTGGTGCTGTTTTGCAGAAAGTGGTGACTTTAGCAACACAAACCCAAAGCAACGGCCATTATTCAGTTTGTCTTTGACTGAGCGGCTGCAGAGCAGAGCATGGGATAATGTGGCTCGCCGGCAGATCTGATAGCGCTCGTCTTATTCACAAATGTAACACGGGATATGCTCTAATCTTATTTATTTAAGGGCTTTAGGGGCTCACAATGAGGGGCTTTAGTCTTTAGCAGAGCCGCAGCCTTATCATTAGCAGAGAGGGAAGGCGATTAAGAGCAAATTATAAAACAAAGAATTAAGTTCAGAGAGCCAATCTAGATGAGATCTCGTTAAACTGAATCAATTTGGCAGAAGTGCAACGGCGTCTGGGCCTCACAGCGAGCGAATGTTAATGATTTCCACTCTTCCTCTTCAAACAGCAGGTCGACGTTTGATTTCCTCGAGTTTGTTCAGGAGCAGGTTGAAGAACCGATGGCGTCGCTTTATTATCGCCAGTTTTCCAGCAGATGATGCAATGAAATGATCATATTTTGCAAAGGTCCGCTCCTGAAACCACATGAACACACATCAGGGAGGGGGCAGAGCAAACCTCCAGGTCCTCGGTCTCAGACCACTTTAACCTCTCAGACCTTCACATTTTGGCCTTCAGACGAAATAAAAGCAGGTTGGCCTCGTGGACTCGGTGACTGTCTGACCTCTGTTTGGTTCAGTACTGAGCTGCATTTTGTTTGTTTACTCCTGTTTATTCTCTGTGTCATAAACTTTTTTTTATTTTCACAGTTTGTTCACGTCTCTTTGTTAGCGAGGTGTTTCTCAGGCTGGTGCCTCTGCGCTGATGATGCACGATGACATCGCAGGAAGCTGTCCAGTGAAGCGCTGAGTCAGTCCAGACGTCGTTTCAGACAAACTCACCTGAAAAATGTATAAAAAGAGAATTTGAGCTCGAAAAGAAACTCACAGCTCGGTGTGTGTGTGTGTGTGTGTGTGTGTGTGTGTGTGTGTGTGTGTGTGTAATTTACTGACTAATTAAAGCAGAGGGTCACCGGCTGGGTGAAACATGTTTGTCATCTTTAAAGTGGTCAGCAGAGTGTTAATACTTGACCCCCCACCCACAAATGTCTGTTATGATGGGGAGGAGGGGGGTCGCTTTTGAAGACTGACCTCCCTCTGTTTCTAACCCCCTCCTCCTCTGCTCTTTCTTCTTAGTTCTCTTCTTCTGTTGTCTTCTTCTTCTTCTTCTCTATCCTCTTTCATGCCCGTGGCCCGTGCCCTCCTTTTCAATCTGGCCGGCTCAGCGGTCGCCTCTCACAGGGCGAGCGGACTGGAACTGTTGCTGCTCCCTCTGATGTGTGGGTGGGTGAGAGGGTGGATGCAGGGGGGGTGCCTCAGTCCTTTCCCTTTCCTCCTTCCCTTCTTCCTCCTAGCTTCCATTTGCTCCTTTCCATTTTTCTTCCATTCGCAGTTTGCATCGTCCCTCCACCCGACGCTGCACCTCCCTGATTCTGGTCGGATGAAAGTTACTCAGCAATCATTAAATCAGATTTAATGCCAAGCCTCACATGCAACTATGTATTCTGCTGCACAACAACAACACAGCAACAGAGAAAGAAAAACGAAGATTAACGAAGTTTAAAGTGACTTAATTTATGGATCGCTTCGAAAGGGTTAATATTAAATATATGCACAAAGATTTGCAACATCTTGTTGAAGGAGAAAGCTGGAATCACTGGAGACGACATAATCCACAAACTCAAACAGTTTAATACGCTTATATACGAAGTAAACAACATGTAAACTCAGGGTCTGGCTTCAAACTGACATTTATATATTGTATTGTTTTATTCTTTTATGATTGTTAGAGAAACAAACTAACAGCAAGTAATATTAATAATAATAATAATAACTGTGCTGGTTTTCATGTCCGGCTTTTGTGTTTTCATCTTGTTCTTCTCCTGCAGCTGAGGTGAGCAGGAGGTATTTAAAGAATAACAGCAAAGATGCTAAACTAGAAAAATACGCTTAGTTTTAAGTAAACAGCGCTGCATTCAAATATAATTACTAGCGAAAAGCACTAAAAGTATTTATCAGTTTATTATTATTATTATTATTTACTTTTCCTTCTTTCTGTGTGTATTTAATCTGTTTTTCTATTTAATAAATCATTTGTATGTGCCAAATTCCAGAAAGTCACTTTATAAATCATTTATAAATCATAAATCATGCCTTTATTCAAATCAACAAACTATTTATTAAACTTTTGTGGATCTTTTTTCATAAGTGCTACCTCAACACCTGCCTACTGCAGACATTTCCCTGTATTTAATGCATCAGTGTTGTGGTGTTGCTGTGACTCCAGAGTCTGTGCAGAGCATTGAAGCTGAGTCTCTGCCTTAATACAGTGATGTGTTGCTGTGACTCCAGAGTCTGTGCAGAGCATTGAAGCTGAGTCTCTGCTTTAATACAGTGATGTGTTGTTGTGACCCAGAGTCTGTGCAGAGCATGAAGCTGAGTCTCTGCTTTAATACAGTGATAAAGGCTGTGACTCCAGAGTCTCTGCTTTAATACAGTGATGTGTTGCTGTGACTCCAGAGTCTCTGCTTTTAATACAGTGGGTTTACCTGCTGCTGTGTGAGTCAGAGACAGTGTGTGGTGATGTGTCGCTGTGACTCCAGAGTCTCTGCAGAGCCTTGAAGCTGAGTCTCTGCTTTAATACAGTGATGTGTTGCTGTGACTCCAGAGTCTCTGCTTTAATACAGTGATGTGTTGCTGTGACTCCAGAGTCTCTGCTTTAATACAGTGATGTGTTTCAGAAAGCAGCTTCTGACCTTTGCAGAGTCACATCGCTGCTGAGTCGTTGCTCAGTCACAGAGAGAAGCTCTGGTTCACTCACACACTCACTGGATCACACCGGTGAATTGCCCTCTGATGCACTGTTTGACAACTTGCACTCAAAATGTACTTTTTTACTTTTTACGTTTAATTTACTTTTTGTGTTATTAACAAATGCAAAGGTTCTTTGATAATCTGGCAGCTTATAATTGATCAATAAAGCAACTGGAAAATGATTGATTCACCAATTAATATGAGGGGAAACATAGAGTTTATTAAAGAAAATCCCAGGAGAGATTCTTCCTGCCTTCGTTCCTTATTTCCTTCCTTACTTCCCTCCCTCCTTCTCTCCAGACAGATATACGTTGTGCCGGGCTCGGGGAGGCTGCAGGCGGTGCAGCAGCCGTCACAGCAGCAGCAGCAGCAGTTGTCTAGTCGCTGGCTGCCAAAAATGGAATTAAGTCAGTTGCCAGGCTGGATAAGGAATTGGATTCTCTTCCTCTGTTATCCCTCTGGACCAGATCCTGCTCCCCCCCTCAGGGGCGTGGGGGTTAGTGGTGATGGAGTGGTGGTGTTGGTGGTGGGTGGTGGTACCGTGGGGTTAGATCCATGCCAGGTTGCTGTCACCAGAGCACCTCAGTGGGCCCACATCAGGCCACACCTGTCCCCTCCACCCAGCCCCACCCCCCAAAACCCAGGCTGTGCGTCTGGGCAGCAGCTGCACCCGGGCGGGGGTCTGAGTCTCCGGACCGGTCGAGGTCTTCTCCACGCCACGCCGGCTTATTTATCTTCCCAGGATGCAACACCTGGCCGGGCTTGAACCCAGCTGGACAATAACGCTGCTGACTGATATCAATGGACCCTTTTGGAGTTTCATCACAAATCTCCTAGGCAACCGCGGCTGGCGCCATCATGGAGGAACTCGCTGTGTGGAAACAATGTGCAGTGTGTGCATGGCATCCTGGGTAATCATAGATAAAGCCACATTACTGCAGTTGGTATTGTTGATCTCAGTAATTCCCCTTTTTTCTTCTTACAGCCTTATTTCCTTCATCTTTCTTATCAATAATATCGATACCGTCTTAGATTTGATTAAAGTGTTGTCATTTCCTGGTTTTAAAGGCTTTTCTGGGTATTTTCTGAATGCACAAATCAAATATTTTCACTATATTTGATGGAATTCGGCCAAAAATATTTGGATTTTTGTTTAAAGTCTCCAAAAAATACTAATCTGACATCATAAATGCTACGTGCTAACTAGAGCTAACAGCTGTCGATCATCTCTGAGCCTCAGTTTTAAGACTTTCAGTGACGTTTTCAAGGTAAAGATGAGTTTTGTTGGCCTGTCAGTAAGTGTGTCGGCTCAGCTTCCTCGCTGCTTGAGTATCATGACATTCATGTTCCCCAGAGGATCAATGCACCTCTGGAGTTTCTGAAGCCTCATCAGAAAGTCATGTCTTCAACCTACCAACTGGTCCCAACTGAAATATCTCAACATCCAGTGGATGGATTGGCAAGATGCATCCTCATGATACTGGTGATGCTCTGACTAATGGAAATGACTTTTCCTCTAGGATGTTCGATGTATTACCATGAAATGCTGCACAGACATTCATGTTCCCCAGTGGATGTATCATGGTAACTGGTGATCCTCTGATCCACCACCAGCAGCGTCTTTACTCATCTTGTGAAGTATTTCAACATCCATTGGATAGATTAGCACAAAATTAGGATCAATGGCATTCATGGTACCCTGAAGCTGTATCCTCATGACTTTGGTGATCAGATGGCTTTGTGATGTAAACAGATAAATATGAAATTTGCACCAACATTCATGCTCACCAAAGGATTCTCACCAAAGGATTCATCCACTAGGGTAGTGGACGAATCATTTGGTGATCCTCTGGTTCTTCCTGAAGAACAACCAGCATGTCATCATATTTACTCACCCTGTGAATTATTTTAAAATCCACTTGATTGGCACAAAATGTGGGCATTCATGGGTCCCAGAAGATATACCTTGATGAATTTGGTGATCATCTTGACAACTGTTCAGTAGATTACCATAACACTTGGTGCAGACGTTCATGTCCCCTCAGGATAAACCATATTTAGTGAATTTATCATTATCAGATTCATCGCTTTACAGCCTCCTGACAAAACTAATGACAGCCCCATCAGCCTCATTTGTGCTGAACATGGTAAATACTATACCTGCTAAACATTAGCAGCATTGTCACTTTGAGCTTATGCTAATATTAGCATTTAGCTCGAAGCACTGCTGTAACTGTAGACTCTTGTTTCAAGATCCTTTTGGAAAAACAGATGCTATAACACTCTGACGTGATAAATGTGAGGCACAGATTGATGCAGATATTAGCTACGATAACTATATTAATATTAGTACAGTCAAAAGGACCAATTATGTCTGTCTGTGTCCATTACAGGTTGATAAATAAACCTGTTTACAGCTAGGCTAACATTAGCTAACTGTAGCGGCCACTGGCTTTTACATACATTTATATTTAATTGTAAACATTTAAAGGTTTGCAGAAATCAGGTGACTCTTGGGGGAGAATCAGTGATTGTAATATTTTAATTTTCCGTCCCCGTGCGTCTCTCGGCTCTTCTGGTGAAAGTATTAAACACAGCTGAACGAGTCTCTTTGGGGAACGGGGGTTTGTTGGAGGGTAAGGAGGCCAGCGCGGGGGTGGGTGGGTGGTTGAAGTTGGCTTGTGAAACGGACCATCGGACCTCAAAATACATCTCCTCCTCGACTTTTTCATTAGAATTATTTTTTCCATTCTCCGAAGAATGATTTGGAATTTAAAGTCCTCTATAATTGGGCCTATATTTTCCCGGCGTGCCGCGGCTGTGCTTATCAGCGAGGGGTAAGAATTAAGACCACATAGGGAACCAAATAACATTTTTAAAAGCTGGGAGACTTAAGTAGAAAATTGGCTTAGCATGCAGATAGCAAAGTCAACAATGGGAACATATATCCCAGCTCAGAGTGATTGAAGTCGCTGTCTTTCTGAATAACAAAGTGTTTGATTTTCACCACGGCTCTTACATAAACTGCTAACTTGATTTCACACTCCGGATCTGAGGGTGACAACAAACACTTTAATTAGAGGAAGATGATGCAGGGAAGGGGAGGGGAGGTGGAGGAGAAAAGGTGATAGACGGTAACAAATCCCCAGCACGCTCCAGACGGCCTAAATATACAGCCAGCAAAGCGAAATATAATAATTTTCTCTCTCTCTGCTACTTTTCATATCTTATTATTTTCTGTTCATTCTGCAGCTTCTGAATATTTTTGCATAGCTTAAAGACGGCGCGCTATCGCACCCAAACCTACGTGGTTCATTTGCATTGTGGAGGGTTTGGACGGGAGGTTGCAGGGTCTGAAGGGGTGGGTGCACCATAATTAGGGCCTTTGTGGTTGAGGTTGGACCGGACCCTGCACCCTGTTCCCGCCTGTCCCGGTTTGTAGCTGCAGCCTGAGTGGCACCTTGAGCCGAGCCCCCTCCGCACAGCCGGATCAGCCTCCGACCTATGAGTAGTTGTTTTTACGCTGATAGACGAGAGGATGGAGAAAGGGAATAATTACAAAAAGCAGAACAAAAAGCAAAATAGCTTTTGCACTTGATCCTTAAGCATCCGGACAGATCACCAGTCTTGATAAAACATGCCAATCAAGGCCTCCACCTTTCTCTGCAGCCCCCAGGACCAAAACACCACCTCTGCGCTCGGGTTTGGGGCTTTATTGGTCAGCAAATAATCAAAGCACTTTTTTTTCCTCCCTCTCTTTCTTCGGGAGGGGATTAGAAAGGCGAAGCTTAGCCTGCTGGACCAGACACTAGCGGCGAGGCCAGGGGGTCTCCTTATCAGGGCCCGGCTGCTGGATGCAGACCCCGCTACAGCACAGATTGCTTTCACTGTCGCCCGTCTGCGGGGAAGAACAAAGACGCGCCGCCGCCATAATGCCCCGGCTCTGGTGGGACACCGAGGGCTCCAAAATACGCCTTTATGTATTCATTAGGATGAGCAGTGAGATCATACGCGCCTCCGCCTCCACCCCTGCTCCATGCTTTCTGCCCCCCCCGCCTGGCCTCCATTAAACGGGGTTAATTTCTTCCTCATAACCTGTTTTCTGTGATTGTGCGAGCGGAGGATATAGATTAATACAGATACACTGCCCCTGTGTGTATGTGTGTGTGTGTGTGTGTTTATACACAGTACTGACACACTAACTGAAGTTGCAGGACTTTTACTTCAGTGAAGGATCTGAGTCATGATCAAACCTCAGTAACTGAACAAATCAGACATATCTTTAAAGCACCAAGTAGCATCTCTGCTACAATTTAATATTGTTACATCTGTTTTCTGGGCGAACGTGGACAGTTACTGGCTGCAGATGTGCGTCCTTCTGCTCTTTCTGTCAGGACCAAACACCATGCTAACAGCTAGCTGTTAGCAAGGCTCACGCCTAGGTGGATGCAATAGGTGTGTTTATCACTGAAGTAATCGTGTCACAGCGTGATGAAATCACCTGTGACGTGTGCATTAGAACATACTGTGCATGTGCATGAGTGTACAGGACACTGAGGAGTCCCAGTGTGAGGCATGCAGTCATCCTGAACACCTTTATCCAAGGTGTGTGTGTGTGTGTGTGTGTGTGTGTCTGTGCATGTGTGTGTGTGTGTGCATGTGTGTATCTGTGCGTGTGTGTGTGTCTGTGCATGTGTGTGCGCATGTGTGTGTGTGTGTGTGTGCATGTGTGTGTCTGTGCGTGTGTGTGTGCATGTGTGTGTGTGTGTGTGTGTGTGTACCTTTCTCCTGTTGCATGCTTTTCTGTAACACAGTTTGTCTGCGCAGGAAGTCTCTGTAAACAGAGGGACGGTGGACGCTCTCGCTGGCGGCCATCTTGTTTCTCCCCTGACATCTCACCCCAATTTGCGTCACTCTAATTCCAAGTTTTGAATTTCACCTCTTTCTCTCTCTCCTCCATCTCTTATTTCTGCTCGTCAGTCCTTTACGCTCTCTCTCGCGCTCTGTGTTTCAGTCCCCTCGGGGCTTTGGCTCGGTTTTTGGGGAGAAGAAAGGCGAAATAAAAGCAGCATAAAGGAGCGAGGAGCCTGAGGAGGCGACGTGGCGTTCGGCGGACAGAGCGGCGCCAGGCCTCGCCACGATCCAGCAGACTTCCTCAGATTCCCCGAGAGCAGACTGAGACACGTGACACGTCAGGTGAAAGTAACCGCCGTTTGACCCCAGGAAGATATTTTTAGAGTGAGTCTGTGAATCAGTCCGCAAATTATTGATAATTCCTCATTTTCTCTGTGATATCCGTCTCCTCTGGGAGCAAACGGTGACGACAAGCAGCTGCCGTGATGGGCTAGTTGGTTTGTTTTGTCGTATTTCACAGCGATCCATTAATTCAGACTGACTGCACTTTACTGCCAACAACGTAAACACGACGTCTGCCATCTGAAATCTGATTTTCAGCATTTGTTTGTCTCTTTTGGAGCAAAGGTGAAGTAAAATTAACAACACAATAAGTCAGAATTTAACGTTTCTGCATCATAAAACTCATTAATGCTCCAGTTAGTCCCAAAAACACGTTAACGCTTGGTCGATGCATCGATCTCGCCATTGGACCCTTCAGATAAACCAGCCCGACAGTAACAACAACACATCTGCTGGTCCTCCTCACTCCAACCACGTCTGCTTACTTCAAACATAAAGCACAAAGACAGACATCTTCAGTTAAAGCAGGACACGTTTGTCCCTCCTCTGTCTCCGTAGAATCAAACATGCCTATCATCAAGATGCTAGCAGGTTAGCATGATAAACACAAGCTTCACTGATCATTAGCATACAGAGGGGACAGGTGGTAAACATTCACAGAGGTTTTTATGTTTGAAGAGCTGTAATTAATTACCTTTAATTAAATTATTCATTGAATTAAACATTTTTAGAGTTTATTTATAGTTATTTAATAATTTATATAGGATAAATACATAATTTGTCATTTTTGTCTTTTCCACACCAACTATAGCAAATGTTCAGGTGTATACGCAGCTGGAGATGCTGCTCTCTCTGCAGAGCATGGATCACTGATATTCATCCTACCTGTATTTTGAAAATCACCAGGTCATTGTTTACTTCCTGCAGAACACACTGTATTTACAATATCTGCTGATCTGCTCGCATGACACACTTGGGTGAAACTTCCCATTGTCGTGTTTCACAGATTTAATAGATGCTGCACCAGTGCACCCAGTCCGTACTGGTGTTCCGGGGTAAGTGCGTCCACAGGATGACAGATGTCGAGTCGCAGCTCGTGTCTGGAATGTGTATTTTCAATCGACAGATGGTCGAACTCGTCTGAAATCTGCTTCTTCGTCTCTGCGAGCAGACTCGTCGATGGCACATCTGCCGGTGGCCTCACCGGGCCGCCTCTCCTCGCGGGCATCCAACATGGCCGCCACAGGCCCCTCCCCCCCCAGCCAGGCAAGAGGTGACACGAACGGCGTGGACGAGCATGTGAGACCGGCGGCCTTTTAAAAGGTCACCTACAGGAGACAGAAGAGACGCAAGGCCCTCCAGGACTCGGCCTCCGGTCCCCGAGGACAAGGGCAGAGTTGAAGGGTTGAAAAGTTCATCGGCAAGGGGAGAAGAAAGGTGGGCGAGGCAGTCATGCACAAACCTGACATGAAGACAGGACAGGGGGCGGGGGCAGGATTAGCCCGGGCTAAGGTGACAGAGGACAGATAATAGGCGGCACAAAAGTGAGTGTTTTACAGCGTAAACTGAGACGGTTTATGTCTCCTTTGGGCTGAGTAATCATTTCCAGCCGCTGAGTTTTCCACATTCTTAAAGGACGACACCAACTTCTGAGTTTGGTGACAGATCCTGGTCCAGTCCGGCGCTCATCCCAAGTCCAAGTTGACCTCATAAACATTCCCCGAACTCCAGCCATGACAAAATCCAATACTTTCATTTATCTTGTCCTTTAATAAGCAGCATCAGTCTCTGAAGGTTCCCTGTGTTTCTGAACTGTTCACACACATCAACTGATTCTGGCTTTAAAGCAAAACACGTGATTTCATAAACAGTCCAGTTTGTTGCATGTCACAGACAAACCTTTGCTCTAATTCAGACAAATGCTGCCAGGTCTTAGCAACCAAACCTCGATCGGTTGCTGCTCCTGAAGCTGCAGCAGATGTCAGTCAGGAAGGTGTTGGATTATTGCATCTAATCCCTGTGGATGTGTGATATGGTGCGCAGACATAGTTTGTGTGTGCTATCGAGCAGCAGCATGTATGAACTGGCCATCACGTCACAGGGGTGCAGGGTGTTTCTGGGAGCTGAGCCTCATTAAACTGTTTTTAAAAAATGATCCGGTTTTTGTGAAACTCGATCATAATAAATGGAAAAATATTTATGATGTGATGCTTTGTTTAAACTGTCAGTAGTTTGACTGCTAGCTTTCCTTGTTGCTGAACTAAATGCTGATTGCTTTAGCTGCTGCTAGCTAGTTAGCTAGTTAGCAGCCCTATTAGCTAACTCAGCTCAGACTGGGAGCTCAGAGCAGAGACGTTGTAGACCACTGGTTAAGTTTTCTGGCATGTTCTGAGATGGGACCTGCCGAAGCTAGCTGCTACATTAAACACGTCACACCAACTGTTGTTACATCACATTTTAATAAACTTAATTTTGGAAAATTTTAACTAAAATGCACAGAGCTCATTTAAGAACGATTTAATCAACGTTGCCTCTTGAGGTACAAACTGGTCTTACAAGACAGGACTTGCTAACCTTTCTAACCTTAAATCCCTGCAATGCTTCACATTAAATCTTTGGTTTAATGTCAAAACTGTAATTTCATTATATTTTGTTAAAAACTTTACTTATTTTTTTAAATATTTCAACTAAAATTCTTGCAGAAAGCTCCTTTAAGTAAAAAGACGGCTGCTGCAGGTTTAGCTACCACAGTTTATGGGTCTGTAGGAAGGTTATTTGGTCTCTTAAATGATAAGAAACCTGGTTTTGTTCATAGAGAAAACAATATTCAATATTGGCACGAGGTCGTGGAGCTGCGGGACTTTAAACCCGGTGTGATTGGAGGCGACAGACTGAGAATTCCTCGCATTGCTGTGTTCACATCAGACTCGGAGGACGACTGAAGACAAGAGGAGGACTCGACACTTTCATTCCTCCGTCTTCACCATTAACCATTAATCAGCGTGTAGACAGCCGGCTCTGGCCCTGCACCAGCACTTTAGGGCGTTTTCTATCAGTGCCATTCCAGGCAGATGGTGGAGTAAGTGTGATTGGCAGGAGGAGTGGAAGAAGCAGCGACGGAGCGGGTACTGTTGCCAGGGAGCGCGGGGAGGGGGAGGTAAGAGGGTACGGTGAACTGTGGGGGGGTTGTTGGGCGTGACCAGTCTTAATTATCCCAAAGGGTTGCCAAGTGTTGGCTCTCTGACAAGATTTCAGAGCCGAGTGACGGGTTTCCAGCTCCACCAAGGAGCCCAGAGATGAGCTTTGGGCGGAGGTTCGGTTTCTGAGTCCAGGATGTCAACGTTTGTTTGCTACCATCAGTGGTTCTGACAGTTGTTCCCATGAAACGCAAAACAACTGTACAGGCGAGTCGCCAGCGGTTGCTATCGGAGCATCTGAACAGGCTCTGGGTTTTAATCCTTGGTTTAGAGTTTGCCCGATCCGCTCTGCAAATCCCCGCTGGAATGCGACCGCGTGCACGTCGCCTACGCTGAGATACAGATCGACTGACGCGGCCTGCACACAGCGGCCTCAAAGCCAACCGCCTCCAGGTCAAGATACCGCAGGTGCACTGTAACTGCCCACAGAGGCACCAAAATGGCGGACGGGTGTTGGGTTCATAGGGGCGAGGAGGAAGACGAAGATGCCCGTCCCTCCCTTTCCTTCACTATCTGAGTCATGCAAGGAGGAGGAGCTAACCGGCCATCGCAGGTGAGATCGCCACCGCCGGGTTCACCCTGAGGTCAGGGGAAGCTCCCACAATGCCCCTTGTTTCTACAGAACACACCAGCATCGACCACGCCACTGAGAAAACGGTCGCTTCGATGCAATCGCACTTCCTCCCTGCTGTCTGTGCTGTTGTTGTGGCGCTTCAAGGTAAAGCAAATATTCATAATCCCCACATTGTTGGTTTGCCAGCCATAACAAACACGTGACGCAAAGCTACGGCGCCGACGCCAGCCCGAGCTCCAGAATGGTCACAGTTGGCTCAGACGAACCGAATGGACTTGTTTGTCCTTGTGAGTTCAGCGGCGGAGCGATGAAAGCTGCAGCTCAGCGGTCAGAAAGCCACATTCCTCACATTCCTCCTGCGTCCTGACAACCCGAGCCGCTGACTGACGGCTTCGCTGACGGCTGTAATTACTGCCGATGAACTCTCACAGGAAATATCATCATCAACAAAATGCTTTTCTCTGTCAAGTGTCGACGAGCTGAACGTGTCTGTGAATATGGTCTAAAAGCTGGTAAACACATCGTCCTTGTTGCAGGGCGGCCGGAGGAGTAACGCTGAGGATCAACGACAGCGTGGCTTTAACTTAAAGCTTTGTCTACATAAACCGATTATTATCAATTAGCCTCATCAACACTGAAGGTTCTCCCAAATTTGCAACAACTCATCAGGGTGCCCATCAGTGTGAAAAGCTGAATTTATGGTTTTCAACTGGTTTTAAAGTTTATTTTCTGCATTTTCTTGTAAAAGTCAGTTAGTTTAACCAATTCATTTTGATTTGTCTAAAATCATATCGATCCTTTAACCTTTAAGCCCCTGAACATATCTTTATTTTTCCATATTCACATGAAACTTTTATGCCATGACTGAAAAATGCAGGTCTGAATTTCGTCATTTGTCATTTCGAATTCTGTAGCTAGAATTTAACTTTGATTTTAAGAAATGTTATTATTATTTAAATTATTTCTTTCTCTGACTGCGACGTGCTTTGCAGCATGTTTGCACCTTATACGAACATGAAATGTTGACATTTTTCTATAAATTGTCTGAATTCTTTTGCAGCACATCTACACGTGTTCCTGAGCGAGATTTAGCAAGAAATTACCATTTAAAGCTAAAACTATACAAATCAATTGATGCACAAACATTAGATTAGACACAAACTCATGAGCAGAAAGTGACCTCCTGTGTCTCTGCACCTGTGTGAAGCTAATGCTAACATTAGCGGCTAATGCTACCTCAGACTGGCCTCTGCGTCTCCGCTGTGAGCTGTTTTCTCAACAGGGACGCGTTTGAACTTTCAGCATTAGCAGAAAAGACACAGGAAATGTGGGAAACAACAACCAATCAGCAGCATTTTGAAGAACGTCATTGTTGGTATGCGAGATATTTCTCCGATATTCCTCAGATACTTCAGATTCAGTCAGTTATTTTAATGTGGTGCATCAGATTGTTGCAGCCTGTAATGTTGCATCCTGTGTTTGCAGCTTGTTTGGTTATTTGTAGATAAAAAATGATTGAGAATTGATTTTTATAATTCAGCAGAATCAGGAAACAGGCTGGTCCCTGTCATATTTTCTTGTGAGAAGCGTTTCTAATCCACTTATCTTCATTAGAAACTGTCTGTCAGAGGAGGAAGTAATCATAAACTGTGTGTGTGTGTGTTGTACATGTATGTGTCAGGTGTGTGTGTGTGTGGGAGTTATTTGGCAGCGTGGGCAGGTGAGTGCCACAGTCATCCCCGTCCTCAGGCGTTTGGCAGTGAATGACAGTTAAAGCGGAGGCCAGCGAGGGCAGACAATACAGAGTAATGAGAGACGTGGTAAACAGGCTCGGCCATGCCTCCGTCACCGCCGCCGCGCTGCTAACCTGACATGTCAGCTCCACGCCGCAGCGCTTTGTTTACGCGTCACCTGTCAAACCTGGAGAGGGTGCTGAAGTGGAAAGAGGCGCTCGTTAATACCAGCCGATGATTAATATTTCCAACATGCTGCTGAGTGATTCACGAGACGAGCGCTTCCTCAGTCAGCTCTGATTGGTACAAACGTTTTCTCGTTAGCAAAGCTGCTCCAGAGTCAGAAACATGCTAACCTGAACCTCAGTGGGCGGAGTTATGCTTTCAATACTTCAGCATAGATAGACTCTTATTTTAAAGTCTGTACAAATAAAGCAACTTTCAGATTGCACGCTGACATGCAGTCAGCATCCTCCCATGCTAACGTCTGTGGTGAGCAGATGCATCCAATTACCCAAAAAGGTCATGTGACACAGTGGAACAAGTGGGAACGTCCGTGCATGGATGTCACACGTGATCTGTTGCTAAATGTTTTTTGTTACCATGACAACGTAGGTTACATGACAATGGATCTGCTCTGCACAGGGATTAAAGAGAGTGCACACTGTACACACTGCCCCTATATGTAGACCATGTTTCTGCGCTACATTATCTTAGCATGTAGCACCAGAGTTCTTATTCTACATATATGTATGTTTTGTGTCTGGCTGCAGTACAGCTCATAAGCCCCGCCCCCTGGTGTCTGGCTGCAGTGCAGCTCATAAGCCCCGCCCCCTGGTGCCTGGCTGCAGTACAGCTCATAAGCCCTGCCCCCTGGTGTCTGGCTGCAGTACAGCTCATAAGCCCCGCCCCCTGGTGCCTGGCTGTAGTACAGCTCATAAGCCCCGCCCCCTGGTGTCTGGCTGCAGTACAGCTCATAAGCCCCGCCCCCTGCTGTCTGGCTGCAGTACAGCGCAGAAGCCCCGCCCCCTGCTGTCTGGCTGCAGTACAGCGCAGAAGCCCCGCCCCCTCCATGTCAGCAGATGGTTCCTGTCATCTCAGCTCGTTCTTATCACACTGATGTTTGTTCAACTGAGCATTTCTCTGATCAGGTTGGTTTGAATCAGTTATTGATGCTGTGAAAAGGGGGCGTGGCTTTATGATTGACAGATAAAGCGGGTTAGAGCAGGATTGCAGCAACACGGCGGCCATCTTTGTTGGTATAGAAGACATCTGTTTGGTTCAGATTGTGCAGCAACACGATATTTGCCTGAGTTTGACGAGAATCAACAGCATGAATCAAACTTCTGGCTGAAGGAGGAAACCACAAACTTTAACCAATCACCTTTCAGATCAGCAGGTGGAGCTGTTTTGATTCTGATGAGCTGTAGTTCAGGTGGAGCATCACTTTGACACATGACAGTAACACGACAAACTGGTTTCCTTCAGTTTAACTCAGAGAGTTTCAGCTCAACGCTAATTACACCTGCAGTGTGTGTGTGTGTGTGTGTGTGTGTGTCCAGGATGCACACTCTAATTGACCGACTGACTGACTGGCTGTTATTCGGCGGGTTAGGACCTGCTGTGCAAATCACTCAAGGCTGCCTAATCATGCATTGTGTGTGCCAGCGACGGCTGCGTGAAGGAATGTCAGGCCTGAGCCGGCGGCCTGTGGCGTCACCGCCGCGCCGCGAGGATTCAAGCAGGGACAGGTCGGTCACACGGTCGGGGTGAGGACTGCGAGAGTCACACGTCACCTGAGCGTCATCGTCTCCATCATCACCGACGGTGTTTACATTAGTTTACATGGTGCTTAAGTAAATCATCGAAATGCTGAGAAGTGATGCAGCACGTCACATGACCAGGGTACTGGTGTGAGACCACCCATGCAGGCTCCACCGGAGTGCGACGACCTGCGTTTGAATCAACTTTATTCAAAATCCTGACGAACAAAACAATAAAACTCAACATCTCAGTTGAACAAAGTCGTTTTATTCATTTCAAACCCGTCGTGTCTCTTATAAAATGATGGAAACTCGCCTAAAGTGTTGTTTTTCTGTTTGTTTGTGAAAGAATGCTCCATGTAAACAAACTCGTCACGCTGTTTGTTCACATTTAAAGTTAGTCAGGGAATAAAGCTGCCCTGAACTAACCTGCGCACGTGGGGCGCCTCCAGCCGTGTGCAGTGACTCTACAACTGTTTACTATGAGCTGTGAAAAGTAACAGAGTACTTTTACTCAACTACTGCACCTCACTGCAAACCTGAGCCCCTTGTTATTAATGTTTCTGCTCCACGGCTTCACACTATGTGGCGGCTTTAATGTCAGATTCAGATTATAATCAATAAATAAATCGTTATGTTATCGTATCAATGAGGCTCTGTCAGACACCAGAAAGTATTTAAAGTAAATCAATAAAAATTAATGCAACAATACTTTTTATCCAATCAAACAATGTGATTCATATTATTCATAAATCTGCAGAGTGAATACTTTTGTCCTTTCAACACATTTTCCTTAAACTTTAACAGCACATTTAGTTTCAGTGCAGACCTGCTACTTTCTACTACTTTTACCAAAGTAATAGATTACTTTTAGTTTCCATTTTAAGTTTTACAAAGATGAATGTTTGTCAGTAACTTGGCTGTACATTCCAAGTTGTTTATTGATAAATAGTTGAATAAATTACATATAAATAATTTCAAAAAGATAAATAACTTAATTTAGTTATTGTTACGTATTTAATGATTCTGTTTCAGTCTGAATGCAGGAGCTTGAATCCATCTGTTTGCTGCATCAATTAATTATTAACAAATAATAAACTGCAAAGTTAACATAAAATGTTCTCATTCATGCTCCCCAGAGGATTAACACTTTTAAATTATCATTAATTTAGTATTTCAGTACTTTCAGGTTGAAGCTGTCATGAACAGAGTCGCCTCCAGAGGGCGACAGCACGGAGACACAGAAACCATGTTTGTCTCATCAGCATCAAAGTGTGTAAAACCTCCAAAGGATGGATCTGAAAGATGGCAATATAAATACATTTTATAAAAATAACGTTTTTAAGATGTTCACCGCCTTCTGTAATTCATAAAAGTAAGTCATATATGAAATATATGCAGATCCAAAAGATCCAAAAACTGTAAACACACAATACAGTTTAATAATGACAAGGTGAAACACTCAGCAACTCTGGCTAATATTTGAGATTATTAATTAATATTTGTTCTGTAATAAAAGATTAAAATGGCTCCCAGAAGCTCCACAGGGTCGCCTGCAGGTGCAGCTAAACCCGAACAAAACACACTGACGTTCGGAGCAAAGAGCACATCTGTCACAGACTTCAGACCAAAGTCACAGTTTCAGACGAGGATTCAGACTCTTTCAGATTTAAATCACAGAAAGAAGCAGGGTTTTTAGAGGGAAACCAGTAAAAAGTAGAAATGATCAGGTTGCCGTGCAGCTCTGAGCTTAAACTCAGTGTTCAGCCTCAGGTCGTTGTAGGTTTGACATGGATGCAGCAGATGTTTGTATTCGAAGCCTTCTGCAGCCTCAGCGCTCTGAGGTCACTTCCTGCGACCTCCAGGTTTTCATGCATCTGTCGGACGTCGGGCCTTATATGGACACGTGTCCTTTCCAGATCTGTGCAACAGAAACAGGAGAGACGTGTCAGAGCAAAGTGTCCAAATACTTCTGTCAGTGCGATGCTGCAGCTGTTTCTTTGCTTCTTACTAATCGTCTGAGTGTAGATCTCTCACTGTTAGCAGGAGGTTTGTGTTTGAGGCTGGAAACTAGCTCTGCAGGACAAAAACTCATTCAGCTGCTGTGAAACAACCTGAGAGCTCGGACACGCTGCAGGAGCCAGAGAGCAGCTTCGTTCCCGAAGTCAAATCTCTTGGACACGTAGCGACCTCTGCTGGCAGCAGGCGGCAGTGACACACAAAGGGTTTACCACCAAAAGTATGTCAATACACAATATATTTTCAATTAATAACACTTCTTTCTTCTTTTTTGGACTCATCAAGTTATTTTTGGACTCAAATCTCATGTGTTTCTGCCTGGTAAGTGTCAAACACCAGCATGTTTTTATTTTTAGATCCTGCAGAAGCAATAAACCAGAAATAAACTCCTCTGATGAAAATTGGACTCAGTCATGTGACGCAGGTATTTTATCTGTCCACCATCTTGGTCCAGCTGGAATTTATCAGCCATTGCATGAACATCTGAACATCTGAACATCTTTTCAGTTTAAATATCTCACCATCATCTCAGCGGATTGGCAAAAACACTAATGTTCATGATCCCCAGAGGATAAATCCTCACTTTTGTGATTTTTCCTCTTTCACCATGAAGTTGGTGTGTGGTTTTGAGTGAAATGTGTCAACAACTGTTCATGGATTGATCTCTATGTACTGTGGTTCACACGTTCACGCTCCCCTGAGGATGGACTGCATTAACTCTGCTGATCATTTGACTTTTCATATTGTCAAAATGTTTATTTTTTTGACCAAAAACCTGCAAAACTATCCACATTTCCATCATCTGCAGCCAATAAAACTAAGATGTGAACATGATACCTGCTAAACATCAGCACTGTTAGCTTATTAGCATGTTAGCATTGTGTTCATAGACCCTATGGAAATAAGATTCAGCCTCAAAGAGTTGCTAGCGAGGTTGCAGTGTCTATATAGTGCATTTATATAATGCCCATAATGTCCTCAAAGTCTGTGACATTTGATCTCTGCTAACAATCCCACAATGCAATGCTCTGAAGTTCATTAATAGATACACAAAACTAGCATCAGAAATCTGCAGTTAGTGCTCACTGTCATGCACACTGGGTGAAATGACTGAGCGATGAAGGGCGTGATGTTGGATGCAGCTTCAGGTTTGAGCTACCTCAGATATCCTGCCCTCATTTGGAGCTCTGGTTGTGCACGTCCTCAGGACCTGCAGGTATGCACATGCACTGTGCACATTAACAGCAGGGAGCAGTCAGTACTGGGGTCGAAGCAGATGACTGTAATCTCTAAACACAGATCTCTGCATTGATGAAGGCAAGGGGCAATATTTTGTTATTAGACAAGTTCTGGTTTTCATTTTAGTCCAAATACTGTTGACCAATCGTGTTTGAGCAGGTTAAACAAACTAAATCTTGCTATTGTTTGACGGCTGTTCAGCTTTTTCACAGTTAACTTGACTGTAAACCGGTTACTCGTGGTTGTAGATGTCGTATCTTAACTCCAACATCTTTCTCGTGTGTTATGCTGCTAATCGAACTGTAATCAGCGACAAATGAGTAACTTTTGGGCCACTGTCTGGAAGCGCTGGAAGCCTCGAAACACTGGCCTTTGACCCCTGTGAAGAAATGCAGGTTTTGTGGTGGACGTTCGAAGACACTGGTGGTGTTCCTCGTCATCGATCGGCCTCTGCAAACACCTGGTTAAAAGGTTCAGGTTCAGGTTCATTCTCAGTGTTTTTGTATCTTTAACAGTCAGATTTGTCTTCTTCAGTAATGATGCACACGCAAGACATCAACAGTAACATAAAACTGACAAAAAATGAAAAATAATACTTTTTAGTATTTTTCTTAATTGTTCTTAATGTTTGACATTTTGTTGTCTCTGATTGGTTGAAGTTGAAACCTTCTAAACAAAACTTGCTCTCTGCTCTTCTTAAAAACCTGATTTCGGTGAAATGCAGCTGCCCCTGAAGCCTGCATGGCCCCGACACCTCTGACCGCCTCAGACGTTTGGCGCCTAGGCTCATTCATCCATGCAGATTTCACAGAAAGGTCCTGGATGCAGCGGGTCCCCCCTCATCCAGCAACCTGCCAGTATTTTCATGTCGTCCAGGACTCGGTTCATGACTGTGCAGACCAGTAATGGCAAAATAAACACATGAGCATGGATCAGTCCACAACGTAAACACAGGTAACATACACAGGTGCTCCCGGCTTCATTAGAGGAACATCACCATCGATGTAAAGGTGCCTTAATAGGAAGCAGGAAGTACCTTTAAATGTGACGCTGTCCTGCTCCATCCTCTGGTACCTTCATTTTTGTGTTAAACTGGCAAAAAATAAGTTTTTATTGTGCTTCTTGAACAAAGAATGCAAGAATTACATATCAAGATGTTTTAATACGCGTCTGTGGTCACTTCACTCACTCGAATATGACCTCAGACACTCGGTATGGCTTTGGTGACTCGATATGACGTCAGTGACTCGGGTATGACCTCTGTGACTTGGATAAGAGCTCAGCGACTCGATATGACCTCTGACGTTTATATGACCTAAGTGACTCGGACATGAGCTCAGTGCCTCAGAACGCTGCCCCAGTGACTCGAGACCGTGACCTGAGCTCATTTCATCGTATTTGACTTGGTTTTTCTAAATCATGACCTTGACATGACCGTGACTGGAATTTGACTTTCAGTGACTTGTATTTAACCTCTGTGACCCAAGACACTTGGATGTGACCCCAGTGACTAGTACATTACCTCTCTGACTTGTATTTGACTTTCAGTGTCTTGGACTTCACCTCATGCCTTTGACATTTCAGGTCAGTGACTCGAATATGACACATGACCTGAGAGACTTGGACATGACCTCAGTGTCTCAGTGTGACCTGTATTTAATTTCAGTGACTCGGTGACTTGTATAGTTGGTGACTTGTTTATTTATTTGGGGACATGGTCCAAACCCTAAAGGGCAGAGCACGACCCCTAGACACTGTTCTCCTGCGACGCTGCCCTATTTCCAGTATGGCCGCCCCTGAAAAATAACATGTTAGTCACAAACTTCCTGTTTGTTTTTCACTGTAGTTTTAACTATTTACTAAAATAAATAAATAAATAAATATCTTCTGACCAACTTTGTCTCCTCAGCCCTTGGAACAGTAGATCAGGAAGGACTCGATGGTGAGATCATGATATAATATGATAAATGATAGGATACTTCATATAGGGTATACAACAGCAACACAATATTGACACAAGATTGTAAGATATGAAAAATATAATATAACACGATTTAACTGAGAGGTCTAGCCTTTCATTGCCTCTCTTCCTGTTGATGCCAGGGCGTGTGAAACGCTGTGATGTCAGCATGTGTTTGGCTTAACCAAACAAAAAATGTTTCTGAAGTCACATCTCCACTAAAATATTCAGTTCCAGGGGTGTTAGAGATGCAGCTGAATGATCAGAGATATTAGAGGAATATTATGTGATTACAACAGGCAGCAGAGTGTCTCTATGATCCTCTCACTCTTCTGTGACTATATGTGGCTGACTGACACATTGATCATGAAGCTGACTCCACTGTACGCAGCATACAGGCTTAAATATAAAATAGGATTGAGCATTTATAGTTTAGAGAATGTTATAGATCCAAAACAAAGTGAGCAGAAGGGCCCATATGAGAGAAAATCAATACACAGTTAGACCTCAGTCAGATAAAGGATCAATGATATAATAAATTCAACTAAACACCCCTCTGCTGCTGCACTCTCTCTACTAGGGTCATAGAGATTTTATAGGACTATTCTGGGAATTAGCAGCAATGTGTCTCTATGATCCTCTCACTCTTCTGTGACTATACGTGGCCAGTTGACATCATGAAGATGACTTCAGTTTACAGGTTACAATAGTTCAAGATTGAGTTTTATTCAGTTTTACAGATTAGAGAATATTATAGGTGCAAGCCGTCTGTCTGCTGCTGCACATACAAACACAAGCCTCAGTCAGACACAGGATCAGTGAGTGAGACTTTGACTGACATGTTGAACTAAACGAGAGGAGAGAGGGTGGAGGCAGGTTAACGAGGGGCATCAGTAACTGCCCGTACTCTGCGTGAACCTGTTTTTGACCTCAGTGACTCTGACATTAGCTCATTAACTCGGACATGAACCTGGCGACTCAGACATCACCTCACATCGTGCTGCGTTTAAAACACACAAAGGCTGTAGGAATTTAGAAAGATTCACATTGTGGTTTAAATATCAGGATTACATTACATGCTTTCAGTTTGCAAATGAAAAATAAGAACTTCAGGCCTAAGAGACACTTTAAGTCGCAGTCAGTTGATTTAATTATTGCTTGTTTTGTATTTATTTATTATATATTATATTATGATATTATTATGTGAAATAATAAGATTAATGTAATACTATATAATATAATGACACTTTTATTTTGTTTTATATTTTTATTTTTAGTTCGCATTATTGTGTGATGTGAACAAGCCCTGAGCCAAAAATACATTAAATAATAAAGTGAGTCTTTTTCATAAACCTGGGTGTGTTTTTATTAGTTTGGTTTTATATTTTAGTGTTTTCAGCCTGTTTGTGAACACTCCTGCTGCTTGGTGTCTCTGCACCAGCACTCATTTTGCCCATAGCCCAGGTACCCCTGACTCTGCTGCAGTCCTCGCTGTCCCCATGTGACCCCAAAACATACGCTGTAGGAGTTTGAGCCGCCATGATATCCCATATTTCCCTGCAGTGACGTCATCTACTCCCGCACACACACACACACGGCCACCCCCGCATCTTCACGCATAAACTCTTTTTTTTTCCTCAGAGCATCACAGCTTTCATCGCCACTATGAATGATTAATCACGCATGAAAAGCTGCAGCTGTCCTGTCAGCGGCTATTTGCGTCCTCAAAATCTTATTAAGGGACTAAACTGTGACTGCAGTGTGTGTGTGTGTGTGTGTGTGAGTGTGTGTGTGTGTGTGTGTGTGTGTGTGTGTGTGTGTGTTTAAAGGTAGGGGTGGAGGTGTGAGAGAGGCACAAGACGCCGGTAAAGTCGAGCTGCAGCGCGGGTTTAGGGTCGCCTCCGGTGCCGCGGTGGTATCCTGTCGCACCTGTCTGTCTCTCACGCTCTGTGGGTGTCCACCTGTCTCCCTCTCCTCTCTCTCCTGCTGTCTCACTCCCGGTACCGTGTCGGGTCGAGCCGCCATCTCTGCGTTAGAGGACGTCAGTTGCTGTTGTTTTTCTTATTACCCAGTGACCGACAGCCCCGGCCGGACCATGCTGACTCTGCTGACCTCCATGTATCTGGTGGTGCGGGCGGTTTCCTCGCAGGTGAGTTCAAAGCAGCCGTTTGACAGCCTGGGACGCAAATGACCGCGCGTCCTTGAACGCAGCACGAAAAGACCAAGCTTAAACACTGAGTCAGTTTAATCCCGTCTGTTTTAGTTATGTGTGTGTGTCGTGGTCGTTTATTCATCTTGCGGTGGTAAACATATGAGTGGCGTGACAAGGAAACGCCCCCCCTCCTGTTTTTTTCCACGCGGGACGTTCAGGTGTGACCATGGCCGCCGGAAACCCTACACCACCTCCGTGCAGGTGGAGCAACTCGGCAGGTTGCGTCTTTTTCTGGCCCCGTCATCTTTAATTCAGTGAGAGTCGCGTCCAGCTTTGGCAGCTTCGCCTCCGCCGTGAAGCCAATCACAGTGAACACACACGACATCCGGCCAAGAGCCTTCAAAATAAAAGCCCTAAATTCGATCTGTGCAGGACTGTTGTGTTAACGCAGGACAAATTACTAACAACAAACACGAGTTCACAGGAAAAAACAAAGAAAATCTAAAAAAAAAAATGTTAAAAACAGTAAAAGTAGAGCAGAGGCAGAGGTATTAGAGTATTTTGTATTTTACTAATTGCAGAGAGATGTTTTTACATCAAGGAACTGTATTTTGTCCTCTTATAATACTCTTTTCTCTTAATTTTGGGTGAATCAGTTTTATAATGAAACAGTGACAGTGAAAACAAATGAGACTGTTTCTCATCTAACAACTGATTCACTATTTTGACTTTATATCTGATCATTTGACTCAAAAAGAAGTCTCATAATTACACTTAGAAAACAAAGATTTTGACTTGTCTCATGATTATGACTCCATATTTCATAATTGTGAGGCTATAAGACAACATTTAATTTGGTATTTTTTACTGTTGCAATTCTTTAATTTTCCACAAATTGTCTGTTCCTAAGGGATATATTAGCCCTGTGTAATGTTGTGTGAGTAGGATACAACATCCTGGTAATGGCAAATAGTCCAGAACAGCACAAAAAAACCCAATGCAATTTAATATAAATATGAATAAAACCATAAATCACAGTAAGACATTGACTACATGCTAAGTATTAAATACTGTACATAATATGTTAGTTTAAATCATGTAACTTCTAGAAATATAACCTGCATGGTATGATTCAGCCTCAACAAAACAAACTATTTTATGGTCTGCCGAAGTTTTTAAAAAATTAATCAGATTTGGTTCATAACAAAACATAACAAAAGCCAAAATGCATTATGAATGACTTTAACTTCATGAGCAAAATAAAATATCAGTATGTTTAGAAGAGTAAAAAAAACAGAGCTGCAGTGTGTTTTTATTTTGAAGGCTGGGTCAGAGGGACTTCCGGTTGTGTTCCGTGGTTTTCCCGCCGTCTTGACGCAGCCGTGCCCGCTGCAGATTATCAGCACCGCGGTCAGCTCCTGCCAGGCTGTTTCAGCTCCGGGCAGTTTGACAAGAAACTGAGCCCAGCTGACGTCACACGGATCCAAAATGGCGGCCGCCGGCGCCCTTGATAGTCTGAAGGATAATTAGCAGAGCTCATTTACCTGAAACCGACACCAGCTCTGAAAGAACAGCCTTCACTTTTACTCCGAGCTCCTTTTCCTGTCGGGCAGCAGCTGGTTGACAAAAGTATGTGGACACCAGCCTCGTTGAGGAAGGTGGACATGTTGATGGGCTTTAATGTGCAGCTGCAGCCTCAAACTGCTCTGTTACAGCTCTCTGCAGGGTGTTTAAACACAGCTGCTGCGAGTCAGTGCTCTCTGCAGACCTGCCAAGTTTCCACAAACAGCTGGAAAAGACCATTTCTCTACGAAGCTGACGTTGTGCATGAAGACATGTCGTGCTGAAACAGGAAGACGTGTTGTTGAACTTAAACTGTAATTTAAAATGTGTTATTTTCAGCTCTAGCTTTAAGGCTGACTCTCCCCAGGAGCCAAAACACAAAACCAAACCAGCCCCAGACCAGATTTACAGGCGTCCACACACTTTGGGCCACGTTTTCAGCAGCATATCACAAACTTATCAAACTTACTTTAAAATCACATTTATAATGATTACATTTGTTTTTTATTTATTTTAAATTGCGTCTGGTAAAGTCCACTTTTATTGCAGATGATGATGAAAGAGGCTCAGGTTTGTGACCGTCTGTCATTCAAATATGAAGCTGAAATGAGAGACGGGACCAATCAGACACAAACAGAAAACATCAACATTATCCACTCAACAGAATAATAATTAAAATTATTGTATTATTTGTCCTAAAGGGATAGTTCAGGGGTTTTTCAGAGAATTATCTGTACATTTTCTCTGCTGCATCGTCATGTTGCACTCTTCAAATTCACCAAACTCCATTGACAAAAACAGCAGTTTTAGCTCACAGAACACAGGACTTGTTGGTCTACAGCTGCACATATCTGCTAGTTCGTTTGCATTGTTGTGTGACTGTAGTGAATCCAAACTACCAATTTAAAATACAGAAGTTTCACAAAATACAAATAAACTAAAACTGATATTAAACAGATCGAGGCAGCTGTAAACCAGCAACAACTGCGTTCTCTGAACAAACATTACTGTTTTTGTCAGTGGAGTTTGGTGAATTTGACGAGAACATATTAATGGATGTAACAGCTTCTGTATCTACTTTAACCCCACTTTAAATAAAACCCTGAACGATCCCTTTAATGTTAATTTGGTTTTTTGTTTGTTTGTTTAAAAGCACTAATCAGCTCCAGGTTTGAATGTTTATGATTGGTCACTGTGTTGTAAATATTCCACATGGGGAGTTTTAGTTTCCCTTCAGTGAAAAAAGTCACATTTGCAGAAATCTAATCTAACTTTCATATTGTGGCGCCACATTTTGCCTTTGACCTCCCATCTGTCGCCCGTCGTCCAGGTAAAGTCTGAACCTTTCTGCCGCTCTGCTCTATAAATGTCAGCAGATCAGACGGCTCAGATTTACCTCCCGCGAGGCCGCAGTTAACAGGCTGAACGACGACTTAACGAGCTGGCAACTGAACCCCCGCCGCTTCCTGTAGTCTGCAGGAGTGAACTTGACCTCAAATGACCTTTCACCTTTGGCCCTCATTTGAAAACAGAAGTTACGTTAGCTTCTGTTGTTTTGCAGTGACAACAGATATAATAAAACTGTCAATATGCACAGTTAGGTACATTATTTGGAATTGATTAATTAAATACTCGTTCATTTTGATTTGATGTTTGAAGGTGGGTGTGTTGTTTTATTAAAGTCAAAGGTCAGGGGGTTTAAAAACACTTTAAATTTAACAGATTCTGCAGCCTCTGCACCAAAAACAGCTCTTATTTCAACTGTAAAAGGAGCTGTTTACATAATTTAGTGACATCTAGTGGTGAGTTTACAGATTGCAACCAGGGGATTCACCCCCTCCACTCACCTGCCTGCAAAACTCTGGTTTGTCCACAATAGGCAACAGGGCAACGTAGTGGACTCCAATAGATATAAATGGCTCATTGTTGACAAACAAAATCTCATTTTTAAGTGATTTTCCGCAACAGAAAACATAATTATGAATATAATATTCAGTTTCTGTCAGTGGATCCGGTTACATGCAGCAGACTGCACCTTTAAATATGTTTTCTCCCTACATGACCGTCTCTGATACCCTTTATTGTGTCTGTTGTTTCCATATTTTAGCCAAAAACACGTATTTATCCTAAAAACAAAACATTTCAATCAACCTTTAAAACCCAACACTTGTGATTTCTGTGTAACCTCAGTGGTAAACCCACAAATCCACAGAAGAAATAACGACTCAGACTTGACTTTTGTGTTATTAATGTTAGATTTTGACCAACAAAATGCACAAAATTCACACAAGGACACTAAGAGAAGCATGTAAACAATGTACAAAGGCAGTTTTCCTTTAATGGGGCCTTTAAGTGACTTAAAGGATGATGACGTGAAGCTAATTAGCTGCCGGCAGGCTGCACAGGAATGTCCGTACATATTGCGCTTATACATTGATGATCATTGAGGGGAGGTTATTGAGATCCTTTAAGATTCAAGGGATTCTGAAGGCCCTTGAGTAAGTTGGGAGAGTTTTTGAGGAGGTCCCAAGGATGTGTTAAGTTTCTGGTTGAGTTTTTCTTTCTTTCTCTTTCTTTCTACTTTATTTGACAGGAACAATGCACATTCATAAACACTGCAGGGATTTCCAGAGGTTCTTGAGGTGGATCCAGGGGTACCTGAGGGGCTACAGTAACCCCAGGATTTAAAGATCTCGGAGGGGTTTTGATTTTGTGGATGTTTCTGTTGTTTGAGGGGAGGGGGTTTAAGGGGGTCCATGGATTTTTGATGGGTTTCCTAAGGTGTTCCAGCAGTTTTTAAGGGGATTCCTGGAGGATGTGTGGTTCTTTGAAAAGGAAGAGAAAGAATGGCTTAAAAGATCCAAGGAATTACGTGGTCGATAACAAGCACCGTTGAAGGGTTATGTGGGAATTCCTGAGAAAGGGTTTTGAGAAGATTACAGTTATTCTCCAGGTTTTCCAGGAGCTGCTGGGGGTCCACACATAAAAACATTAACCACCTCTCCTTTTATAACCCTGGGGGGTTACAGTTCATGAAGCATTGAATAAAAACAGAAAACAGCAGATCAAGGCTCTGTCATTCTGCAGGAAGGGCGGCGCAGTTCCGCCTTCGGCCACGTGGTGTCGCCAAAGCGCACCCCCCCGAGTCTCCGTTCGGAAAAACAGCTCTTTTCAGAAAATCATCTTCCGTATATGGCATGTGAGGGCGCGTCACGTTGCATCATGGGAGACTGTGTTCCTTTTGTCTCGTCAGCTGGGCTTGAAAAGCCTGCTCTCGCCTTCTAAAAAGGACTACAAGTCCCGAGTTTGTAGCGCGACGAGTCGCTGCGCCGCCTGACTTTACACCACCAGGATAAAGGTGACCCCGCAGTCCGAGTCCGACTCTGAGCAGGGAGAGCAGGCAACGCGCACCCGGAGCATCCTCAACCCGTAGCTGAAATGGTAAGACGGCTCACCCGCTGCCAACTGTCTGATTGGAAACGTTGAATTAAAGGACGCATAACGATTAGAGCAGCCTTCAGTGAATCGGTGACGCCGGGTGTGAGGTGATGCACAGTGGCTGACATTGACCGGAGGGCGGCAGCGGCTTAATCTCACTTTGTCGCTTTTGGTGCTTTGATTAATGATTTCTTATCGATTAATTAATGCAAATAAGGAATCGATGCAGAGCTGTGACGCACATTTTGTGTGGCAGGTGATTGGCTGATTAAACATCCTAAGTTTACATGAACACAGTCCGCAGCGGAGTGTGCAGCTTTGTTTGCCCTGTTTTTAACACTTGCATTACATCGCCTCCATTTTAATATGCAGGCTCCGTGGCGTGGCAGCGGCGTCACGTTACATCATCGGCCTATCTTTAATGCAGTCGCGTTATCCAATCACATCAGGAGCTTCTGACGTTTGAAACTCGCTTTGCAAACCTGGTCATTTTCGAGTCGTTGCTCGTCAGACAAGTTGCAGACAGTTGAAACGTGTTGCGGGCTAAATGGAAACAGGTTTCACTTCGGGGTGTATATAACTCGCTCTGCATCATTATTTTGCGGTTAAATCCCGCATTTTCCTGCCATTTTGGCCCCTTTTCATCCAGCATTCGGTCGCAGCGAAAACCGCCAGAGATGTGAAACCCGCAATAAACGTAGTCGATTATTTTTAGTGTATTTGCCTCCTGATTGATGGCATGTATGCCGAATTGAAGGGTGACATCAACTGTTAAAGATGAGGGCTTAAATTCAACCAAGTGTCGTTCCCGTCCTTGTCAAAATGCAAGGTCGGTCTTGATTGCGCGATTTTCCTTATGGAGTTTGGTTGAGGTCGGAGTTCCACAGGAGGTGGAGCCACTGATAAAGGCCATGTGATCCAGCAGCCTCACTGAGAGGATCCCATCCGTTAAATAAAGGCGTCATAACACAACAACAGTGATCCAATCAGTTCAGACCATGAATGTGTGTTACCGCCGCTTCATTTCCTCTGTCTGCTGGTTATCGAGGTCAGTGACTCATCTGAACCAAGCCGGTTTGTTTCCCTGCAGGCTGAACCAATCCGTGTCGTGGTGACAGGCGCTGCAGGCCAGATCGCCTACTCCCTGCTGTACAGCATCGCCAACGGAGATGTGTTCGGGAAGGACCAGGTGAGACCGAGGCCTGAAGTCTGATTACACGACCTGCAGCCTGCAGCAGTGCAGACACACACACACACACACACACACACCCTGCAGCTGCACAGACAGCAGAGCCATGCACTGTTACATAATGTTCTCCTGAATAATACATGTTGTAATGAGGGGATGCCTTCATCTGACTGGAGTCCTAATCAGTGATGGGGGGGGGGGTAAAAAGCAAATGCAAGTTTGCTTTGATAAATTTAATCAAAAAGACTTAATTTTTATTTTTTTAGGTCGTAACAGCTGCATTGAGCATGCAAAGGGGGAGGACGGAGGGCATTATGCACAATTCTTGGAAATGTCCTGGAAGCTTATTTGCTGCTTTATGGATCAGACACACACTGAATTAAAGAACTTCATTAAAAACTTTGGAAAAACTCTTAAATTCACCTGAGTCTGACATCAGTGTTTGCCCATATTCAGATTCAAGTTATTTGATGCTTCATTTTAATGGGGTTTGGTGATAAGGCGTCATTAACATAAAACAAACCCAATGAATCATGTTCATGTCAGTAATTGTAGTTACTGGTTAATATCAGATGTAGCGCCTGGCTCCAGCTCAGGTCCTTGAATGAGACCTTGAAAGTTATTCACAGACTGTTTATTAGAACAGTAAATGTAGCGTGGCTCTGTTCGTTCCTGATTGGTCGACTGTTGTTGTCCCTCTCGTTTCTCAGCCAATCATCTTGATCCTGATGGACATCACTCCCATGCTGCCGGTGCTGGTCGGAGTCGTCATGGAGCTGCAGGACTGCGCCCTCCCTCTGCTGAAGGGTGAGCCAGCGGGGTGTCTGAGCCCGACAAGTTCAAGACTGATCGTTTGTTTGTTTGTTTGCATCTTCTAATGATCTTTTTAAAGTCTGTGATTTACTGAGTTTTGCTTCTCAGCAGATGTGTTTTATCAGGCCGCCACAGTACAACACACACTCGTTAGTGAACATGCGCATGTGCAGAGGAAGCAGTCAAAGTTCAACGTGCAGCAGACAGGAAGTGATCACGTGATTCGATGTTCATCAGGGAGAACATAAAACGGCAGATAATCAGCAGCTCTTCAGCCTCGCATCAGGACTGGATCAAAATACACTTCGTTAAAGTTGGAATAACTTTATTAATGTGACAGACAAAAAGAAAAAAATCAGATGATGAAGTTATAAAAGAAGCCGCGACACTAAACGTGAACAGAAATCACTGAAAATAAAGAATCAAACTAATCAAACGACCGAAAAAGGAATAAAATAATGACATCACATCTGTGATGACGTGATCTGTGCAACATGATTAAATGGTAAAAGTCAGGTGACTGCAGGTGACGGTTACCATGGAGACAACTAGAGTTTAAAGTGTCAGAGAAACGGCTGCATGTTGTTCCATCTGGAGCACATCTGTGTGTGTGTGTGTGTGTGTGTGTGTGTGTGTGTGTGTGTGTGTGTGTGTGTGTGTGTGTGTGTGTGTTCTTTGTCCTTCACAACCTCCTCCACCTCAGTCTGCTGAGGGGAGGAGGGAGGAGGGTCTGAATTCAGGCCTCTGGTTGGCCGGTGCTGAAGGAGCCTCAGGAGCCAATCAGAGCGGAAGCGCAGTGGGAAGTGAACCTCGGACTGAAGTCCGCTCTGATAGCAGCTCTGTTGTTCCTCTCCTGAGCCGACAGTGAACGCATCGTCACAGAGAAACAGACTGAGATTCGAACCTTAAAGAGACGGAAAAACACTGAAGGTCGAGGTTCACAGAGAAATCAATGCAGCTTATCAGAACCGATACACCGCCGTGTCCTTATTAATACGCTGTGCAGCCTCAGTTTATCTGCACCGAGCTGATAAGATATCCCCCCAATCTCCAGGCTGCTAATAAATGTCAATAAATAACAAGTTTACAGCAAAAATACTTCAGAAAGTTTCAGTGTAAACCACAGATTAATGTCTGCCTTAAAATCAGCCGATGAAGAACTGAAAATGCACAGATTTATCATTTTAATTATAGAATTATTTTAAAAAACTAAAATAATTTGGGAAAATACATTTTTACTGGGAGCTGAATTCTCCACAGAGGTCTCCTCCTCTCCAAAACAAACAGAGCCGCTGATTCAAACCCAGAGAAACACTGAATAAAGCAGTTCCACCTTAAAAACCACTGTTTCTCCCACGCTGTCGGCCGCACACGGGACGTCCTGGAGGGGCGGCGAGCCGAGCTGCTGCTAACGTTTGCTCAGCTTGTTTCTCTGATAACTTCAGATCCAGACGTCCGACGACTGAAATCCTTCATCTGCTTCAGATACAGAGTTAAAAACAAGCAGCGGCTGAAAAGAGGAGCACAGAAATGTGTCTTACAGCTGATCCAGAGTCAGTTTATCAAGCTGCTGACACGCAGACACAACACTGACACATGCACAGAGAGGAGGCGGTGACGCCACAGACAGGAAGTGAAGCCGATCAGAGTCTGATCTGGGTTCAGATCAAGAACACAACCCAACATGTAGACGACAGACTTCTTATACTTCCTGTCCCCACAGAGGTGATCCCCACTGACCGGTTGGATGTGGGCTTCAAGGACATCGACGTTGCCATCTTGGTGGGCTCCATGCCCAGGAAGGAGGGCATGGAGAGGAAGGACCTGCTGAGGGCCAACGTGACCATCTTCAAGACTCAGGGAGCCGCCCTTGACACATACGCCAAGAAGACCGTCAAGGTGCCGCCTCGCTCCTCCGTCATTATCCTGTTTAATGTTGTTTGTTGTTTGCTGTAGTCAGACCGGACTCTGTCGGCGAGGAAATGAAACTGTGCAGCCACACGAATGTCACATGACCTCAGCTCCAATCTGGAAGAGATCAGCAGGGAAATGTGCAAAACAGTGTGACCAAAGGGTTTCTGCTGAGGTCAGAGGTCACATGTTTGCCTGATGTTACACAGGAAATGGTTTGTGTCAGTCTGTCCTGTTGCTGTTGTGCTGCAGAGGATTCTGGGAAAACTGGGATGTTTTGACTTAATTCAACAAACAGAAACAAGATCTGGTTCACCCTCCTCTCTCCCTCCCTCTTCACACTGAGAGTCAGAGTCTGTGCAGCAGTGATCAGAGGCGTGGAGCAGTTGTATCAAGGCCCGCCCACTTTAGTTGTCAATCATGAGGCCACACCCCTTTCACAGCATCAGTAACTGAAATAATAACGAAAATGATCAGTTGAGCAAACATCAGCGCGATGAGAAGGAGCTGAAATGACAGGAACCATCTGCTGACATGAGGGGGGCGGGGCTTATGAGCTGTAATGCAGCCGGACACCAGGGGGCGGGGCTTAGGAGACAGATGGTCAGATGTTGATGACATAATCGTCACAATGTGGTAACACGGAGACGCAGACTGATGGAGGCGTTTTGATTTGCAGGTCTTGGTGGTCGGAAACCCGGCGAACACCAACTGTCTGATCGCCTCCAAGCACGCTCCATCCATCCCTGCACAGAACTTCTCCTGCCTGACCCGCCTGGACCACAACAGAGCCACCTCCCTGGTGAACACACACACACACACACACACACGATCACACGACAACTTGATATCAACAATGAGTCTAAAACGACTGTTTCATCAACACATTACACGGATTGATGGTTTAATCTTTTGTGATTCTATATGTTGAATTTTCACATCTGTTCCTGAAAATGTTTCACAATAAAAGCCTAAAAAAGACAGTCTGTTCAGATGCTGCCAGAGGGCTTTTAATTTGAAAAGAAAACAGGAAGTTAGTATCAACAGTGTCCTGCAGGATCAACATGAGGCTTCATAATAAAACTGATTATTTGGATCAAACAGAGGGATTAGAAATAAAGGCCTGTCTCCAACAAAGACCTGGTCCTGCAGCTGCTCTGGTCACCGTTTGAGGGAACTCTGTCACGTTTATATTGATTATTGATTGTTTTAATAATCAATCACCAAGTGAGGTCGTGAAGTAGCATCATGTTCCAACCTTGTTGTTGCTCGCCTGCAGGTGGCGATGCGTTGCAGCGTCGCCCCCGACAAAGTGAAGAACGTCGTCATCTGGGGCAACCACTCCTCCACCCAGTACCCCGACGTCCACCACGCCAAGGTCGACCTGCACGGCTCCGAGTCGCCCGTCTATGACGCCGTGAAGGACGACGCCTGGCTCCAGGGCGAATTCATCTCTGTGAGCGCTTGTTTTCAGGCTCGGACTCGTTTCTCAGTTTGTATCGTTCCTGCCTCCTCACTCTCTTCCCCTCTCCGTCCTGCAGACGGTGCAGCAGCGCGGCGCCGCCGTCATCAAAGCCAGGAAGCTGTCCAGCGCCATGTCCGCCGCCAAGGCCATCTGCGACCACATGAGGAGCATCTGGTTCGGCACCAAGGAGGTCAGTGTGGGCGGAGCTCCTGCAGCTGCTGTCGTAGCATTCATGAACGTTTGTTTCACATGATTTAGTTCATTACTCACGTCATTTCCTGCACTTTCCTGTAAAGTTTCCCTGAAGTGTCTCATATTTTTCTTTGTGTGTGAACTTTAAACCTGCAGCCTGACACCAGTTTAGACCGGGTCACAATAAACAGAGCATGTGAATCTGCAGGGAGAGCAGGTGCTAGCAATGCTAACGTTAGCCACAGCTGTGATTTCCTCTGAAATGCTAACAAAGACACGACTGACTTTAATTTCGATGTAGACGCGTTTATTTCTGTGAAGCTGCTGCAGGATTTCTTGTTGTCGTTGTTGTTGTCACTGTTGTCGTTGTTGTTGTCACTGTTGTCGTTGTTGACTTAAGCTTTGGTGTTTTCCCGCTGACAGGGTGAGTTCACCTCCATGGGCGTGTGCGCTGCCGGAAACTCCTACGGCATCCCAGAGGACCTGATCTACTCCTTCCCCGTTGAGATCAAGGTCAGTTCGTCCAATCAGGCGCCAGAACGGCAGCGCTGGATAAACTAAAACATAAGATGTGGAAACAAATGAAGTCAAATTAAATTGTTTCTGATCTGCAGGATTATTAATGTTGGACCTGAGCTGCAGCTGCAGGAAGCTGCTGCTTCACGTCTCTGCTGCTTATGTTTAACCTCACAGGCCTCTGACCTGTAATCTCTGTCCTCCACCCACAGGACAAGACCTGGAAGTTGGTCGAGGGACTCTCCATCAACGCCTTCTCCCGCGCCAAGATGGACGCCACAGCGGCCGAGCTCGTGGAGGAGCGTGACACCGCCCTGACCTTGGTGTCTGAGTGACTGCCACGCCCCGACGGCCAGCAGCAGGCAGAGCGCCCGACGTCTTGCTGCTCGCGGCTCTGAGGAAGAAGAAACCCTCCACTCTTATTAACCGTCCCAGCTTCCATCTGTGTGTCACCTCTGTGTGTGCGTGTGTGTGCGCGTGTGTGTGTGTGTGCCAGGGTGCGAGTGTGTGTCATGAGGCCCTTCACTTCGGGTTCTTTAAGGAAGAACCCGTTGACCACAACCTGGCCTCCGTCTGCGAGACACCGAGCGAATGTCTCTGTTGGTAGATGCTAACACACGCTAGCTGTCCAGAAACTGTAACGGAACAACTTATCACCAATAAAACGACACGGAAACCGACAGACCAACATCAGGCCTCGTCTGTGCCTCTGTCACGTTCACGTCTCATCAAACAGCAAACACTGAAAACAGCACTGACAAACTTGGTTCTTGAGGCAGTTTGAAAACAGTCTGAACTCCAACTTTTTAGACTGGAAACAGATCAGTCAGTCAGATCGTATCGTACCTTTACAGAGTCACAGAGAGAAGCTCTGTTTCACACACACACGCACACACACTGATCAGCTGACACACTGATCAGCTGACACACTGATCAGCTGACTGTGTATAACCTCTAATGTAATTCTAATGTTCAGACATCAGCCTTTCAGGACCATGTTAAGTTCAACAACATGGATTCAGCTGCAGCTGAGTCCAAAACACGATCTCAGGCACAAAGTTGAATGAATTGAAACAATTTATTATTATTATTATTGTTATTATACAGAGGCTTTCAGTAACACAGTAATGCTTTATAAACACATGGAGATGAGAATGTAAAAGAGGAACAGGGTCATAGAAATGACACAAACAGGACTTTAGAGGAATATCCAGAGAAATTCATGCATTTTATAATAACAGGCAGTGAAATTACAGACAGCACAGCAGGTGACAGTGTTGCAGCAGTCTGGACTCTTCATCATCATTATTAACCTAAATCAATCTGAAAAACTCCACCAGCACGGCCCTCAGTATGAAGAGTTTTTATTTTATTTCAGCGTTTTTATTGCATTCAATGCATTCAGCTGTTAGTCAGTGAATGGTTTCACCCACACGAGGGCGGCATCCGTCCAAACTTAACATGAATGGCCACCTGATGAGGTCATACCTGACCTCAGGTGTGATCCTCCTGTAATCATTCATTCAGTTATTCTGTCAGTTCTCATCACAGCAGCTGCTGTCCAACGTTTATTTGATGGTTTTCTTTTTAAAAACTTCTATAACAGGTTTGGATCATCTGTCTGCAGGGACCCACAGAGTGGAAGGTTCATCTGTTAATGTGATTAAATATGAATTTTTAAAGCTTAAGTATGAGATCAGACTCAACAGCGTGGCCCGCATTAAAAGGTTAATCCCATCTAATGATGTGTTAATGGTGAGAAGTTCATTTTTCGGGGAAAATAAATAAAGTTTGCCTTTTTTAAATCAAAAACAAATACTTGTAAATAAATTAAGTGGGGAAATTAAATTATTAGATCAGTTATATATATTATATTATTAGATCATTTATATTATAACAAATGTCTGGTTTTTGCAATAGAACAAACTCTTGAGTCAAAACTGGACGCGACTGAAAGAAAAATAAGTAAAAAATGACGAAAAACCGAATGAAACCGGCGCAAATACGAGTCAACTTCAGAGCAAATGCAATAGATGCAAGTTAAATAAAAACTTTATCGAAATAAACAAAATGAAATGAACGTATGAGCAATGAGTAAAAATAGAAATTCCTCGGTGGGCGGGACATGCTGGGAGCTCCATCTGATCTGATTGACGGGCAGCCTCCACCAATTACAGATCCGCTTTGATCCTCGTGCGCGTCACGTCATGCGCTAGCGGCGGTGGGCTCGCGCTGCAGGCAGCAACCAAGCTAGCCTGACTGTCAGCTAGAGAAGCTAACGGCGGGAGGATGACAGCTCGGCGGTTTTGACCGTTTAACTCGACTTGTCTGCTCTTTAACGGGTTCCTCCGGGTCTGAGCGGTAGTCTGTCCCGCTGTGAGGTTGTCGCTGTTGCTCTCGGCGGTATTTTTGAGGCTGTACCGGTACTTTGACAGTGAGTTCAGGTGGGTACACGCTCGCTCGGGCGGACCTGTGGCTGTTTGTGGCACGAAAAAGTTTGTCAGAGCAACTGCTTTTGTTTTTCGCAGTTTTGAGGGCTCGGAAACGTAAATTCAAAACACTCAAACACGTGTGTGCCGCTGGCATGAAGCTGAGCTGCTGCCCTGTGTGTGTGTGCGCGCGCGCGCGTGCGTGCAGGCTGGCTTGTGTGTATGTGACGTCACCAATAAATGACTAGACTGAAAAACCACGAAACCCCTCAAAGAAACAAAACGGACCAAATAACCGAATAATGTTGATGAATATGATTACAGACATTACATTGTAATAAACAAACTGTTAAAACGCTTCTTTCCCTCTGAACAAGGTAACAAAGAGCTTTGCAGCACTGAAGCTTGCAGCACTGAAGCTTACAGCTTGAAAGACAAAACAATAGCGGAAGTGACGTAAAGAAGCAAGCTTATTGCACCAGTTTATAGTGCATTAAGGCAAAAAGTCATAAAGAGAAGAAAACAAAGAAAATAAAATGTAAAATAGGTTTTTAAATGAATTAAAGTCACGTGTGTGAGTTTGTGAAACAGCTCTGTTGTCCTCAGACAGTCTGCTATTCTCAGTGTATCAGCTGGGGTTAAGTGATGTGGCCAAAACCAGATATCATGAAGTTTTCAACCAAATCGGCTCAATATTGATATTCCAATAACACTGAAGTGATGACTTTTGGAGTTTTCATGAAATATATTTGATAAATCATCAATAATGTTGATATAATGCAGCCAGAACAGTCTGGTCTGGTTTACTTCACTGTAATGCAGCTTCCAAAGCAGGAAAACACTCATGCTTCACATATTGTTATAGATAATACCTAACCTCATAATAACCTAATATAATATCAATATTATTGATTTTCCCGCCATAGTTTGAAGTGAATTAAAACACAGCAGTCTCATTAGTGCGCCTCATGTTGTGCTTCAGCCCCTTTAAGTCGTCACATACCACGCTGTGATCTCTGGAAACACTTTTTAAAATAGTAATGACAGCATTAAAACCTTACAGAGGAAGTTATTCAACCTGTGGGTTATAAAAGCACCTGACACTACTGCAACAATACAGATATTAATACTTCATATTCGAGTGTGTGAAGTGACGTGGAGTGGGCAGAGCTGTCGCAGTTACACACACACACAGACAGTGGCTGTGTGTGATTGGTGTGTGCGGCTGTGGGCAGGCCTTGTGTTGAGTTCAGGGTCGGGGCTGCAGAGCAGGGGGCTTCCTCTGAGCTGAGGATGAGGAGCTCGTCTGTTGCTGTCTGACAGCTGCTGACTTCGGTTGTTTTGTTGGGACCATTTCTACAAAATGTCTCTAACTGTCGCCGGTGAGTTCACGTCCAAGTCGTTCTGACGGACTGTGACGCTTTGTGTCATGTTTGTGTGTTTAGCCTTTTGTCCCCAGATGTTAATAAGTAATTTCCTGCTTTGCACTAATCGCCTGTTCCTCTCAGAGTCGCGGTGTTTTACATAAAAAATGAAGATGTAAAAGACTTTTTCTTGTTAAATTCATCCAAAGTTTGTGTAAAACGTCCTGAGCTCATCAGATGCTGATCTGTCCGGAGTGTCTCCTTCCTGTCGGCAGCTTTCACTGTTTTAACATCAGACTCTAACATGTTTGACGCTTGCAGCAGCTGAACTCAAAAACCATGAAAATGTGTGAGGTTTATTTCAAAGCTTTAAAAAAGTCATGATCAACAGTGAAAACAGACTTTTTATAGGAAATGGAGATTTTAGAGATGAAAAGTTTTTATTTTAGACAAAAAACAATTTGCTTCTTGTTCAAGGTCAACTCTGATATTTTTAGGCTCAGCAGCTTCACATTGTGTTGCACTGATTAAAGCTACAACAAGGAGTCGACTAATCAATCATCAGAAACATGATTAACAACTGCTTTGATTGTAGATTAATAAGAAATAGTCATTTTAATGCAGAAAATGCAGGTTTTTCAGCCTCTAAAATAAAACATTGCTGCTTTAGATCATATTAAATGGAATATTTAACTACGTCCACTGTGACATTTAGGGGGTTTGGGGGGTTTTAATTAACTAAAACTATTAAACCGATTGATCCAGAAGGTAGTTAGCACATTAATCAATAATACAAATACTTTATTAATCAGCTGATCAGCTGTAGCGCTGGTGTTACATTAACTTTGGTCATTTTCCCTGTTTAAGAGCCATCAGTGTTTAAAAACGGTTTCTTCAGGAGAAGTGAAGTGAGACGTTTCCAACACGTTTGTCTCTGAGCGTCTCTGGGTTCGATCTTTAATGTCTGGCGTTTGCAGACCTGACCAGAGGAGCGATGACCGAGTTCCAGGAGAAGCTCCGCCAGCAGCACGAGGAGTCGATGCACCGCGAGCTGGAGGCGCTGCTCAACACCGCCAACGCACCCGAGGTGGAGGTGAGTCGGTCTGCAAAGCTTCCACAGAAACACCAACCAGCTGCAGACGCTTTATATGTCACAGCGCCGACATCCAGCCTCCAATCAGAGTCCAGCTGTTAGCATCAGAGGTAAGCTTCATCAGTTAGCTAGCTAGCAGCAGCATGCTACGTGGGTGTGTCTTCAGGTGTTGGTCTCCTCAAACCCTGTTGAGGTGGAGAACACCTGAACCTTGAGGCTCATCATCCAACTCTGAATCACTGGAGCTCTCCATGTTTGTTCTGACCCCGCCCACTTTTCAAACAGCCAATCAGATTCCTCCAAACGTTATGTCCCGCCTGCACTTCCTGTTTCCCAAGAAACAAGAGTTCACACGGTAATTTAACAAAATGTTCCACGAACATCTGACGAAGATAAAATAATGAAGTTTTATTCCCAAAAAGGTCAAAGGTCGACTTCCACCACCAGACGTCTCAGCTGGTCTCAGTCACACTGATGCTGGACCTCTGCTCTGACTGTAGAGATGAGCCCACAGTGAAGCTGCTCAAACAGAACCTATGAACGACCGGTTCTGATGTTACATGATTAGTATTTAAACATTAAAAACATGTTGGACGTTGGCTCAGGTTCAGCCGAGGTTCAGTCCAAAGGTCAGAGGTGACGAAGCTGTCGTCGGCCATCAGTGTCAAAGAAACAAAGCGTCACTGCACAGATGTTATTAAAGCTTCGCCTCGTGCAGTCACCGATCAGACGTGGCTGGAAGCTGCACACGGCGCCCAAAGTGCTGACGTTTGGAAAGTTGTGCGACTGGTGAAGCTTCACGCTGGCGTCACGGCGGCGTCGGGTTGATGTGTCCGTCACATCGATGGAGCAAATATTTGTTTAACGTTGCACAGAGAGAGAGAGAGTCCGCGAGGTCGTCTTATCACAGCGCAGAGACGCTGCCGGGGGAGTTTAGGCCCACTGCAGGAACACAAGGTGAACAACCCTGAGGACACACACACACACACACACACACAGTGACTTCTTTAACGTTAAAACAGGAGCTCAGTAGGAACCAATGAGTCTGCAGTAGGGGGCCGCAGGCAGGAAGTCAGGAAGCAGCGACACATGCTGACAAGCTGACACATCTGTAATCCCTCCAGATGTTTCTGCACCATCATCAGACTCTTGGTGTAAAAAGCTCACAGCGGCAGTTCGCTGCGACTGTCGAGCACACGCTGACGTTTGGGTTCGGTTCTCTTCCAGATCTCCAGGAAGGATTTCGATGGCTTCAAGAAGCTCTTCCACAGATTCCTGCAGGTCAAAGGTCCCGCAGTCGACTGGGCCAAGATCAACCGGCCGCCGGAGGACTCGGTAAGCACCCGATAGCACCGGTCACACTGTTTACCAGAGGCCAGGGTGTTGTGTTGCAACCCCCTGTGCTGAAATCCAAGGTCGGCGCTCAGGCCGACGCCCAGGTCGACGTCAGAGCAGCAGAGAGTTCACAGGCTGCACAGGTCAGCTCTGCAGCCCCGTGATCAGGCCGAAACACACAGCTGAGACGCCGCTCTGCCACCGAGCAGCAGCACGTTAGCTTGTTAGCTAACATGTGACCAGACTGTCAGTCCAGTGTCCATGTGCAGATAAAAGCTGTCTGTGTTTCATAAAGAACAGAACTTACCGCCTTAAATTCTAATTTGTGCGGCCAAACACACCCGCCATAAACTGACCTCAGTAACCACGTCTCCATAAACCCTCCGTCTGCACAGCAACATGTTTACTTCTGGTCGTTGCACTGACTGAAGATCAGTGAAGTTCAGCGTGTGACGCCTGTAGCCTCTCACCCTTTGCACAGGGCGGCAGCGGCTGCACACACTGCACTGCAATTATATAAGGTGGCGTTAGGTCGTCACCTCAGGTGCATCGTTAATGTTCCAGTGTTTTCACAGACACTGACGACAGGGTCCTCCATCTGGGTCCACACAGGATGCGTTCAGGTGCAGCTTTGAGTGTAGGTCACCTGAGTTTTGTCAGCAATAGGAGCCCAAAACGAACTCTGTAGTTACATTTGTTAAAAGATAGAAAACACACAGTGGGACTGATTCATCATACCAGTGTTTATGTACATTTAAATGTGTTTAGGACTAAACTGAAACTGTAAACCTGGGACTGCTCCTTTAAAACAAAACCTGGGACTGCTCCTTTAAAACAAAACCTGGGACTGCTCCTTTAAACGACCCGAACGCTGCAGAGCGGAGGTGAGCTTCACGCTTCAGACACAAGCGAACGAAACCGGATCTGAGGACGGAGAACATTCAGACTACAGCCAGCTATTTATCAGTGACATTTCACACACACACACACACACACACACACACACCACAGTGTTCCCAGAATACCCGTGCACAGTGAAGGTTAGGACTAAGAATAGCCTGACCGCCACAGTATTTGTCAGTGGTTTCACGGCAGCGGTGAGCTCAGGCAGATGCTCACATTCGTCTCTGAACAGACTCTGAACTCAGCTTCATGAGCTCAGATCTGCAGAAATGAGTTTTAGCCGCTGCTCGGACGCCGCTCACATCTGGAGCACATCAAACTCCTGTGAGTTCTGCCCCGTCTCAGTGAAACACTTTGACAACAGCTGATTATCAGCTGATAAAGACAGTTGTTGCATAAAACTTGTTCTGGTCAGTTTTGCTGTTAAAGTGATGACAGAGTTTAGAGGTGACAGGAAATGATGTAAGATAGAGGAAGGAGGACGTGCAACAGAGGAAAGTTACACTGAACGAGCCAGGTCTAAGATACTGATCTGTTAACCTGCAGCTGATCAGTGAGTGTGTGAGTGAAACAGAGCTTCTCTCTGTGACTGAGCAGAGACTCAGCTTCAATGCTCTGCACAGACTCTGGAGTCACAGCAACACATCACTGTATTAAAGCAGAGACTCAGCTTCAATGCTCTGCAGAGACTCTGGAGTCACAGCAACACATCACCACACACAGACTCTGACTCACACAGCACGCTGCTGTGGAGCTGATTACATCATAACACACACACACACACGGTGTCCATAAATACACACGTCCTTTCTGCTGCCATGTGTGTCTCTGAAGGTCGGAGGTCGTCTGTCTGCTCCTGTGGATTAAAACTCTTTATACATCAGGTTAAACTGCAGATATGTATTTTAATCAATAAACAAGTGTTTACTCATGTCATATTGTCAACAAATGAGTTTCCACAGAAACCTGCTAACAGCTGCTAACATCTGTCTGCAGTATGACTGTGTCCAATCAGGATTCAAACCCACGTCACATGACTCTGCAGCAGTCCCAGGCAGACGTTGGCGTGTAAACAGCTGATTAACCAGGAGCATCACTGCTGTTTACAGTCTGTGGGAACAACGGCTGAGTCTGGACTTCCTGTCCTGCAGGATGCAGCGCCGGCAGGGCGGCCATGTTGGCGTGCTACTGTCTGCTGTAACACTCGGTTACAGCGCTGTTGTGATGTCACACGTGACGCAACACTAAATGAGCATAATGAGCTTTAATTACACTCCAGTCAGTTTATTAGGAACACTGGCAGCAGCGTCAGCTCCAGCTGTGTCGCGTTCACTTCCTGTTTCCTTCCTGCTTTATCTCCTGGTTGGTTTGTTTCCGTCAGATTCAGCCCTACGACAGGATCAAAGCGAAGGGTCTCCCCGACAACATCAGCGCCAGCCTCAACAAACTGGCTGTGGTCAAACTCAACGGCGGCCTGGGAACCAGCATGGGCTGCAAAGGCCCCAAGAGTCTGATCAGCGTCCGCAACGAGAACACCTTCCTGGACCTGACCGTCCAGCAGATCGAGGTAAACAAAAACAAACAAACGAGCTGCCACACGCGCCCCCGGGGGTCAGTTTGAACTGAACCCTGTTGTTTTCAGCATCTGAACAAAACGTTCAACGCCGACGTGCCGCTGGTCCTCATGAACTCCTTCAACACAGACGACGACACCAAGAAGATCCTGCAGAAGTACAAACACCACCGCGTCAACATCCACACCTTCAACCAGAGCAGGTGCACACACACACACATGCACACACATGCACACAAATGCACGCACGCACGCACACACACACATGCACACAAACGCACACACACACAGCAGCTTTGCAGAGCATCCTGGGAAACAGCTGGACGGCTCAGTGATCAGTCGTTTGTCCTCGCAGGTATCCGCGGATCAACAAGGAGTCTCTGCTGCCGATCGCTAAAAGCCTCGGGGTGAGCGGCGAGAACGCGGAGGCCTGGTACCCGCCGGGTCACGGAGACATCTACGCCAGCTTCTCCAACAGCGGCGTGCTGGACAAACTCCTCGCCGAGGGGAAGGAGTACATCTTCGTATCCAACATCGACAACCTGGGCGCCACCGTCGACCTCTTCATCCTGCACCACCTGATGAGCCAGCCGGCCGACAAGCGTTGCGAGTTCATCATGGAGGTCACCGACAAGACCAGAGCCGACGTCAAGGTACCCGCCATTCGCCGCAACAGCCGCTCGCTTGTGTTTCAGCGCGCGTGACCGCCTCGCCGTCTCACCGCCTCCTGTTTCCTGTCCGCAGGGCGGCACGCTCATCCAGTACGAGGATCACCTGAGGCTGCTGGAGATCGCGCAGGTCCCGAAGGCCCACGTGGACGAGTTCAAGTCCGTCACCAAGTTCAAGATCTTCAACACCAACAACCTGTGGATCTCCCTGCCCGCCATCAAGAGGCTGCACGAGAAGAACGCCATGGACCTGGAGATCATCGTCAACCCGAAGGTGACCAACTCTGACGGCCACGAGGCGTTCAGGGTGTTTTAACGAAGTGGGAAAATTCACTTATTTTAGGAACAGCATCAGTTTCCTCAGGGATCTGAGCTTTGGTCTGATGATGTCATCAGTTCATTCATTATTATTGGCTGATTAAATCAGGACTTAAAGGTCAGCTGACCAGTTCTGTTTCTATCTGTTTGAGGTGAGTCAGGTGAGTCAGGCAGCAGGGGAGCGTCACCTGGTCAGAAACCCCTGGTCGCCTCGTCCGGCTGCAGGATCGTTGATCAAATGAGTTACAAACACTGAGTTTTCCTCTGAGTGTCCTAACCCCTGAACGCCTCTGCAGACCCTGGATGGCGGTTTGAACGTCATCCAGCTGGAGACCGCCGTGGGCGCCGCCATCAAGAGCTTCAACAACGCCATGGGCGTGAACGTCCCGCGCAGCCGCTTCCTGCCAGTGAAGACGTCGTCCGACCTGCTGCTGGTGATGTCGAACCTGTACAGCCTGGACGCCGGCTCGCTCACCATGAGCAAGAAGAGGGAGTTCCCCACGACGCCGCACGTCAAGCTGGGCAGCTCCTTCACCAAGGTGAGCTGCGGCGCCACGGCAACGCTCCAGCTCCGGTCCTGTCTGTCACACTGACATCAGACGCTCAGAGATCAACATGGCCGCTTGTTTGTTTGTTTGTTTGTTTGTGCAGGTTCAGGAATTTCTGTCCAGGTTCGAGAACATCCCGGACATGCTGGAGCTCGACCACCTCACCGTGTCGGGAGACGTCACCTTCGGGAAGAACGTCTCTCTGAAGGTAAAGACCCGCCCAGCTGCTGACCTCTGACCTCTGACCTCTGATCGATCGTTATCAGTTAATCAAACTGATCATTTTGTTGCTGAATGAAGATCAATCTGTTGAACTGAAAACAGTCGTGACCAGAAGTAGTTCAACTCTGAACGGATCTGTTGAATGTCTTTGATCAAATGTTTGTTAAATATATTTTTTATTAATTAAATTAAATATATTTTTTATTAATTAACCCAACGAGCGGAGTCTGGACGCGCTGCAGCCGCCATGTCTGACGGCCTCCACCTGCGCCTCAGGCCAAGACTGAATGAGCGTTAACGTGTTCGTCGGCCTCAGTTGCTCATTAATTAAACTCATCTTTGACGAACAAGCTGAGGTCAGAGCTTAATGAGGTTTCACACGATGTGTTCAAAGACAATCGGAAATTAGAAAACGTGTTGATCTGTTCCAGAGGTCGGACCCGTCGGCAGGTTTCAGGTGTTTCAGTTCCACCTTAAATCAACAGTCGGCTGAAGTAGTTTGAGTGTTTATTGTTTATTATTCTCCAGGGAACCGTCATCATTATCGCAAATCACGGCGACCGGATCGATATTCCCGCCGGAGCGATGCTGGAGAACAAGATCGTTTCAGGAAACCTGCGGATCCTCGACCACTGAGGCCTTCTGGGAAAACAACAACAACAAAACACCAAAACAAACGAAGCCATGTGCAGAGACTCGAAAAGAAGAAAGAGGTTTTTGTTTTTGTGTTTTCAATGTAAAACCGCTTTGAAAGGGTCAAAGGTCAGGCTCCACCTCCATCACCTGCTCCTCCACCTCCTCCTGATCATCACAAAGCTCCTCAGGAGGAAACTCGCTGTTACTGAAGTCTGAGCTCGGCTTCTTCTGCTGTCTAATAAAAAAAGTGCAATATGATGAGTCGTCGTTTTTATTTTAACTGATGGGCACAGTCACATGATCACGTGATTAAACTGAGGTTTAATTACTTTATTTTCTAATGTTTTACTCCCGAATACAGACAAAACTGAGGTGATTGTGTTTGGGCCTAAACACCTCAGAGACAGGTTATCTGACTTCGCAGTCGCTTTGGATGGTGTTACCCTGGCCTCCAGTTCTACCGTGAGGAACCTGGGAGTCATATTTGACCAGGATATGTCCTATCAGCCCCATATTAGGCAGGTCACTAGGACTGCCTTCTTTCACTTGCGCAACATAGCTAAGATTAGGAGTATCCTGTCCAAAAGTGATGCTGAAAAGCTAGTCCACGCATTTGTTACCTCAAGGCTGGACTATTGTAATTCCTTGTTGTCAGGTTGTCCGACCAGCTCACTGCGAGGCCTCCAGCTCATCCAAAACGCTGCTGCGAGGGTTCTGGTGGGAATTAGCAAGAGAGATCATATTTCTCTGGTTTTAGCTTCTCTTCATTGGCTCCCTGTAAAGTCCAGAATAGATTTTAAAGTCCTTCTCCTTACCTACAAGGCCCTTAATGGCCAAGCTCCATTGTACTTCAATGAGATGCTAAGTCCCTATTACCCCAACAGATCACTTCGCTCCCAGAGTGCAGGTTTGCTTGTGGTTCCCAGAATCTCCAAAAGTAGAATGGGAGGCCGAGCCTTTAGCTATCAGGCTCCTCTCTTGTGGAACCAGCTGCCAGTCTGGGTCCGAGAGGCAGACACCCTCTCTACTTTTAAAGTAAAGCTTAAAACCTTCTTGTTCGACAAAGCTTACAGCTAGCTCTAGTTACCATGACAACTACACCATCCATGCCATCCCCTAGTTATGCTGCTATAGGCAGAGGCTGCTGGGGGACATCCCATGATCGTCTCCACACTCCTCCTCTTCCCTCTCTCTCCTCAAACTCATTTTAACCATCACAGATTAACCATTAGCTCTGTGTCCTCTCTCCCCTAGTGCTGTGCTTGTTTCTCTCTGGTCTCTCTCTCTGTACCTCTCTACAGATACCTGTGGCTCCACCGACCTGCCCCGTGTCCTCTGCTGCCACTTGTTGTCATTATTCTGTATTGTACTGTAAATAGTTCCCATAGTTAGGACTCTTTTGTTCTACCATTAGTTTCATCTTTATGTTCACCTGTATCTGTCTGTGATGTGTTGTATCCCCCCCCGCTATATAAATAAAACTGAATTGAATTGAATTAAACCTAAAAATGTGCAGACAAACAAACCGAAGAAGAAGAAGAGGAAGTCGTCTTCGTCCCATCTTCCTGTTTTATTCACGTCAGGTTTGAAGGATTCAAAACAATTTGGATTCAAAGACATGCAGACACACACACACACACACTCTCTCTCTCTCTCACACAGTGGTATGGTAGGCACACTGCAGCGGGGAGCTCAGATGTGTCCATCAGGCATTTCTGCAGCGGCGGACAGAGACGTCACGTGACACTTCCTGTCCTCAGGTGAGTGACAGGAAACCGCGTCACGCCTCCGAGCGCAGCGGCGTCTCTGAACGTCCTCTGCCCTCGGTGCACGGAGCCGATCGCAGTTCCTCCCTCGCCTCAGAGATTGGCTCCATCGTCACGGCGACGGAGCCGCTTCAGCTGATTGGTGCGGTCAGACAGAAGGGGGCGGAGCCTGTGGAGGACAGGTGTAGGTGTGTGTGGCTGAACTTCACTCAGGAACAGGAAGTGTGTCGCAGCTCCAATGAGACCGTCAATCAACCTAAAGTTTGACCCCGCCCACTCTGTGCCGAGCCAATCAGAGCCAATCACTGATGACATCATTTTAACTGACAGACGATCAACACAGCAGCTGATCTAGTGACCGTCTTTGCTCTGATTGGCTGTCAGTCAGAACCTGAAGGCGTCACGAGCAGGTCGACCAGCTTCAGGTCACAGCTCCTCACTTCCTGTCACCGACTGACGTGGTCACATGATCAGTTTCTGATTTTAGTCAATTTAGATCAATGTCCTCTGATCGATGAGCAGGTTTGTTACACCTCATTAAAACATGACGTCACCCAATTAATAAGCAACAATTCTGCTTCCTGTTCCGTTCGGCGCCGTTTCAGCCGAGGAGGAAACGCTCATGCAGATGAAAATAAAACCAGGAAGTCTGAGCGATCAGCTGATTTCCACACTTCCTGTCTCTGGGTCAAGAAAAACAAAAACAAAAGGTGTAAATGAAGACTTTATTTCCCAAATCAGATCAGTAATCAGCTTTTACTTTGGTAAGAACAGGATGTAGCTGCGGAGCTGTGACGTTTTCACAGTCTGGATGTGTTTTATTTTGAAAGTTTCAGGAAATCAAACTCTTCAGTTACACTTTCTTAAATTAAATCAGCTGATTCGTCGCCTCAAACTGTCCGCAGGAAGTCTGGGCGTTGGTCTCCAGAATAAAAGCCTCAGTCTGACAGACGCGGTGATGAGGTTTGATCCGTCTGATGAAAAATCCCTTCAGGAAAAAAAAAACAGTCCGCCAACAGAGGAAAATAAATTAACCGCCATTTTGAATCGCTGACCCGCCGCCGCTCCCACGAAACTAATAATTTACTAGTGTTTGTTCATTGCACAGTGAGATGAGGTGGCAGCAGCGTTTTAAGGAGGCTGAGTGTTTTAAGCTGCTGCTCTTCTTCTTCTGCGTCTCCCAGTGTTGTGTTTTTGGTCCCTGCAGGCCGACTCCAGCCTCCGTCGGCCGCCCTCGCCGGGTCGGTCGGTCCTGGACGCCCCCCGTCAAACGTCTTCATGGTCATCGTCGCCCTCCATCACCTCTTCTGCTCCCAGATCTCCGCCATGTTGAGGTCGAGCCGCTCGAGGCTCTTCAGCGCCTGAACGTTCTCGGTGTAGAAGGCGACGTCAACCACGACCAGCCTGCAGACGGCGAACAACGACCAGTCAGTCGCACGTAAACACGCACAGACTGTAAACAAAGATGGCCGCCGCAGCTCCACTTCCTCCCACACAGGAAGTCTATCCCTGCAGATATGGGCGCCCCCATCAGTGCAGCTGTCGGCCATCTTTAAATACAGTCAGTGTACAGTGTGTGTGTGTGTGTGTGTGTGTGTGCGCGCGCAGCAGTCACCCGTGCTGTGGTCCTCCATCGTTGACGACCCCGAGTCGAGCGAGCTGCCTCTTCAGGTGCATCTTAAAACTGGCGTTAATCCTCAGGAACAGCATCTGTGCAGGACGACAGGTGTGTGAGAGTGTGTGTGTGTGTGAGAGACACCTGAACATGACTCATCGTCAGCGTGTCCAATGAACTCGCGGCGAGTCTCACCTGCGTCTGCTCCTCAGGCAGGAGCTCGTAAATGGCTTCGTGCATCTTCGCCATCTGCTTACAGACGTTTCTGAAGCAGGCCGACGGCATCGGAGCCTTCACCTCGTACTGCGGGCACAGACCACATGACCGTCAGGATCACATGACCAAACACATGTGCAACACACATCTTTATAACAAGGAAAAGGTCAGAGGTCATGGCCAGCAGGGGGCGATGTCGGCCTGAAGTCCAGCTTTAATTAATCAATTAATCAATAACTGATTAATTCATCAGAAACATTTTTCCAGTGAACCCGACGCCGCCTGAACCCCTCTGAAACGCCTCCCGATCGCCGTGGCGACGAATCCAACGTGGTCTCACCTTTGATAAAACCTTCTCGAACAGACTGTCCATGATGGCGACCAGCTTGGCTGAGATCTCCGCGATGTGATCGTTGTAGTCCTGCAGAGCAACCACACACACGTGAAACCTTCTGTGAGTGTGTGTGTGTGTGTGAGTGTGTGAGTGTGTTTGTACAGCGACAGTGTGTGTTACCTTGGTGATGTGGTCGAAGTGTCTGAGGACGCTGAACTGCTTCGGCTGCAGTTTGGTCTCGAAATGAGCTCTGATGACGGGAATGTAGTGAACCACCAGCTGCAGGCAGCGGGAGGCTAACGCTGCGCGCACACACACACACACACACACACACACACACGCGCACACACACACACGCACACACACACACAGTTAGCATCTGCATCATCACACCCTCTCTGCTCCTGACCCGGCAGGTCTGAGCGCTCGTACCGAGGTTCTTGGTGGTGATGGTCTTCAGGCCGACGACCTGCAGAGCTCCGGCTCCCAGAACCAGCTGGCAGCTCCGCGAGTTGAAGTGCTGCAGACACGAGAGAAGAGACGAGCTCAGACGCCAACGCCGGAGTGTTTCTGCAGCACCGAGGCCAAAACATCAAACTGCTACAGAGCATGGCATTAATCTGATTGGCCGACAGCATATTAGTCAGATCACAGTTAATAATAAAGGTTAATTAGCTCGTTAATTAACAGTTAATTAAGCCGACGAGACAAGATTTAACAGATCCACTCACGTTAAACACAGCAACAAATAACATCAAAGTCGAAGCTAGAAGAACTAGAACTAGAAGAGTCAACCAGGGTTAAAGGGACAGTTCACGCTTTTCAAAGTGTGTGTGTGTGTGTGTGTAGGTGTGTGTGTGTAGGTGTGTGTGTGTGTGTAGGTGTGTGTGTGTGTGTGTGTGAGAGTAATCAGGCGGCGCGGTGCAGGAAGTGTTTTCAGATCAGCCAGACTCCACTGACAGAAACAGTGATTTTAGCTGCAGGACGCAGGAGATGCAGCTGATTTGTTTGTTTGTTTGTGTTGTTGTGAGACTTTGTTGAGTGTGTGTGTTGAGACTTTAAGGCACCGAACTCTCACAATAACACAAACAAACAATAAACTAACTAACCGACGGAGGCGGCGGTGATGGTGCAGCTTCCTGCGTCCCGTGAGCTGAAACTGCTGTTTTTGTTAATGGAGTCTGGTGGATTTGACACAGCATCTGACAAAACATGGACTATCCCTTTAACGGCGCTGTGTTGTGATGCCGTGGCGGCTCTGACCTTGAGGAGGTCCGACAGGCGCGTCAGCATGTCGGTGGCGATGGATGGGATGTCGTTGACGCACTGACAGTACTCCAGGAAGATCCGGATCAGCAGCAGGACCGTGCTGAAGGAAACGGAAACAACGAGTGTGACGCAGCTTCACAAACGCATCAACATGGTTTTTTTGTGTGTTTGTCAGGCGACGAACCCGACGACGGCGTATTTCTGCCCGTTGACGAGCAGGAACTCAGCCGGCTTCTTCTCCTCGGGACCTGCGGAGGAACGTCACAGAGTCACCTGACGATCGGCTTTTAACACTTTTTAATTCTGTGACTGTTTCCTGTGTTTGTGCTGGAGGCAGCAGGGATGAGGCGTTCAGGGACCTCGGGTCTGTCGGGGCTTTCAGTTCAGCTACCTGGGATTTTGCGCTCGGGCAGCGTTATCCTGCCGTCAGCGATGGAGTTGACCAGATCCTGGAACTCAGCGGGAACCTCGGCCTGCTTCCAGCGCTCGTTATCCAGGAGGAGGCTGCAGGAAACACACGCACCAGCATGAGCCCTCAGTCATGTGACCTCAGAGTCATGTGACCTCAGAGTCATGTGACCTCAGAGTCATGTGACCTCAGAGTCAGCTGCTGCTGAGGCACGTCTCTCATCGTTACTCAACACAGATGCAGCTTTTCCACAGTGATCCAATCTCCTCGCCGCCCACCTGAGCTTGGTCTTGCGCTCCTCGTGGAAGCGGTGGACGAAGCGGTTGGCCTGGCTCTGCAGCGCCCCCCTCAGGGACACGCTGCGCCTGCCGCACAGCTCCTCCGTGTCCCTGACAAACCCCTCCACCGCCTGAGACAGACACACGAACTCGGCCGAGCTGAGGCGCTCCAGGGAGCCGTCCTGCGGGAAAAAGGAGGGAGAGCTTGGCCTGATGCATCATGGGAGAGAAAGTGCACACGCTGCGTGAATGAGAGGTCGCGGCTGAGACGCAAACAAACGCGTGACTGCAGCTGCCGAACCGTCAGGACACTCGACATCAGCAGACAACACATTTATCCTAAAATCGGACTTTTAACGGTGTTAAATGGAATCAGAGAAGCGGGACAGTGATGTCATCATTAATGGACGCCGTGTCGTACCTTGGCCCGGGCCGTGAGGACTTTGACGCAGCGGTCGTGGCTGACGTCGGACGCCGTGTACAGCAGCTCCTGGATGTTGTTGGTCACACGGTGCAGCTCCAGCTCGCTGGGCATCATGTTCTCGCCGGACCTGAGGGCGAAGAGGTCGTTAAAGGTTCTGATGGCGTGCGTTCAGACCCGGGGGCGTGAGCAGCAATGACAATGGTACTTCCTGTTCCTGTCTGTCATTAGCGTTCTGTCGTTAGCGCAGATTAGCTGAGAGCGCTAACATTAACCTCTGAATGGACGCGGGTCAGTGACCTACATGAAGCTCTGCTCCCTGCTGGCCGAGGTCTCTGTGGTCCCTGATGCTGCAGCCTCCGTCCAGCCCTGCTGGGTCCTGGATCCTGGATCCTGCTGCTGCTGCTGCTGCGCGTCGTTCAGAGCATCGCTGATGAACAGACCCTCGTGCGTGAGGTACGCCAGCTCAGCCTCCCCCTGCAGGAGGGACGGGCCGGGGGCCTCCTCACCTGGAGCCTCTAAAGCGGACTGCTCCAGGAGCTGGGTCTTCTGGTTCGCGGCCAGAACCTCCAGGACCACGTTCCTGATCACGTTCAGGGTGGCCTGACCGACACACACACACACACACACACACACAGAGATTTTCGTTTTGTTTATTTACTGATTTGGTTGTTGTTGTTTTCAGGAGCAGCTGCTCAGAGTGTGGACCCACCTTGATCCTCTGCAGGAAGAGGAGGAAACTCTCAAAGACGATTTTCAGCAGCTCGAACCACTGAGGGAACGTCATGACGCGCATCTGGTCAGCCAGCCTGCGCGCGCACGCGCACACGCACACGCACACACACACAGTTAGCATGACATCAACCAACCAGGAATCTGCACATATGTAACCTTTACACACTGCCTCAATGTTTTTGTTTACACGTGGACCAGCGTCCAATCAACACTGAGCATCATCATCACATGACCTGTGGCCTGTCTGCAGTACTGAGTTGGTTCAGGTTCAGTTTGTCTCTCTCTGGATTATTTGAGTGAACATCAACCTCAAGGTTTATCTGACACAGAACATGCAGCTGCTACGAATCTTAGCGTAGCTTAGCTTTGCTGCTACATCACATGATTAGTTGATCTGATTGGTTGGACTGGAACCTGACAGACAGATGAATCCTCCAATCAGCTGCCAGGCGGAGCAGGAACGGTCTCTGAACTTACTTTGTTACGACTTTTGTGTCGATTTCTTCGACGTGCACAACGCAGTCTGCTACACACTGCGAACACACGAGACACACAATGACTGAGGGCCACAACAAGTTTGACATTAGTGTTGTTGACATGTTGTTGTTGTGTGTTCAGACAGTGTCAGCCGCCACCTGAGTGACGATGGCCTTCGCAGCCACAATCATCTCGTCGCTGTAAATATCCAGAAAGTCCAGCTTCCTCTGCCGCAGCAGGCCGAACACCAGGGACTCCAGACGCTCCTACACACACACACACACACACAGATAAAATACACTTCACAGCAGTAACAGTGCAGGTTTCACGTGTGTGCATTAGAGTCAACATAAATGAAGTTTCCACGAGCGTCGAGCGTCAGTCTGACGAGCAGCGAACACGACTTCACTGACCCTCAAAGGCAGAACGAGAAGGATTCAGCGGTTTGTAAACACAACATTGCTTATTATCAGGCTGCTATTAAAGCAAATGTGTAGATAAGTCTGCCAACGCGTGCATGGATCTGTAAATGTGTATAGAAATGTGTAAATGTGTGCACTAATCCATAAATCCTTACATACATCTGCAAATGTGCAGCCGAACGTGTAAATGCATGTGTGGATGGCTGAGCTACAGACGGGTCATCAGTCACAGCTCAGGCAGCCTCTCGATTGGCTCTTACACACATGTGACTTTGAGACGCCTCTGCTGGGACAAACCCGGTTGTTATGGTTCCTCACGGTCGGTGCTTGTTATTGGCTGGTGGCACCCGTACACCTCCACAGGGTCACCGGCCGTGACTGAGGGGAGTTCATATAAATAAATGTTTGTTTGTTTTTAAGGAAAATCCGACTCGTTCTACCGTTTAATTACTAATTAATCAAACAGACGATAAAACATTTAACTCAATTATCTTATCAGTGATGGTTTGAAAAAGAACTTTTCATCCTTTTAAAATAAAATTACAAAATTAGTTTTTCATCATATTAAAGTTTAAACGATTGGTTTTTATCAAATCATCAGATTCTGAGATAAGTTTAATATGAATTATCCTTAACTCATCACATAAACATTAACTAACAGTGAATTAAGTAAATAAACAAATTACAGATCTGAATCATCCCACAGCTGTTAACTCCACCCAACCGGCACTGCCAGCGCATTAAAACAAACGCTCCCAATCATAATCAGCAATCGCCCTGATCCTGAGACACCGCAGCCTGATTTCAGCAGCAGGAGAGATTTCATGAGTGTGAAAGGTGTGTGTGTGTGTGTGTGTGTGTGTGTGTGTGTGTGTGTGTGTGTGTCACCTTCTGCGTGGCAGCGTTTGGTTTGTGGACCTGTGATGGGCACAGCATGCGAGTTAGGACGCAGCTCACGGGGGAACTCTCACAAACACGTTTCAGTCAAAGTGAAACTGACCCTGATCAACAGTGGTTTGATTATTAAATATAGTTTCCTCTGAATCGATTTTTGGTTAAATGAGACTTTTCAGTGTCTCCCTGTTTGACAGACGCACCACACGACTCAGTAAATTAAGAAATGAACCTGTTTGTGTTTGAAGTGTTTTACTCCAACACTCTGCTCTCAGCCAGCAGGGGGCAGTCACTGCAGGTCACACTGTGGAGCTCATTCCCATTAAAGCTCCAGAATCAGATTTAGATTCATTAACGGCTTCGTTAAACCCCTCCGTGTTCTCTGCTCTGAATTAAACACGCTTGTTTAACGGGACGCGGGCGTGACGGCGCGGCGAGCTCACACCTTCTCCAGGACCTGCGGCTCGTCCCTCAGGCTGCGGCTCAGGTCGCTGCGGGCGTACATGCTGAAGTCCTCCACCATCATCTTATCGATCAGCTTCTCCAGCTCACACAGCTGAGAGCCCAGGTGTCTGAGGGAGAGGGAGACGGGCAGAGAGAGGGAGACGGGCGGTCAGAGAGGGAGACGGGCGGAGAGAGAGGGAGACAGGCGGTCAGAGAGGGAGACGGGCGGAGAGAGAGAGACGGGCAGAGAGAGGGAGAGAGAGAGAGAGAGAGGGAGGGAGAGAGAGAGAGAGACAGGCGGTCAGAGAGGGAGACGGGCAGAGAGAGGGAGACGGGCGGTCAGAGAGGGAGACGGGCGGAGAGAGAGGGAGACGGGCGGAGAGAGGAAGCTCCGGACAGGAAGTCAGCGTTTATTGGTCCAATCAGATGTCAGTGTGCACTGACTGAGCTGACTCAGCGCGGCGAGGCGTCTCACCTGAAGCTGTGGATTCCCTGCAGCTCCTGCTGCAGCACCTCCTTGGTGGTGGAGATGAGCTCCAGTGCTCCAACGAACTCGGAGGTGGAGAGCAGCAGCTGCACGGTGGGCTGCGTCTGATGCACCGCCGCCATCAGCTTCAGCTTGTTGTGCAGCTTCACGCAGTTGTTGCGCGTCAGGGCGGTGCGGAGCGCCTGCAGAGGGCCCTGGCACATGACCCGGTCGATGGCGGCGGTGCGTTCCCGCAGGACGGCCACGGCCCGCTGCGTCTCCTGCAGCCGGTCCTGCAGCTCGTGCTGCGAGGACATGGCGTGGAAAAAAGCCTCGGAGCGCAGGGAGATCTGCCGGGCGATGCTGACCTCCACCACGTCCAGGTAGTGACTCAGCTGCAGACACACACACACACACACACACACACACACACACAGTGTCTGGTTAACATCTGCACATGAGAAATACACACACATGCTTGTGTTCTGTGCGTGTGTGTGTCCTGTGTGTGTGTCCTGTGTGTGTGCGTGTGTGTCCTGTGTGTGTGTGTCCTGTGTGTGTGTGTGTCCTGTGTGTGTGTGTCCTGTGTGTGTGTGTCCTGTGTGTGTGTGTGTCCTGTGTGTGTGTGTCCTGTGTGTGTCCTGTGTGTCCTGTGTGTCCTGTGTGTGTCCTGTGTGTGTGTGTGTCCTGTGTGTGTGTGTGTCCTGTGTGTGTCCTGTGTGTGTCCTGTGTGTGTGTCCTGTGTGTGTGTGTCCTGTGTGTGTGTGTCCTGTGTGTGTGTCCTGTGTGTGTGTGTCCTGTGTGTGTGTCCTGTGTGCGTGTGTCCTGTGTGTGTGTGTGTCCTGTGTGTGTGTGTGTGTGTGTGTGTGTCCTGTGTGTCCTGTGTGTGTGTGTGTGTGTCCTGTGTGTGTCCTGTGTGTGTGTGTGTGTGTGTGTGTCCTGTGTGTGTCCTGTGTGTGTGTGTGTGTCCTGTGTGTGTCCTGTGTGTGTGTGTGTGTGTGTGTGTGTGTGTGTGCCCCACCCTCTCCTGCAGCAGCTTGGACGAGGCCACGTCTCTGCTGCTCCGCCCCCCCGCGCTGTTGAAGTGCGTCCAGGGCAGCACGGTGTTGAAGGTGGTCGGGTCCTCCAGAGCAAACTCAGGCTTCATGAAGATCTGCAGAGATCAGACTCAGACCAGTTAACGAGCGGCTGTCGCTCCGATCAATAATGATCGAGCGCCGCGGGTAACGTACCTTCGGGACCTGTTCCAGCTCAGCTCTGGATTTGTCTGCAGGAAACAGCAGAAGAAGAACTTGATCAATAACTTTCATCGATTGTTTGGTTTGGTCTGATGTCAGATCATTAGATTCAGAGGAGGGGGGGGGGCAGGATGAAGGAGGACAAGAACAAAATCATCACCCATGGTAACGAGTGTGTGCGTGAGCGCGGGCGGGGCCGAGGCCGCCGGCGAGCGTCAGCAGCAGCAGCCGGTTAATAATTCATACCGTGGTTGGTGGTGATACTGGAGACGGCGTCCACGTCGTCTTTGCTGGGACAGATCGTCTTGCAGCGTTCGTGGATTCGCTCCCTCTGAAAAACACACAGTCGGTGTTAAACGCGGCGTGTGTCCTGAAGGTGGCGCTGCGTGACAGAGACGTGGGAGCAGCAGGGGCGAGGAAGTATCAGTTTCAGCTGAGGCAGGAAGTGACGACGGGTCGGGACCAAAGTTTGGAAATAAAAAGCCGCTCAGCTTATCGGAGGCTTTTATTTCCTTTTATGGCAACGTGCACCTGAATGCAACACCGAGTCATAAAACACAATCATCAAACAATCATCAGCTCCAACTCAGTCGGATCGGTCAAACAGTGACTGTGTTGTTTATTGTTGTTGCCATGGCGATGAAGCTCCATGCTAACACGCCAACTGTCATTAAAATTCACACGCCGTCACATGGTCGACGCTTTTTAATGATAATAAAACAGGAAACTGCCGTCAGGTCAGGAAGTAGGTCAGGACGATGCACACTTGTTTGTGGTGTCACCGCGGGAACCCCCATTACACATACATCTGCGGTGCACCACTGCAGCCCACAGCACACCCATGAATAATGAAGGGGCGCAGCCGAGCAGAGAGGCGGTCTGATCAGACAGGAAGTGTGTAACAGTAACAACGATGTCAGCACGGGGAAAGATTCACCTGCACAGGCTCAACAGGTGTGCAGGCGTCAGACGCTGGTTACAGACGCGTCGGGTGGAAACGCTGCAGAGTGAACAAACGGGAACGTTGAAAAGCTGATTCGGCACGTTTTCACGCAGCCGATTGGCCAAAATGTAAAGAAACGGCGGCGAGAGCGAGCGTCACTGAAAACATGATGGTTCCTGTGTTTGTCTCCTAAAGCATTATGGGAACCACAGGCTTCATTTCCACTGTGGACCTGATGTTGTAGGTTGTTTTTATTTAAAGCCACAGTGCAGAGGGACGGTGTCAGCGTGCAGCGACTCTGAGCGGTTCAGGATGTGTTGTGTTTTAAAGATGATCATTCGTGGATGAAGACGCAGTGAAGAATCTGCGGCTCGAAGAGGAAAGAGCAGAAACCGCCTGAGCAGGATTCCTGACACACCCGCCAGCTGAACCTCAGGTAAAGCAACAAGTCACATGATCAGGAACATAACAGCAGCTTCAGTGAGCGGCGTGAGGGACGCACCTGAGTCATCTCCTGCAGGTAGGGCCCGAAGTGTTCCCTGGTGATGTTGGGGAGGTAGAAGGAGGGCATCACCTCCGTCTCCGCGAAGTCCAGCCCCCATGTTTTGGTGAAGAAGTCGGACTCCCGTTTGGCGAGCCGCGGGTCGTTCAGCGCGGCGGGGAGGTTGACCTTCGAGCTGTACACTGTCCACCGGTCGTGCTCCGCCACCACGGACGGGCCGTCGCACAGGCCCCGCCCCTCGCCTGCAGGGAAACAGAGTCAGGGACTGCACGACTGCTGCAAACTCACACCTCACTCTGCATCACCTGTGACTTTAAACACTGACATCATGCAGAAACCCTGAACACGTTCGGGCTCTGGACTCTCTGAACATTTAATCCATCATCTGCTGCTCTGAGACACCATGACACGTTTCAACTGTCGCTAACCGACCCGTCAGTTAGCCAAACACTGAACACTGCGGCTGCTCGCACCGGTGGGCTCCTTGGGACAGACGTCGGGCAGGGACCGGATGGGCCGGCAGCGAGGGGGCGAGGGATCCCGCTCCTTGTGACAGAACCCATCTCGGCCTCCGTGAGGCACTGGGGAGGAGCTGTGGCTGGAGGCCATGGCATCGGGACTCGCCTCCCAGGAGGCTAGCTGCAGACAGAGAGACAGATCTGGGATCAGACACTGGGGAACAAAGCACACGCTGTTGATCAGAGGTTCAGACCTGCAGCTGATCAGTGTGTGTATAGAACAGCGCCATCACCTGTACCTGTTTGGACCCATGAACGACCGTTCCAGGATTGGTAAATATCTAAATATGATTTAATATGAGCTTTGTTGCATCAGGCAGGCACATGTTCGCCTTTTCCTGACCTCCTTCTCTTCAGACTGACAGAATCAAACGTCTGCTGTTTCAGGAATCAATAAGAGAATCAATACAGAGGATTAACCCTGTGAAGCTGCACCCTGACCTGCAACACAGACCCAGATCCACCTGTCGGTTCTCTGCAGCAAACAGGAAGTGACACGTGTTCGGAGCGTGACTCCTCGAGCAGCTGCAGCAGCAGATCAAACCAGGACTGAAAGTAGTGTTTCTGCTTGTTCAGTCGTTGTGGCACGGCAGGTGATGTCAACCACAGTGTGATCTCCACCTCCACAGCTCAGTCTGAAACTCAACCGCTCTGCACAGCGCACGGCGTCAACAGAAGAACAATCTGCAACCATCTTTTAACTCAGTAACGTCATGTTTCAGACAAACATTTCCCAAATTCATTTATATATTCTGTTCTGAGCTGATTGGACGAGAAATATCTAGTTTAAACATAAATAAAAACATAAATGAACGTCTTCGTTTTCATTCTCGCATCCACGCTGCTGCGGCCGCGAACCCAACTCCTGTGGTTTTCAAAGAGTTTCACATCACACACCTACCAGCCCTGAGGATTAGTGCAGCATTTTGCATTTAATGACATAAACTGTGCACTGTGAACGCACCTGCAGCTGTCCTGATGAGGTTAGTTGAGCTATTTGTGAATTTAGAGCCAGAGTTTTCTTTAAATGTGATGATTTGCTGCTTCTCTCCGTCTCATGTGACACACTGAATCTCTTTTTGTATAAACATTTAAAAACAGCACATTATCGTCCCACAGCTGCTTTGTTTGGTGTTTTCTGATAAGTTTGCGTGCAGCACCAGCGTTATCTGTCCGTCCACAGAGCGGTGAGGCGAGCGTGGCGGCGCCTGACTGAGCAGCGCAGGATGTGTTGCTGTGCTGACAAACCGGCTCTAATCTGGCTGCTCAGGCTGAGGAGGTGCAAGACCCTCTGCTGTTAATCCCATCACACTGATGAGGGCATTAGAGGTGGAGGTCTCACTGTTTCTCCTGCCGCTGCTTCAAGCTCTGATCTGTCTCCACATTACAAACATCTCTGTCTCTTTCCACCGAATACAGACGTAAAAACAGAAACTGGCTGATTTATGCTTTGCAGAGACGTGCTGCCTTCGACACACAGATTAACCATCAGGAGTTACTCTGTCTGCGGCTACATCAAGTAAAAATCAAGTCAAATCAAGAAAGAACAGTAACTATCGGGTGTTTACTGTGTTTGTTTCCTACATCGTTTACAGAAAAACAGATCATTTTCTAAGAAAACGTTTCACACTGATTAAGGAGACGTTTGACCAGGCGTTACAATAATGGAAAACATCATCAGATGTCGGACGGAGTAATTACGTGTTGACATGCAGCACTTCCTGTTTAAGTACAAGAATAAATGGCTTTTCCTCTGTCATCAGTTCTGTAACAGGGGAACATGTTTCTGATCTAGCTGATCTGTGCTGCTGTGGAGGGGAAACGACTTTAAAACGCATTTCACTACTTTACAGACTTATGATGGAGCTTTTTCAGTTGAAGAAACCCAGCGAAGGAGTTTCACTACAACGTCTCTGCCTGCTAATCACACACATCTGCCGAACACTAAATCTCTAGATTGGCATCTGCTCAGTTCATCATGTTTACAGCTTTGCAATCTCTCTGCTCAATATTCATTTCAGAGCAATATTAAAACCGGAGGATCACTTCCCTTTTACACGAATCAGTGGAGGAGACTGAATGACAACACTGTGATATAATCAGGGTCATGTTATCAGACCTGCCAAGGGTCATGTAAGACTGCAGCCCTCCATACAATTAGCAATAACTCTTAACAACCTTAAATGCAAAATATAAAACAAATAATCCCTTAAATATTATATTCAATAATCCCTTAAATTGTATTTTTATAATATAAGCAGAGTTCAGATTGTCTTAGCATCAAATTCAGTTGTTTTAGAGCATAAAACTTTAATTTACTGCTTGGATGCAAACGTCACCTGAATGCTAATAAGAACAGTTACATGTCTGAATTCAAACAGGTTTCGTTTTGTTCATGTCTGATCATTGCACTGACAGGACAGGCAGCTGTGACAGAGGCTAGCCTGCTAGCCTTAGCTTAGCTCCTGTGTATTTAATGTTGTAACGCTTCGCTTTGCGACTAGCGAGCTGACAGTGAAGGCAACTCTAAACGGTGACACGACACGCACAAAACTAATCTGACTTTGTATGACAGCGCTGATAAGACACTAAATAACCGCGGCCTCTGCCAAATGCTAATGCTAAGAGCTAATGTTGTCAGCGAGTACAGCGGGGGTTACACGTAGACTGGCTAACGCTAGCAGGCTAGCCGGACCGGCTAGCTAACACTCTGGAAATGAAAGAAAAGAAAAAGCGGGAATCTCCCGAAGCCTCCGTACCTGTCGTGTAAAGCACAGCGGCTGGTGTTTCTCCTCTTCACCATCACAGAAACACCGGAGGAACCGGGAGCATATCAACAGGACGCACAGCGGCAGATACCATCGGTACAACGACCATCATGCACTGCGGGAGGAGAGGCCGCAGCGGGTTCTTCTTCGCGTGTTTTAAAGTTCGCTGCTGCCACCTGCTGCTGAACAGCTGCCACGCATGTTTACGTATATACTTCTCAAACTCTACTCACACTTGAACTAGCTTTTAATAATAATACTAATAATACTAATAATACTAACAACAACAACAATAATAATAATAATAATAATAATAATAATAATGTAGTTTAATGTGTAGTTAAAGCTTATTTAGATAAAGAAAAAAATATTTGCGTAAACAAAATTACATTCTCATGATGAAAAACATCTTAAATATATGAATAAATCATATTTCTGTGATCACTTTACTGACAATAAGTAAATCAGTTAATCAGTTCATTTAAATACTGCTGGGTGGCTTAATCTATTGTCATACAGTTTATTATAATTTATTCTAAATATTATTAATATTAGTTATTAGTTACTTTGCAGACTCCGAATATAAAACATGATTAAAAAATAATAAATTGCAGTACATTTTATAGATTAAGCTACTAGTACTACTAGTAATGTTGTGCACTCTCATCCCTGATGGGATGAATGAGGAGACTTGTTTCTTATGAAGTGAATATAAATGACACATACACATTTCTATTGTCTGCAGTTGACGTGTAGCATGAGGTGAGGGGCCACAGACATGAGGAACAAACTGGAGGTGGATGAAACGAGTCTGTGGACGTCTGTTTTGATGCTTTCTGTCATGATTTTACCCTGCTGCAGGTTCAGAAGTCAACATGATGATTGTTTTGGTTGTTTTTTAGACTCAAATGAAATGCAAAGCGTCAGGAACGATGAGTGACATCTGAAGGAAACTACATGATGATTTGATATTTCTCAGATGCAAGCGGGAGGTTTGGCCTCGCGGTGGCGCCAGAGGGCAGGTCAGAGTCACTAATATCATCAGAAAACCTGTTTTTATTGTTTGGTTTTCTTTTTATATTAAATTTGATGTAAACATGGACGTGTTTCAGAGCAGGGGTTTTCAGTCTGGGGTGAAATGTTCCTGTTCAGTTTTCATGAAGTGCTTATTCCTCATGTGACTACTGAGAGACGTGGGTGCATCCTCACTCCTGTGTGTGTGTGTGTGTGTGTGTGTGTGTGTGTGTGTGTTTGAAGTCACAGACCGCAGCTTAGAAAGTTTCCCTGGAAATATATTTTTGTTAAGTTTGTGTTTAAATCATAAATTACAGTTATTGTGTAAGAAAAGCAGAAACTGGACCACAGAGACACTGAAACCAGTCCAGTCTTAGTGTTGCAGGCTCCTGAAGGCACCGTGAGACGTTCACGTGAGAAACATTAAACGTTAAATTCTGCTTTGATTCATAAAAAAACCTTCCTGAAGAGGTGACGGAATAAATAACATGGTGCAGATGAGTCTGAGGAGGAGCCTTCTCCCGCTCAGAGGAGGCGGCCTGATGATCAGACGATGGCAGCATGAGCCGATAAACGCGTCTGCGTTCGTTAAGTTAAATTAAGTTAGGAAACGTTAACGCTGCCGGACTCGACGCTCGCTGTTCTGAAGTGTTTTCTAGTCCAGCGGGCTCTGGAAGATGAGCCTGACGCAGCCAGTGTCTCCGCTCAGCGGCTGGATGCAGAACGGGCAGGCGGCGTGGAAGGTGTGCGTGCCGTGCGGCAGCGGGATCTGACCCCAGTACGCCGCCGTCTTCTCCGAGCAGACGTGGCCGCAGGGGGTGAAGGCGTGGGTCGGGGGCTCAGCGTCCACGTAGAAGCCCGGCTCACAGCCCAGCCACAGTGGGACGTAGGGGCCGCGCGCCCGGCACATCGGGCACTCTCTCTCCTGACACTCCGCCTCCACCTCCGGGTGGCGCCGCCCGCCCCAGCCGTGGTAGCCGTGCACGTGTCCGCAGCGCAGGTAAGCCCACGGCTGCTTCTCGTCCAGGACGTCTTTGCGGCGAAGGCTGGGGAAGGCCAGCGTGTTGAGGCCCACGGGACACTGCGGCCGCCCGGCGTTCAGCTCCTGGCGTAGCGCCTCCAGGTGTTTGACGGTGGGCGTGTGCGCCAGGCCCTCGGCCGTCCGCCACAGAAGCGTGGCGCCGCACAGGTCGATGAGCGAGCCGTCGACCAGCTGGTTACACTCTGAGTCCACCTGGAGGAGACGAGCAGAGGGTTACTGGTCGTCCTGCAGGAGATGTGAAGCTGTGGTGCTTCGACTTTATTATAAATAAATATTATTATCGTTAATATTCACCTGACACTTTAAAACAAATACAAGTCAGAACAAATAAAACATAAAACAGGTCAGCGTGAATTAAAACCCTTTAAAACATGTTTCAACCAGGATTCATCTGTTTACAGCCAGTATTTCCATTCAGACGCGGTGTCACCCACCATCTTGCCCCTCTGCTGAGATGACCTGGTCTCCCGCAGCGTGAACACGTTGCCGCACACTGAGATTTCCCTCCACAGTCCGGGTTTGGAGTCCTGGCTGAAGCCGTGGCGTGGGTGCATCACCAGAATGCCGTTGGTGGTCAGTCCGTCCATCTGACCGTCCTGCATCCTCCACTTGGCGGCTTTCTCCTGTGGAGAGGTCAACTGTTTGTTATTCATCAGCCCCGCCCCCTGGTGTCTGGCTGCAGTGCAGCTCATAAGCCCCGCCCCCTGGTGTCTGGCTGCAGTACAGCTCATAAGCCCCGCCCCCTGGTGTCTGGCTGCAGTGCAGCTCATAAGCCCCGCCCCCTGGTGTCTGGCTGCAGTGCAGCTCATAAGCCCCGCCCCCTGGTGTCTGGCTGCAGCACAGCTCATAAGCCCCGCCCCCTGGCTGCAGTACAGCTCATAAGCCCCGCCCCCTGGTGTCTGGCTGCAGCACAGCTCATAAGTCCCGCCCCCTGGTGTCTGGCTGCAGTGCAGCTCATAAGCCCCGCCCCCTGGTGTCTGGCTGCAGTACAGCTCATAAGCCCCGATGTTTGTTCAACTGATCATTTCTCTGATCATTTTGGTTTGAATCAGTTCTTGATGCTGTGAAAGGGGGCGTGGCCTCACGATTGACAGCTAAGTGGGCAGGGCCTCTCTAATGCAGCGTACCCCGAGGAAGATGTTCTTGGAGGAGTCGAAGCCCGCGGCGTAGATCCGTGCAGAGTAAGGTGGGCTCCTCTGACAGATGATGCGGCAGGCGAAGCGGGAGATGGTGCTCTGGACCGTCTGGCCTTCGGCGTGGCTCTGGCCGCCAGGCACCGTGTCCGTCACCACGAAGTCAATGGGATTCTCTGTGGAGCGGCCAATCTGAGCGGACACAGAAACACTTATCTCAGAGCAACGAGGAAGGTTCCTGCGGCGCTAACGAACATCTAACGAGCTCAGATTTAGCTGCAGTGACTCGTCTTTCACTTCTAATTCCTCAGCTGTGGTTTCTCTTTTCTTATTTTTGGATTTCAGTTTTCCGCTCTGAACGAATGCTCTGCACCACACGCAACGTTTGCGGGTTGCGGAAATTCAATCTCCCATTGTGCAACACGACTTGTGCAAAGACTGAAATGCAGAATTATCTGAGGTTACATCAAAGGGCAGCAGTGACTCATTAAAATACAGTTTGACTTCCTGCTCGCTGTGTGGTCAAACAGAGACGCTTTCGATCTGAACGTGTGTGTGTGCATGTGTGTGTGTGTGTGTGTGTGTGTGTGTGTCTACAGGAAGCTACAGACCTGGAACATGTCCGTGTTGCAGTCGTGGGTGTACTCCACCACCACCGTCTGAGCCCGGGACAGGGTGTATGAAATACTGTGCTGCTCCTTGTTGCTTATCGCCTTCAGGGAGACACATCATCGTGTTTAAAGGACAAACATCCGTTGACGTGTGTGTGTGTGTGTGTGTGTGTGTGTGTGAGCAGCTTGAAGGTCACATAAAGGTGTGTTCAGGGTCTCACCTTGGCGGCCTGGGGTGTGCAGGATGAGTGGACTGTGCTGGGTTTCACCCCGTTGGCCTTGTTCCTGCGACACAGAGCGAAGCGGCTCTTGCGTCGGCCTTTGTCACCGCTGGGCAGAGAGCCGTTACACCTGAACACACGGGATGGACACATGAAGACTACCGAGGGTCTTAGTGTGATACTCTGCACGGCCACGTGTTGGATTAAACGCCTGCATGCATGTGGGTGATAAGGTCAACCAGGCTCTGGACCGATACAGCAGCATCGTCTCAGCCTCAGTGCTGTCTGCTGAGTCAGCACACACACACACACACACACACACACACACACACACACACACTGATCAGCACACACACACACACACTGATCAGCACACACACTGATCAACACACACACTGATCAGCACACACACTGATCAACACACACACTGATCAGCACACACACTGATCAGAGTTCAGTTTATAACCTCTGAAATCAGGAAACATCTTAAAATTGGCTCATGCAGTGAACTTCCTCATGTAACCACTGTTATGTCACTTCCTGTCACTTCCTGTCATCAACATAAAAAGCAAAACTGACCAAAATCATTAAAGCATGTTTTGCGTCTCTTCAGTCATTTTCTTTGCTCAGTCTGATTTAATGCATTGTGACATTAAAGTTTAGTTACTGTTCTACTTTAAGACAAACGCGGGTCATATAAATCTGCCAAACAGACAGTTAGCCTGCGTGTTCGTCTTATCATCGCACAATCCTGGTTTTCACGTGATGAAACGCAGTGTGGCAGTTTTAGTTCAGGCTCCCAGGTTCATTTCAGCTAATACAAAAACACAGAAGCAAACAAAAGGCCTGAAACCGCAGCAGCCGACCACAGAGAGCGTGTTGTGTCCACAGTGAATGACCTTCAGTCTGGAAGTCAGCTGCTCTCGCTGCTGCGGTCAAGTTTCTCAACACGTTTAACTGGGTTTTATTTATTCTGCTCCCAGACAATAAGACTGTCAGTGGAGAGCTCTGCTGCACCGCTCTGAGGCGTCTGAGGGAGGAGACTCAGCACCAACCACCTGAACTGGGACAGGTGGAGCTCTGGTGTCTCCACAGTGACGGTGCAGCTGAAGGGTCTCTGCTCTGACACAGTGGAGGAGGTCCAGAGGACGTCACAGATGGAGCTGCACAAGGTCACAGAGCAGGACTTCAGGGAGAGATCAGAGCGTGGCAGGAGCTCTGGGAGCAGAGCATCACTGCACAAGGTCACTACTCTGCACAAGGTCACTACTCTGCACAAGGTCACTACTCTGCAGGACGGAGGACAGGGCTACACCGTACAATCTAGGAACCATCTAGGAACCTTTTGATCACACCTGGAACGCTGTGATTGGCCAAACACATCATGGTGCATCATGTCCTTAATCCAGGTACTGGAGCCAGGAAGCTTTGTGAGGGAGGAGCTGCAGTGGATCAGCCTGAAAGCGCTGCAGGACCTTTAATTGAAAGTGCGTTGAAGCTGGAGGTTTATCTCCAGAGCCAGGCAGCTGCCAGCCGCCGGTCACATAAACACTGGAGTTCAGCTAAAAGTGGAGCTATTCTTTCCACAGCGCAACACAAACTTCCTGCGTTTCAGATAAAGCACCGGCCTCCTCCTTTCTTACACAAACTCAGACCACCCCCGACTCCGCCGAGGCTGCGCTGAGCGACACATAACACGACCTCTGCTCCCACAAACTGCACAGCTCTTTAAAATTAAACCTTACGACCGGTCTGTCAGAGTCTGCCCGACGGTTTCACTTCACGTGTGGGCAACGTGATGCGAGAGCAAACAAAAGGTCTGAAACCACGGTAGCCACGACCTTCCTGACGCGCCTCGACCTCCGTGAACCACGCGGTGTCGGCGCTGAATGGCCTTCAGTCAGGAAGTCAGCTGCATTCTTTGCTGCGGTGCAGTTCGGTTTGGCTGCTGAGCAAAAACCAACGGACTGAACTTCACACTGCTCATGAAAAGAGGCTGGTAGCTCACATGATGGGATCTGGTTGATCGTACACATCTGGAATATTAATTATTCCAAATATTAAAGGAAAACACTCTGTTTTCTCATGTTTCAGCGTCTGAATGACTCCAGGTTTGTGTGGCAGGACCCTCCTGCTGCATCAGTCCATGAAACAGGAAGTCTTATTGTGAAAGAACAAAATTTCCTCTGCTTCCTCTCAGACTGCTAATTTAGATGAACTTCCTCCACACGTCACACGACTGTAATATTTGTATGAAGTCTAAATTGGAGCAGCTTCTGACTAAAACACCCCACATATGATCTTCTGTTCTTCTGAAATGAGGCTGCTGGGGCTCGACCCATGTCAGGAGCAGTGATGCCTTCATGAGCAAGACACTGCTGTAAAAACAATTTCTGCTGATGTGTTTAAAGAGTCGTGTGTGAGCTCACCGTCTAAACCTTCTGACATGTAAGAAACGACCCAACTTACATCGTTACATCGTCCAGGTTTGGTCTTTTGGGTTTGACAGTGGGACTCAGGAGCCGACCTGAAACCACCCTGAAACCAAAGCTTCAACCAAGTTTGCCACTACAGTTTACAGCCTACCAGACAAAACTCTGCACGTCTTTACACACAATGCAAGGTGAGCGTCATCTGGTCAAAGCAAAACCTGCAGAAACCGGCAAACAACAAGAACCCGGGTAAGAAGCGACTCTACGACAAACCCAAATACTAGCTGCACTTACTCTACGAAGTGTCCCTGAATGCATCCTTTCCCCAAATCAAGCAAACACTAAATTTACCAACACAGGTGAACAAAGAGACAACAGTTTACCTGTAGGAGCCACCGCTGCGCTCCGATGGTACCTTCAAGGACACGTAAGCAGCTCGCTTAAAACTTTCATGCTCCTGCTGAGTCAGCAGTGCATCTGCTGGTGTGTGAGTGTGTGTGTGTGTGAGTGTGTGTGCTGTTCTCTTAAAGAAATGATGTCACTGTATGTGTGGAAGTGAAATACTTTGATATTCACAGCTTAATGTTTGGATCAAGAGTCAACTTCATCGTTTCATGGAACAAGCATCCAACAGTCAGTCAGGCCAATCAGCCTCCATCCACTGTTTAACCTCAGCTTTCATGCATTTTCTGTTGTTTTCTAGCAGATATAAGTGACACACAGGCGCTTTGACACAATACAAATGACTTTTTCAGGCTTTGCATCAGCTGATTCATAATTATTATCTCTGCCAGTTGATTTTCATCCAAACCGCTGCCTGAAAAACAGGAACCTGATCTAAAAACAGATGTTTTTAGAAAATGGTCAGAAGTTTCGACCACAGCTGCTTACTGAGCGTCTTACCCCAGCACAATGAGCTCTCCATACTTGACCGGTCCTTTGGTGGAGGCAGGGGAGGTGGAGATGTTTTCCTGACCGAGTGAAAACATCTGTGCAGCCGTCGGAGGGGAGGCGGGGGAGAAAGGGTGAGGATGTTCCCGCTGTCGCCCTCAGAGCGCCTCCATCAGTGCAGCCGCACGCTTCACCTGCAGACAATCAGAACCAGAGCGTCACCGTCGATGTTTCATTTAAAATGAAAATATAAACCCTCAACACAGCGAGTTCATGACGACAACACCGGCAGCCGGGAGCAAACAGCAGCAGACAATGTGTGTATTCAGCTCCGGGACACACTGAGCGGGGTTGTTAGGTGTAAACCGGGGCCACTTGATGCGGTGACTCACTCGGGAGCTGATGTTATGATCCTTTGTGTCTGACAGAAACAAGCCGAGCATTGATTCAGAAGCTAAAAGGCGTGATGTCACAAGGCCGAAGACGACACAGCGTCAACACAAACCTGAGTTACAACAGAGTCCAGTGACCCTGACCCAGGGCCAGATGCAGTGTTCCCAATCAGTAACTCTGATGCATCATCTGAATTCCCTGATCACAGATTCAGACTTTTATTCAATTAAGATCCTTTAATCCAGTAGAAGCACGAACACCGTGCGAACGTCCTGCATTCAAAGCTGTGGGAACAGTAAAAGTCTGTACGTAAAATCTGAAAAAAGTATTTAAAATAAAAATATGTCACAGTAAAATAAATAACATAATTTTATCATTTTATGGTTATGACTCATGCATTAATATGAAAGTTAAACTGGATGCAGCTTCTTCATTTCAACGACATGTTTGAACAGCATTAAAAGTCATTTTTGGGCAACAGATCAGAGGAGACACGATGAACAGACTTGAAAACAGAGCTGCTTCGATCAGCAGGTTCGATTTTCAGTATGTTCCTCCAGAGTCATTTTAACCATTTCTGCATAAATACAGCTCAAAACCCTCATTTTAGCTGCGTCCGGTGCACCACAGATCAGCATCTGACTGAGGAGTTAAATACACCTAAATTTACAGTGATGATGCGTCTGCGCTCAGACTCAGGTTTCCTCTTCAAACCAACACTTCAGATAAAATCACATGAGAGGCGCGTGACAGGAAACAAGAACTGAAACACCTCGAGATACTGGCGTCGAGGCAGAAACACAGAAAGGCTGCGAGGAGGCTCATGTAGGCGCTGAACGATGGTGATGGTGATAATAAGCATCCTGAGTGATTATGTGCTGCTGCTTTAGGAGAAACAAACAAGTCAGACACAAGAAACAGTCTCCAGCTGGAAAACGTCATCAGTTTTCTCGTTAGGGGCAGCTGGAGCTGAGGATCAACAACTGCCCCCCTCAAAACCATCGGTCCGGGCTGTTGCTCCTCATAATACGGCTTCTGTCGTATCGTTACTCAATGTTACAGTTTGTGATCACGTCTCAGAAACACTGAGGAAACATCAAAATGTTCTCTGACGGCTTCTGGAACTTGTGCAGTGATGCTCTGCTCCCAGAGCTCCTGCCACGCTCTGATCTCTCCCTGAAGTCCTGCTCTGTGACCTTGTGCAGCTCCATCTGTGACGTCCTCTGGACCTCCTCCACTGTGTCAGAGCAGAGACCCTTCAGCTGCACCGTCACTGTGGAGACACCAGAGCTCCACCTGTCCCAGTTCAGGTGGTTGGTGCTGAGTCTCCTCCCTCAGACGCCTCAGAGCGGTGCAGCAGAGCTCTCCACTGACAGTCTGACCCTGGGGGATGAATTCACGCTGCACAACCCCGCGAATGTGAGAGGAGACGAGCAGCATGTCCTCCTGATGTGACGCAGACACTTCCCTCTGACTCTGCAGCTGCTCCACTGCTCAGGCTGCTGGCTGCTCTGCAGACAAACCTCAGCTCCACCAGCTCCATCAGGAGCTGATGATGTTTCAGCTCCATCCTCAGGAAATGCCCAGAGCCTGTTTTAAAGACCTGCAGACACCTCAGCAGCTCTGGTCCCCATTACTCTGTATACTGACTCAAAGCAGCTGCTGTGTGCTTGTTACCTGACCGTGCTGCATTCAGGAGCAGCAGACACAGTCTGCGATAACTCGTGTTTTACGCCTGTGGTGGAGTTTTCTTGAATCAGCTCTTCCTGAAGTTAAACCACCACGCCTCCTGTCATTCAGTAAATCACGACATGATGTGGTGACACCGCTCTGACCTCTATTGTTGTGTTTTTATTGAGTCGTGGCTGAAAACCAATCAGCTTTATTCTTTATCTTGCTGAAGTTCAGATGTTAACCAGCTCAGACTGAACCTGGAGGCCGTGCAGCCCTGCAGCTTCGCCCCTCCGCCCTCGCAGCCAGCTCATGTCATGAATACAGCCAGTGAGCTGCAGGGCCACAGAGACCCATTCAGGGCCTGTAACTGGACGCCACACGATGAGGACGACCTCCTGAAGTGACTTCACTCCTCTGCAACAAACGCCTCTCTTGTGCGCCTCTTTTCCTCCCGTGACGGACGACGCGGCGTCCCCTCGGGGTCTGACATCGAGGTGAATCACACGTCGCTCTGTTCGTTTTATCCCCCACTTGTGACTCAGATCTCGTGGTGTCCAATCGGCCTGAGCGACACAAAGCCGTGCAGAGTCGACGCTCTTTGAACAACCCGGTGTTGTTTGTCAGGGTCACCGTGGCAACGACTAAACCATCAAGACATCATTTAATGGCGTTTGTCCACATCTTATTTCAAAACACCATGTTTTCTTCTTCGTCTTCTATGATGTTTCAGCTTTCACTCAAAACGATGAGACTGAGGTCGTTTTCACGCCTCACATCCGGATCAGTTGACGAGTCGCTGCGTTCTCCGCTCCATTTGCGTCTTTTCAGGCGAGCTAAAATGCGGCAGGTCACGTGATATCGCTCATTGGTCAGATTTGTCTGGGGCGGGATCAAGAACATACAACACAGGAAGTACATGCTGCAGGAGGTCAACTGACCAAACACAACACCCTATGTTGCCCTAATCCAGGTCCGATCACTCCATGGTTCTTAACAACCATTAAGGTCGCTCATCTGCTTCCCACAATGCAAAGCAAGTGAAGGTCCTCGGTGCGGTTTGTTTTGATCCACATCCGACCTTCACACCAGGAAGTAGAGTTTGACATCAACACCCAGCAGATCAGGACCGACTTCCTGTGTGACAAAGTCCCGAAGTCGCAGACTGTGAGCAATTCAACATGCCGCCATGTTCAAATCCCCTTTCACCCTCTCTGATGGTCATTCCAGTCGTCTTCACCGCTTCCTGGTGAGGGGCGTCTCGGTGGAGGCTCCGCCCTTTCAAACAAGGAGCAGAGCAGCGCTAACCAATGTTTTCACATCAGCCCTGAGAGGGAAAGAGGAAATACCCCCTCCAACCCCGACCCCGTAACCCAGTTCACCATGGCAACAGACAAAGATAAAGACTGTGGCTGTGTCAAACTGTCGGAGGTGGAGGGAGGGTGGATGTGTCTGTTAGCTGGAGGTCACAGAGCGTGGTTACACGCACGCCGATAACTCAGTTAAGAACAGATTAAGGCAAACGCCTCGTCCCATCGCTGCAGCAAGCCACACAGATTAGAACAGCGCAGTTAGAGTCAGATTAGGACGCGTTTAACCGGATCAACAAAGTCACTCATCAATCTCTCAGTCACAAAAGACGTGAAGCAGCGGAGGAAGATGTGAGCGAAGATCAGCATCTTAATAAAACATCTTAATGAAATCATTCAACTTCACATTCTGTCCATTTGTTTTGTAAACATTAGGTTTCATGACGTCACCCCCAGTCATCCCTGAGAAACCCTCGGACGCTCCGTCTGTAAAAGTCACCTTAGTTTGCTTTTATCACCTGGAGACTCTCAGTGACGTCATATGGTGATGATCTGACTTCATTAAGTTACTGTTTGATAACGGACACTTGCTGCACCACCATACAATCCTAGTTCTGATAACTTGAAATTAAACTGTTTATAGTTTTAACTGTTTTTTAATTTGTGCTCTTTCCCAGTTTCTGGATGAATAAAACTCCGTCTTATCTAATGTGGGTGAAATACGACGGCTTCTTCTGTGAAATGCAGTTCCTCCGCTCTTTCACAGTGTTGATGTTTATTTCTTTCTAATTTAAGCACCTGACGTTCGCTTCAACTATGGAAACTGCAGGAAACTGTGAATATTAACCTTGTGACACTGATTTTAACCATATCACTCTGTCTAGAGTCTAAGATGACAGACAGCTGGAACTGTGACCGCCTCCTCCGCTGCAGATCAGCTTTAACCCACCCAGATTCAACTTTCTGCAGGTTTTAGGTCAACGTGTGCGTGCGGAGAGGGGCTGACGTGTCTGTGAGCTCCTGATATGAGCGGACAGTTGGACAAAAAAGGGCCGACTGTGGAGTTTTAATGGGGAACAAAGGCGGCGTCTGCAGAGACAGATGCTCCGGTTGGATGGCGCATGCTAATCAGTTTGTGTGGCCGGGACAAAAGAGGCCAGCTGGGCTGCACGGAGCAGGACAGGCCGGCCTGGCAACCGCAACCACTGCTGGAGCCCCCCCCCAACTTAGGATGATACACCACACACACACACACACACACACACACACACTCTCTGAAAAATACACATATGAGGAGCCATACTCATTATTATTAACCTGAAATTAGGAATTCACCTTCACACACATTAAATCGTATTTTATGAAAATATCTATAATCAAACACTTGAAGTAGTATTTAAGTATTCAGCATGGACACTTTAACATTGTGCAGGAGTCTCTGCCTCTGTCATGAAGGGAGACAAAGAAAAAAACTAAATAATGAACGTTATATGTCACTGTGCGTGTATTAAAAATCAGAAAATACATTTGTTACAGTATTATCATTATTATTATTACTATTAGAGTAAAAACAGATTCACGACCAATCATTACAGTCACGTGGTTACATTAAATTAGATTAGTCATTTCCGAAGTTTATTGATGTATATTTAGATTGAAAACCAGTGATTATTATTATTATTATTATAAAATTTAAAGTTTCACGTCATCGTATCGAGCTGACGTCATGTGGATTTTTGCTAAAGGAGCTAATTGTGAACTTGCTAACTAGCTTGTTATTTATTATGAACGTGTGTTGCTGTGAACGCGGTTTAAAGTCGGTGATTTTAATAAAAATGAGGAGAAATGAAAAAACAATAAACTTACCAAAGTTCACCGGTCGCTCTAAAACATTTTCATCGTCCCGGCAGCGTCCTCTCCGGTAACCGACGGCCTTTCTGGACGGCGAGGGTCGATGTCCGTTACCGGGAGTTTACCGGCAGTGCTTGTCGGTGGAAAACCCGTTAAACTAAACAAAAACTCACTGGGGGTTTGTTTCGACTCTTCGCGGATATAAAGTGACCAGAGTCCCGCATCAGCCCGCAACTTCCGGTATGCTTTTCAGAATAAAACGAGGGACTGATCAGAGTTCGAGAACAGCCCTCTAGTTAACTACAATGACTTCCGGTATGTTTCAAAATAAAACAAAGAAACGAGCAGAGTGCGGGAGCAGTTCTCCAGCTGACTCCAACGACTTCCGGCATGCGTTTCAAAATAAAACGAGAAAACGAGCAGAATCCGGACCTCGGCGTAACTCTAACCACTTCCGGTACACATTTCAAAATAAAATAACGAACTTTAAAACTTAAAACGTGAATCGAGTAGACAAAAAAAGCTTTAATGTTATTTACAATATTTTAAAACTGATATTGCGCATTTACATTTAATTTAATATTATAATAGATAGATAGATAGATAGATAGATAGATAGATTTTAATTCAAATATGACAATACACAGCCTTAGATTGCTTGTTTTGTGCTAACTGTTGTTTAGAAATCTAAATTTTCTGTCGTTTATATTTGCTGCCAGGAAGCAAACAGGTGTGGATAAAGGACTGTGACTCAGATCTATTAAAATATCACCCCGGGACTCACGTTTGACTTCAGTGTGTGAAAAACTATGCTCTCAGTTCAGCTGATCAACTTTTACAATGTTTTTTATATGGTATTTCAAATTCATACAAGTTTGAAAGCAAAACAACATTAATCCTCAGTTGTGGGTCATTGAGGCTGTGTTTGGTGCAGGCAGACTCACAGCTAATGTAGCTAATTAGCCACAGTTGTGTTTTTGTCATGCTACATTAATCAGAGAAGACCAGCAGAAACACTTCTGGTTTTATTGAAACTGCAAATTCATAAATCCAGTGTCCCATATTTCTAGTTTGACCTATGTTTCAGTGATAAAGTTAATGTTTTTACACAGTTTCTCTGTCAGCTGTCGAGATACCTCTTGCTCACACTCTTACTGGGACATGCAGATACTCCAACCACCTCTGGTTCAACTGCATCTGAAGAAAATCATATGAAGCTGGTGTAACGTGGCCATCACAGCAGTGAATGTAAAGCTGAGGTCAGTCTGCAGGACTCATGGGATGCTGGAGGCTCCCACCTGATTGAACTTCACACCACCACTTCCCTCTGTCCTGTGTCTCCTGGCTGTGCTGCGGTGAAGGCTGAGATGTTCTCATACGCAGGACAAGAGTTGAACTGAAGGGGAGAGACGACACAGTGAGACTCAGAGGGAAATGAAACCTGGGTATAACTAGACTTTATTGATCTGTAGGGGGGACTTTGATAACATCAAATGATTGGTATCTGTGATACTGAGGTTTTGTCAATAAGGACAACAGACAACACGTCTTCATATCCCTGATGCTAAACTACGTATCCTCCTGTGGTAAATGCATGACCTGCCTTCGTCTTCCTCTGACTGGCTCGTGCCTGTTGATTTCATTGATTGAGGTGGCTGGGTTTAGGCATGATAAGTGATGACTGGTCAAGGTAAAGGTAAGAATATCAGTAAGCGAATCAGAGGCAGAGTTAGTTTAGTGATACTGCAGCCTGCCACCAGGGGGCGATCCAGGCGCTTCGGCTTCTTTGGGCCTCTTTGTCTCCCTCCATCTCTCACCTCTGTCGCCTCCTCACGTTCTTGTGGTTCAGCGGTGGAGCTCAGAGTTTTCCTCCTCCTGGATCGAGTCCAACACCAAATTCATAATTAAACACAAATACGTTCATGGCGCTAAAACTATAAGATGGAAATAAAATGATGGGTTGTTTTACCACATCCACAGACTCAGGAGAACAAGGAGCAGTATCAGGACCGCGAGAGTCAGTCTGATGATATTCATGATTACTGTCGAGTTCCCTGGAAATAGAGATAAATATGTGATACATCTCATTAGTAGGATTAGACTGTCAGTCAGAGAAGCCCCGCCCCTTCATTCTGCATAACTTCAGGTGTTAATCTGATTTAAAGGAGTGAGTTCTATATAAATTCAGCCCGTACAGTCGTCATGAACGGGGAAACTAGCTGCAGAGACCAAACCGTTGTTTGTACCAGGCTGTAAACATGTTTACTGCTGCATTTTAACATGGGGGTCTATGGGGACTGACTCGCTGCTGGAGCCTCTGGTGGATGCTCAGGGAACTGCAGCTGTGACGTGGTTCAGCTTGCTGCCGCCTGATTAGGACACCTCACCTGCCACAACTGTCAAATGTAAGGAGTTGTTATGATGTCCTCTGCTGTTCTGGGCTACACAGTAATAATGGCCACTGTGTTCAGGTCTGACGTCAGCGATGGTGAAGACCTGCCCTGATGCTTTTGGTGAGTCATAGCTCTCCTTGTACCAGGTGTATTTAGGTGCAGGGTTAGCATCACTGCTACAGGTCAGAGTCACTGAACTGCCCTCTGATAACACTGCAGAGGGACTCGCTGACACAAAAGGAAACTTTGGAGCGTCTGGAAAAGATCAAATAAATGAAAGAAGATGAAATCATTTGAACCGTTAGAGGTTTTCTTGTGAGTAGCATCAGGCACGTTCAGGTCTGCTGTTTTACTCACACATCAGATCAATAAAGACGTATTTAGATTGTTGTTCGCCCAGCGTGTTCTTAGCTGCACAGTAATACTCTCCAAAGTCAGAGGGCTGGATGGAGCTGAAGACAAGCTTGGATTGTCTGCTGACAGGCTGAAGGTCTGGATTTCCACTCTTCTTGTACCAGGCGTATTTAGCTGCAGGGTTAGCATCACTGCTACAGGTCAGAGTCACTGAACTGCCCTCCACTATCTCAGCAGGGGGATTGACTGACACAGAGGGAACCCTCGGGGCATCTGGGGGAAAAGACATGAACACATTTTAACTTTAAGGACAAAATATTTTGTGTGATACGTGTGTAGATGTACTTTCACTTTTTTGCATCGTGGAGACCACCACGGGCCTCTAACTGAACAATGTGAGGGTGTTTTTAGGACATTTAGACCAATGCTCACTTCTATAAATTGCTGTTGGAGAGTTATGACTCACTTTTAGAGTCATGGTTAGAACAGAGTTTAGGTTAGTTGTTTGTGATACAGGTTAGATATCTGGTTGTGGACGCTGAGGTTCAGGTAAAGAGGCCTCATGTACACAAGTATCTGTGTATGAAGGGTCAACGGAGGATGTTCAGTCCTGATTGATTACTGACAGCTAGAGTTGGTTCTTTGTAGTGATTGATGTTACTGGTTAGCAAAAGCTAAGAGATCCAAATTAGATTCTTTGATGTTTGACATGAGTACGCTCTACATTGATGTTCTCTGGTGATTTTACGGTACCAGCTGATCATGTGGGTACTAATTGAACTGCATGGGGTCCCAAAAATGTGACCAAACACAACAAAATCCAGGCAACAATTGTGTTTTGACAACTATGATTACATATATACACAGACAAAGATGAATCAAACTGCCTTTTCTTCATCTATCAAAGCTGTGAAGAGCGATTTCAGCGGATTATGAATGTGAAGCAACCACAGCTGAAGAAAGTGAGAATGACAGTGACATGCAGTAAAGCTTTAGAGTTGTCATTGGTTGCATGATGCCCCTTAAAGTAGTTGAGTTTTCCTCACATTTCACATTAATGATGATGATTTCAGATATCATCCTTCCCAGGTCGCTCGTAGCTGCACAGTAATACTGTCCGGAGGAGGAGGGCTGGATGGAGCTGAAGACAAGCTTGGATTGTCTACTGACACGCTGAAGGTCTGGATTTCCACTCTTCTTGTACCAGGTGTATTTAGCTGCAGGGTTAGCATCACTGCTACAGGTCAGAGTCACTGAACTGCCCTCCACTATCTCAGCAGGGGGACTGACTGACACAGAGGGAACCCTCGGGGCATCTGGGGGAAAAGACATGAACACATAAAGATACAATATCATTAATATGCATTAATATGTCTAAAAACAACAAGAGGTACGTTATGTATGTGGTTAGGTTGAGTCCTCACATTATCCCACATCAGTGATTTTGAAACACTGACACAGCTTTTAGCAACTATTTGAAAATGAAATAACACATTTTCAACATATTTCCAAATGAAACAGGATGGGTAAGTTAGACAAGAGATTAGAGTTTGATTTAAAAAGTATAGAAAGTCATGACAAAACATGGAGAGTTACTGTGCTAACCTGAAGCTTCTGCCTGTTAGCATGCCGCTGCTAGCTAGCTACTGAATCTTTGCTATGTGCCACTAAAGTTGAAGATTTATCACAGGATGCATGTCATGATATCATTGGTTAAAATGGTTATTTCCAGCTTATTTAATCATTATCATTATTATTATTAACGGGTCAGTAAGGCCTGTTCTGCCTCATCTTGACTTAAACTTATTAGCAAAACAAGCTAAGCAAATGTTAGGAAGCTAAGTAATGTGCTGCTGTGGACACCTGTGCTCCTGCTGCTTCTCCAAACTGGAGGTGTACAGACTGCCGTGTACTCACAAACTGAAGGAGAGAGGAGCCGCTCATATCCTTCCACAGCGCAGGAAAACCTGTCCGCAGTTTGAAAGGTGTGCGAATAAGACTCAGATGTTTGTCCATGAACTCTCTCTCCATTCTTGTACCAGACGTACCGAAGAGAACCAGGTAGACGACAACTGCTGTGACACTCAAACTCAAAGTTGTCGCCCTGTGATCTTCTCACCTGCACCTGGAGACCTGAGTGTGTGAATCAAGAACAGAAGACACCGTTAACTTTCAGAAGATGTTGAAGATCAGGGACCTAATTAATGAATACTCACATTAAAATGTTACCTGTGACGGTCAAAGTAACTCCAGGCGAGCCAGAGTATTTCTCTCCTGGTTTGTGGTTGGTTATGAAGATGAAGATGTACTCAGTTGAGTCTGTCTCCTTTGCATCTGTGATTATCAGTGTGCAGTCGTTGTTATCGCTGGGTTGCACGTCCAACAGTTCGTCACCTTTAAGCCAGAATGTTTCCTCGACTCTGATATTACAGCCGCTTACTCTGGATGGGTACGTGTATTTGCAGCCTATAACCACTGATGTCCCTTTTAATGCGCAGATCTCACTGGTGTTATAATTCACTCCCCAGCCACTCTGGCTCTGTACCACTGCAACACAGAGCAATGAACAACTTCAGCGAGCAATGAGTAAATAAGACAAACTGGATCCCACACCCAGCATGACTTATTGGACAGGCTTGGTTGGATCTCCCTGTCTACTTTGTGCTCCATGTTTTTGAGGACTTCACTGTATTTCTTCATGGTCATCAGAGCTAAAGCCAGCAGCTTCCAAACACCCAGTACAATGCAATCCTTATGGACCACAGCTCGTGTCACTGTGATGTTTCTAATATAAACCAAAGAAGCTTAATCAAATCTAATTATTTATTAACGGCTGCATCAAAGCTCAGTTAGCACGTCCACCGTGCATCCTGCCGCTCCTCTTCCAGGTTTTGATGTCTGACAATACGAGTGCAGTGAAGGTAAGAACCCAAGTCTCTGCTGCCCTCTGGTGTCTAAACTGACTGACTAAGGGAGAGCAGGACATGAATGAGTGGAGCAGGGTGATGTGTCACAGACTGTTTTTAAATCTTTCTTTGTTTCATTTTTCTATTTTTTTTATTTTGTTTAAAATAATAGTCTAGTTCATTTTTGCAGCATAAACCTCTGCTGCTGTGATTTTTCCCTCACCACGCAACACACAGCAACACTAAAATAACAATATAACTGTGTGTGCATCAACAAGGAAACAGAAGCTGAAAAAGACAGTTTGGGTATCAAGTATCACATTACTTTTGTAGACAATAATTGGTAAAGTAATTAAATTACTTTTGGCAGAGGGAGTAACTGGAAATTATTACTAACTTTCAGTGAGCCGCAAAACACGAGGAAGTCCAAAAAAAGACGGGAGATGATGCAAGATGAGCTGTGCAAAGATGTGAGGACATCACTGCGAAGGCAACAAATAAAAATACATAAGCTTCTGATGGTGACTGCTTCAACACAGATTCACAATCAGTGAGATTACAATCATAATGAGAATTATTGATGCATCACTGAGTGGTTTTACGTGTTAGAGTGTTTCTACTCTAACACTCCTGGAAACAATGAGACATGAGACCGATATTTCTCCATAAAACGTTAATAGAAAGCCGGCTCAAATCAAACAGGTCTTCACAGGAGGAACAAGAGTTACTGACCCTCAGTTTACAGCAGCTAATGCTGGCAAACAGAACAGATCACAAACAATCTTCACACATTAGTTACAACTGGAAAAAATAAACAAAAACTATGTGAAAACAACAAAATCACATCTGGAGACTTTCTGGAATATGAGTCTACATCCATGTTATACAAACATTCCCTGTTTCAGATGTCCAATATACCTGACACAGAGAGGAGGACGACAAGCAAACGTCTGGCTGCTGCAGTTAAACTCGTAGCTGCTCCCATCGTCTCTCTGTCAGGCTTCAGACGCACTGCAACATGTCAACAGGTCACATAATTAAGTAAACATGAGGTAAACAGTGTCAGTTACATCAATAAACTGTTCTACTTACATGGAAGATGGACATCATCTGTAAAGACTGTCTCTGTCTAGTCAGCGAGCAGAAGAAGGAGACCAGGAGATCATATCTTTCCTTCCTCTTTACGTTTTGAATGACATCATGAACTGAAAGGCAGCACCCACACAAACATAGAAATATACCACAGATACACGGATGTCGACCCCAAAGTCATGTAAAATGACAAGAGAAGCACAAAGTGACCACAAACAGACCCACAACTACCACAAAGAGACAACATATGATCACAAAGACACATAAGACAGAGACACAAAGACACAAAGTAAAGGACAAGGAGATACAGCTGTCCTAAAGAGACACAGAACCAACGACAAGGAGACAAAATATATAAAAACAGGCACTAAAGTATGACAAAGCAACAAAACTACTGTGAAAAGTCACAACGCAACAAAAAGAGACACAAAGAGATACACAGTGACTACAAAGACACAAAACTACTGTGAAAAGTCACAAAGCACACAAAGAGACACAAAACTACCACCGAAACATAAAACACCTACAAAAACTACACAGGGGTAAACAACTACTACAAAGAGTCACAAAACATCAGAGACAAAATGTTTTTCAAAGCAACAAAACAACAACAAAAAGACACAAAACAACATGTTATACACCTCTACTACAAAGACACACAAAGTGACTACAAAGACACAAAACCACCACAGAGACTCAAAACTGCCACAGAAACATGGAACATCTACAAAAAAACACAAAAAACAACTCCAAAGAGTTATACAATTACTACAAAGAGACACAAAACCACCACAAAGTACACAACTACTATGAAACGTCTTCAACCACTTTCCTGTTACTTGTTATATATAGACGTATCTCTTTGCTAACTATACAATTGGTGTGTGTGTGTGTGTGTGTGTGTGAGTGTGTGTGTGTGAGTGTGTGTGAGTGTGTGTTTCTGCCTGTAATGAGTCACATCCTGCTACTTGCTGAATGTGGTGTCATTGTTTAACTTCAGTGGGAGTATATTTGCCATGACAGCTCACTCTTCCTCCTTGTCCTCCAAACCTTTGACGAACAACTACAATCTTAATTTTTCTCTGTTTTATTACTTTTAAAGGCATAAAATCACAAAAGGTGCTTGTGATACTTTGAGATTTCATTTAACAGAAGCTAAAAACTCCACATGGACTTAGCTGTGAGCTACAAATCACATTAAAAGTCACTTTGCAGCAGCACTTTTCAACAGTTTGCTGCATTTTGTCAACACTTGGTGGATTAAATCTGAACAATTTAAAATTCAGATGTTTTCAGTCATAACTATTTAAACCTGTGCCCTCCTCTCACCACAGGACTCGTCTGATCACCACGAACACTCATTTACCAGCGAAAGTCCTCCTGTTCCAGTAACATAGTTACTTCTGTTGTTTACACGTTGTCATGGAAACACCATCATATGTTGCTCACAGGAGACCTAAATCACCTAAATAAAGCTTTTTCCCTGTAAAATGTTTGTAATATTTTTTCCACTTTGAGACTTTTACAACCTTAAAATCAGACGAGACGTGTGTGGCCTCGTGTCGTTTAACGTCACCTTTCAGCTCTGCGGAGGAAACGGACATTGTGTCGTTTAAAACCGGCTGAACCTTCTTTCTTAGGTTCATCGGTGACGGTAAATAATCTGAACTCTGTCGTTTTTAAACGCTTCGTGTTTTTTCCGCACCACATCTTTATTTTCCGGAGGTTTGAGTGGAACAGATGAACATCAAACAGTCAAACGATGAAACGCTTCTCAAACCAAACATCAGCGTGGTTTCACTTTGCAGCACGCCCCCGCCATGCGCGCGCTCAGGGGGCAGGCTCGTTGAAAAAAAGCGCGAGATCCCGCCCAGGTCCCGAACAGCCCGCCAGACCCGCACATCCTCATTCACTCATTCATTCAAACCGGTCTACCTGAGCGACCCCCCGTGAGCCAGCGACCCGCGCGGACCCTCAGGTGAGCTCCGTTTACCTTCGCATTCACCTGGTTCTTCATGAGTGGAGGTCCTCACCCCACGTGGCTCCTGCACACGCGGATTTAGGCGCTATTAACGCACAAAGGCGCGTGGATGATAAGATTTCAGGTAGATTCAAAGTCAGCACGCGCGCAGGTAGACAGCTTGGAAACTATAACCACTCGTATTATATTTAAAACCTTACACTAACGGGCTGCAGACCCACCCGAGCGTTACACCTTAAAGCTGTTTTCTGATTCTTTATGATTCAAAGCGGATTCATCTAATGATATGAATGAATGAACAGTTTCATCATTTCTATCTTATATAAACACCAGCCGCTCCATTCAGAGTGGTCGCTCCTGTCATTTTACATATTCTCTGAATTAATTCTCTGTTGAATAAAATAAAGGGAATAAACCATGAAATGAGTAACATCTGATCTGCATGGCTGCTTTCAGAGAGTTGCACTGTGGGATAAATAAAGTATTATCTGATCTAATTACATATTATTCTGTTTTTGCCTCTGATGAATTTTAATATTTTAATGTGGAGCCAGTGTATAGATAATATTATATAATAGTACCTTTGTCTGCCCCTGGGTGATACATCAGTGGATGGGAGCCTCGGATGTTTTCCACGGTTTTGTTTCCCACACCCCGCTGATGTGAGCTCACTGAGCTGCAGATGGGACACACCCTCATACTGCTGAATCCACACGGTCAAACTCGATCACCTGGTTTTAGAATCTGTCACACGTCAAAGGTTCAGTCTGCTGGTGTCGGATTGATCCTCCTGCTGCTTTAATGTGTCGCTTCCTGCTCAGGGTGTCAGAAAAACAGCAGAAATCAGTTTCCAGCGGCTCCAGAGGCTTTAAAAATAAAGTTCATTCAACTTTCACCGGGACAGCGAGTAACTACAGCTGTCAGATCAATGTAATGGAGTAAATCAGGGCCGTTAGAGCAACATTACAGGCATCATTAAAATGTAACTTTGACATAAAAAACATGATCCGTTGACATAATGTGATCACAGACTGAACTGTCCAGATTAAAATGAGCATAAAACACTTCCTACACATCAGTAAGCAGTAAACAGAGCAATGAAGGATGACGTGTTCAGGACGGACTGTTAAATGCTAGCAGTGCTAATAAATTAGCCACGACATTGTGCTGATGCTAACGTTGCTGCTTTGAGGAGGAGTTTCTGCTGGTGATGGAACCAGGAGCTCAGTGACGATCTGATCTTCTCATATCACAGACTCGAAACGCTTCATCGTCGCGAACGCATCGACCTTCCTGCCGAGACGCCACCGAAGCAGCAGGATGTGGAGCGAGAAGAGTCAGAGTCCACCTGCCGACCGGTGGGTTCGCTGTGTTGTGGTTAAAGATGAATCCATGTATGAAATGTGGACTGAGTCCAGCTGACAGAGGTGTTCTGTTCCCACAGCGGTCAGGCTGTCGCGCTCATCATCTTCACCCTCGGCCTGGGGACGCTGCTGCCCTGGAACTTCTTCATGACGGCCTCTCAGGTTTCTCACCACTTCTTCTTCTTCTTCTTCTCCTCCTCCTTCTGTGCGTCCTGTCAGAACTTCCTGTGTCTCTGCACCAGCACTTGCTGTTGGTCCAGACCGTGTGAAGCCCGTTAACGATTCTTCTTCTGTGTCTTTGTTAAAGTATTTCAATGAGCGTCTCACGGGGTCCAACGCCACATCAGGGGCTCCGACCAAAGACTACAACTACGACAGCTGGATGGCGCTGCTTTCCCAGCTGCCCCTGCTACTCTTCACCCTGCTCAACTCCTTCTTGTATCAGTGGTGAGTCGCCGCCGTGCGAAACCAAAGCTTTGATGTAGCTGATGACTGGAGCGAGACCTCGCCGTTGACGTGACGATGGTGGCGTTTTGTCCCCGCAGGGTGAGGGAGCGTCTCCGTGTGGCCTTCAGCCTCCTCGCCATCCTCTTCCTCTTCTCGCTCACGGCCGCTCTGGTCCAGGTCCCCATGCTGCCGGACACCTTCTTCTCTGTCACCATGGCAACCATCTGGTTCATCAACAGTGAGTTTACGCTGTTTGTATCCACAACATCATGGAGAAGTTTGTTTGTTTTCCTCTCCGACAGGACATTATTGATTGTTATTGATTAGCCCGATCAGGCAGGTGATGTCACAGGGCTGGTGTCGTGCAGGTGAACCAGGTGCAGCCTGAAAGATCATCCAGGCGACGTAGAGAATAAAATCTTTATTTAATAAAATAAAGCAAATAAATGTATTATTAATAATATATAACTTCACTGATAACAATAATAACATATTTATTGTTATAAATTGTATTTTTAATAATAATTATTATTAATATTTATTATTTATTCCTGTTTTTTTACTTTCTGTTGCCTAAGTCTGCTGAAAATAAGTGTCATTTACATCATAATCTTGTCTCTGTGCTGTGCGTGTGCGTGTGTGTGTGTGTGTGTGTGCGTGCAGTGTTCAGTGCCGTGCTGCAGGGCAGTCTGTTCGGGGTGGTCTCTCTGTTTCCTCCCCGGTACAGCACTCTGTTCATGAGCGGTCAGGGTCTGGCCGGGATCTTCGCTGCACTCGCGATGCTGCTGTCAATCCTCAGTAAGTGACAACAGAGGATCCGCTGTAATCCACTGTAATCTATTACAATTTACTGTAATCTACTGTAATCCACTACAATATACTGTAATCCACTGTAATCGCCTCTAATATATTACAATCTAGTAATCTAGTCTTCTATAATCTACTCTACTGTAATGCACTCTATTCACATCTACTGTAATCCATTGCAAACTACTCTAATCTACTGTAATCTGTGGTAATCTACTCTAAACTACTGTTCTGTGATACATTCAACTTTGTTCAGTTCCACTGGACTCTGCTGTGCTCTGCTGTAATCTGCTCTAATCTACAGAAATGTATTGGAATCTACTTTATTATATTCTACTGTAATCTACTCTATTCCACTCTACTGCACTGTGATATAGTGTACTTTACTGCAGTCTACTGTAATCTACTCAGAATTATAAAGTAAATATTTGTTTGTTTTGTTTTGATTGATTTGAATCCATCAGCGATGAAACATAATCGACCAGTCAATGATCGATCAATAACCGATCGTTCTGCTCTGCAGGTAACTCAGAGAGGAGCTCTGCGGCGCTGGGATACTTCATCACGCCGTGCGTGGCCACTCTGGGGACTCTGCTGTGTTACCTGCTGCTGCCACACCTGGTGAGGGGGCAGCACACACACACACACACACACTAACTGTTTATATTTATTTTGATTATTAATTATTATAATCAGCCATTTCAAATGTTTTGATCCTGACTAGTTTTATGCGACCTGGTCTCTTGACTTGCGTCGCTGCAGGAGCGTTGAATCATTTAATGTGGAGCGTTCCATTTAACAAGAATCGCTAACGAACGCGCAGGAAGTGCTGTGATGAAGCGCTAAACGCTCTGCGATGGTGACCTCTGACAGCTCTGACCCTCGTCTGCAGGAGTTTGCTCATTTTTACCTGAACCGGGGTCAGATCGATGAACTGGAGACCACACAGGAGCTCTGCAGCGCTGCAGGTCAGTTAGCAACATGCTAACACTGTGTCAGTGAGTTAGCATCCTCACCAAGTTTCAGATTAGCTATTCAATAAATCTGTGTTTAACATTAAAACTTGAAGGATCCACTCAAACATTTTCTGATTTCTCTGCTTTTAAAGACAAAAAGGTGTCAAAGACCAGCGAGAAGGAGCTGGAGGCTAACGGGAAGTTCGTCACCAAGCCAGAGAACCATCAGGAGAGATCGTCCGTCTTCACCGTCTTCAAAAAGGTGAACGACTTCTCACCTGTCGGACGCTGAAAGAGAAATATTTGTAATATATTAAAGTTCCCAGAAAAATAAAACAACTTACTGACTGGAAACAGCGAAACGCGGTGCAGCGAGCTGGGGGCAGGATTTACTCCTTACAGTTTAATCTTTAAACGAGTTTTTCAGCTTTTCACTCCTTCCTCTTTGCGTCCTGCAGATCTGGCTGATGGCGGCGTGTGTGACGTGTGTGTTCGCCGTCACCCTGTCAGTGTTTCCTGTGATCACAGTCCGGGTGAGGACCGTCTACACGGACAACGCTCTCTGGGGTGAGACGTCACGTCACATTTGTTGAGTGTGTTGAAACGCGTGTTAGACCGCGACCCGGCTCCTCTGACCAGCTCTGCTCTCTCGCAGTCAAAGTGTTCACCTGCGTCTGCTGCTTCATCGTCTTCAACATCATGGACCTGGTCGGCCGCAGCACCCCATCTGTCGTCCAATGGGTGAGTCCGCTGCCTGCTACTTCCTCGAGTCGTTGTTATTTTGTTCGTCTGTCCTAAACGACTCTGTTGATGCTCGTGCAGCCTTCAAAGGACAGCGCTCTGTTTCCCGCCGCCGTGTTGTGTCGCCTCGTCTTCATCCCGCTGCTCATGATGTGTAACGTCGAGAACTCCAGGCTCACCGTCCTCTTCAGCCACGACGTTGCCTTCGTCACCATCATGGCCCTGTTCTCCTTCTCCAACGGATACTTGGCGAGCCTCTGCATGGCCTACGCTCCACAGTGAGTGTCCAGTCTTTTATTTATTTACGTTAGCCTAGCATGCTAACATGCAGAGACATGGCATGCTAACATGCACAACAGATAGAGTGATATAATGCAGCACGCTAACATGCAAAATGAGTAGATGCATTGCATGTTAGCGTGCTACGTTATATCCATCTGTTAGTTTTAGATGGTTAGCCCCCCCCCTCACTTCCAAGACCCATAGATGGACCTAAAGCAGCATGCTAACATGCTAAATGAATAGATGGATGTAAGGTTGTGCGCTAACATGCAAAACTAGTTGATTTTAGGCAGCATGCTACACCTGAGTCCCAAAGTGTGTGTGAATACACTCCAGTTCATGTAAATATCACTGTTTGGCTCCAACATAACAACGTAAATGTAACTTTTTAACTTATTTTATGTTTATTGATGTGTACATGCTATATCACCCTGCTGCATCGCCACATTCACACACTCAGATTCGGTTTAATTAGACGATTTAAACAGGCTGTAAGTGTTTTATGGTAACGTCCTGCTCCCGTCCGTCAGGCTGGTGCACAGTAGAGACTGTGAGACCGCCGGCTCTCTGATGACCTTCTTCCTCGTTCTGGGTCTGGCACTGGGAGCCTCATTCTCCTTCCTACTGGGAAAACTGGTTTGAGACGCCCGGGACGAGCAGACGTCTGGAATGAAAGCACTTAGGATTATTATTTTCTTTGCATAGACGCGTTTGTTTTTCAGTCTGAACCTGCAGCTTCACTCACTTTCATTTTTAGCATTACAGACTAATGCCAGGTAAACAAAACATCTGAGATTCATTATATAATACTGTATTTATTTCTCATCTATTCTTTTATAAAGCTGGTGTGAAGAACAACATTAAATTACATTTACATCTTTTTGTCATTCAAATTTCATGCTTTTATTTTGAAAAACAGCCATTTTAAAGGCTCAGTAGTTTTCCTCGTGGCTGAAATATTGGTTCAGTGCTTGGACCCGACTCGTTGACTTAAAGGAGTAACTGATGCAGCCAAATATGTTGCTTTGTTTACAAACACAGTTTACATCACAGCAACGCAGCGCTCCTATTGGCTACAAACTGTTGTGTAGGCCACTGAGAGGTTTTAATGTTTTAATTCACTTTATTGACTTGATTTTGTCTTCAGTTGTAATTTATTTGTTTAAGCTCTAGATTTTATATATTTTTTTAAATCTGTTTTATAAAAAATCATTTTTTAACATTTCTGTACTGTGCTCATGTTTTATAGCTTTTTCATTGCTTGACTGGGTTTTTTGTACCATTATGCTGTTTTTTATAACTTTGTATAAACAATTTCACCTTCACTTCTTGCTGTTGTGTGTTTTATTGGATTCAGAAATCAGTTTATTTTATATTATAAGACGGTTTTTACACACTGGGGAGCTGCCTTTGTATTTTCATGAATAACAATAAAACAGGCAAAACTCAAATATATGATGGAAATGTACGAGAGAAAAATGCTTTGGAAGGAGTTAAAGTGTGATTTTACACAATAATGACCAAAGCATGTGAGTAACCCATGAAAAGAACTTATCACATCCATCAGCTGCTAAATCTCAACACATGACCGACATTTGTTTCTAAATAAGCTGGAGGAGGATGAGCGAAAATGAAGTATCAGCTGTAGTGACTGGACATGGATGTCGGCCATCTTGGCAGATAGCTGTCAGTCAAAGAAGCCCCGCCCCTTCATTCTGCATAACTTCAGGTGTTAATCTGATTTAAAGGAGTGAGTTCTATATAAATTCAGCCCGTACAGTCGTCATGAACGGGGAAACTAGCTGCAGAGACCAAACCGTTGTTTGTACCAGGCTGTAAACATGTTTACTGCTGCATTTTAACATGGGGGTCTATGGGGACTGACTCACTGCTGGAGCCTCTGGTGGACGCTCAGGGAACTGCAGCTGACAGTTGTTTCATTGCTCCATCCCCGGGCTTCTGTCTACGAGTGATGAGAGAGCTGTAACTCTGTAACTCTCCTCCCGCTGCTCATACAGCTGCATGTATAGAATCAGGCTCAGATCTGATAAAAATCATGTAAAATGTTTGTTGATTGTGCCTCAGAATGAAATGTTACATGCTGTTTTTCAGTTTGGCTGATGAAAGCAGGGGGTTTTCAAAGCTTTGCAGTATAATAAAGCTCCAGCTGCGATGCCGCTGCCTGTGTTTCCTCTTCCTCCGGCTCGTTCCTTTCCTTTGACCTCACGTCCTCCAGCTTCCTCCCATTCTTCTCTGCACTCTCCTCCTGGAAAGTGAAAAAGGAAAGTTTGAGGTTTGAGTTTGAGGAAACACTGAGGTAGATCACGTTAAACACGGAAAATAAGCAGAAGCGAGGACGGACTGAGTCCTGGGTGAAGCTCCGAACCTCGGCTGCAGACCGGTGGGGTGAGTTTGCTGCTGAAGCTCTTGTCGACTTCTCCAATGTTAACAACATGACTGAAGCTCTCGCTGCTGAACCCAACTTCACCCAGGACCTGAGCTCAGATGTCCTGTGACGTAAACGACTGGAGATGTTTCTTCTCCATGAACGATCGATGTTCTTCCTGCACTGTCCTCCAGAAACACCGCTGCACTGTCTGCCATGCTCCTGCATCACCGTGAACACACACACACACACACACACACACACACACACACACTCCTGCTGCTGCAAGAGCACCAACTGTGGATCCATCCGCCCCAGAAAATAGTCCCCAACACTGTTTTCTCCCATTTAATTGAAACTATGGTCGCTAGCGGCTCCGTAGCTTTGAGCTAACACTAACATCACCATGCTAACAAGCTCACGCAGACAGTGCTAACATGCTAATGCTAAGTTTGTATAATTTTCACCATGTTTACGATTTTAGTTCAGCTGGTCAGCATGCTAACATGCTTATTAGCAGAGGTAAAACAAAGCAGTGGACGAGTTAAAGGGACATCTGTGTGCGCAGCGCCTCCTGGTACATGTATGAGGGGCCTCGTCACACCACAGCGAAGCAGCTGATTCACAGTGTGAGCGGCTGCACTGAACTCTGCCCTCTGTTATCAGACCTGCAGGTAAATCCACGACTGCTCTGTTTGCTTCTGCATCAAACCATCAGCCACGAGTCACATTAGGAGTCAGAGGAAGTTGTTTTTAAAGAGCTGTTCATCTTTCACACTGTGAGAAATGTTCACCGACCTGAGGACGGCTGCATGTGTGGAGGTCTTCGCCTGCAGCTGCTGCCTCACAATAAGCTCACTTGTTATTGACCTGAGAGGGAAAGGCATGCAGGGGCAGCTGATTATCAGGGCACTGTGTGTGTGTGTGGGAGTGTGTGTGTGTATGTGTGTATGTGGGAGTGTGTGTGTGTGGGGGGGGAGTGTAATGAAGCAGGTTGAAGCTCCTACGTCAGTGTTGACTCAGTCGACAGGAGACGGAGGCAGACAAACTGGACCTGCAGCTTACTCCTCTGCTGTTTGTCTCCTTCAGGTCAACATGGCTGAGCTGCAGAGCGCGGCGGCGCAGGGCGGCAGGAAGGTGAGTTCACACACCTGAGCAGCAGGAAGCAGCTCAGTGATCAGAGACGGCGGCGGCAGAGGGACGCCTGGTCGCTCTGACTCACGTCTCACACTGAGCTGCTGCTGGTTTGGTGGATTTCTCTGGTGACTGCTGGGCTGAAAAAACGAGTTTTCTGAGTTTGGAAAGAAGGTCAGGTCGAGCAGAGCAAACAACTTCCTGTCAGAATTACCAAAATAAAAGCTGTGCTGTCTAATGATAGATCATATCATTTTAAAAGGAGCTGCCTGTACTTTGACTTGTTTTACTTGAATCATATTTAATGTTCATACTTCTGTACTCTCTGTAAGCACCTGAGTATGTCTGAATGTTAGTATTGCTCATGTTTTGTCTCTGGGACCCTGCGTGTGTTTAAGGATCCAACACTGCACAGTTACACACAAATTACACGATAAGTTTTAAAAATGAATTATCTGAGACATGTTTGCTAATTTTTGCAAAACAAATAAAGTAAATGATTGTTTCTTCAGCAGAAACACGTGTGATCAGCTTTAAACACCATTTAGATTCTTTTACACATTTAATATAACTATAAATATAATTTGGGAATTTGAAGATTTAAAAAAATGGGAAAATAAATACAAATATTTGCGTCGACTAAACAAAGATTTTGAGGGAAATTAATCTCCTAGGAATAAAAAAGAAGTTAAAAAACAAAACAACCTAAAAAATATTTCTTTCTAATTTTATTTTATTCATTTCAAAACGCTTTTCACCACATCAAATCGTAATATTTATATTTTCCGTCCTTCTTAGCACTTCCTGTTTCTGACGGATGCTTTTATTTTGAAGGCGCACAGGTCAACTTCTGCTTTCTCTGGACGCAACACGTGCCGGTCACACGGCGCCTGACGTCACGCTCGAGTCGGTGTGTTTAGTCAGTCGATAGTGGAGCGCCAGCCAATCAAATCCAGCTGTTGTACTCGAACCAAACACGGATAAATGGGCTTCCTGTGATTCTCGTTGTTTCGTGCTGCTGCTTAATTTGAGACACTTTATTGTTTTTACTGACGTTTCAATACATTTCATTAACATGTTAAACAAAACTAAACTTATATTTTTGTCCTTTTTTGCATTTTTGAGGTACTTTTTCACTTAAAACTGATAAAATGTGCAGCACTACAATATTGTATATTTATATATTTGATATGTATTTATATTTTGCATTCATAGTTCTAATTTTTGTGTATTTTTGGACTGTGGTGTTTATGATTCTGGTCCAGACTGAGACGTGTTCATGTCGACTCCAGGTCAGATTTTCATGATTTGAGCTTCCTGTGGACTCCCCGGGGGATGAATCCTGGTGTTTCCTGTGGTGCTTCATGTCATTTCCTGTTTGTTTTGTTTGTTTGTCCTCTCAGAGATGGGTTTTTCCTCAGAAGAGTGCGACTGATGAACAGCTGAGTGTTCGCTCTGGTGACGGGGACGCTGGGAGAAATCTGGTAACACTGATGCTGAAGAACTGAATAATGAACACGCTGAGTGAAAAACACCATTTAATCACCACTGAGAACATATATGTTCAAATACATTTGATTTAGTTATATCATTTACTTATGTAATAAATAAATCAATAAAAATATGCAAAAATCAGTCAAACATGATCACAGCTGTCACTGATGTAAAAATAAAACATGCTGAAAATAAAGTTAATAATATAATATATATTAAAAAAATATATATATATATATATATAATATATATATTAAATTAATTTGTGTAATTATGAGAATAAAGTCACAGTTTGCCCATTAAAGTAAATACATTGTGATATTTTCACAGCATGGAAAGTTATAAAAAACAAATTATGTTGTTAATTTATGAGAAAAGTCTTAATACTTAATATATTAAATAATTTTGAGATTAACTTGTGATTTTATAAAATCACGTTTTCTCAAAATATCTCAACTTCTTTTTGAAATCTCAGATGTTTTCACATATTTTAATTTTATAATAGACAATTAATCAGTTCATCATGTTCATTTGTTTATATATTACATATTTTTATATCAGTCACAGACAAGGTCATCATGTAACCTAAATGAAGTGTGTGTGTGTGTGTGTGTGTGTGTGTGTGTGTGTGTGTCTGTGTGCAGACGGTTCCTTTCCGAGGTCACATCTCTGGTGGGATGCATCCTGGGAAGAAGGTTGTCGTGGTCGGCGTTGTTGACCCTCGCCCCGACAGGTGAGAACACCTTCATGCTACTCTTCTACATTTGTCTGAGTTTGCAGAGGAGCTGGGATCTGATTGGCCAGCCGGAGTGACGCTTCTTTAATCTTGAGTATGATTGGCTGTCTGCCCACAAAGAGGCGGGACCTTAGTTCAAAACAACTGTTGGAGTGCTGGATGCAACAGTTTTACATCATAGTGACGCATGTTTATATTGATATTACATTAAATATAAATTATGAACACAAGTAAGATGCTGTGATGTTTGATCACAGTAGGTATGAGAAGTGTGTGTGTGTGTGTGTGTGTGTGTGTGTGTGTGTGTGTGTGTGTGGGGTGAGGTGGGTCTTTACTCAGCTGGTTTGACTGGAACCTGCTGAGCTTCACTGTTGTGATCCTCCTCAGAGCGATGTCAGACACTTCTAAGCCAATCAGCTGCAGAAACAGTGACCTTCATTGGATGAGCTGGATGACGTGTGTTTCAGATTAGCGGCTGGTTCTTCGTTCCTCTCTTAGGTTCTACGTTGCCCTGACGTGCGGCCGTGGGACCTCCAGGGAGCCTCCGCCTGACGTGGCTCTGGAGCTCTGTGTTCGATTCAGGGACCGACAAGTCCTGCGCAGAGCCTGTGTGTCCGGATCCTGGGGGGACGTCGAAAGAGCCGTCCCGTTCTTCCCCTTCATCAGAGACCAGCCGTTCAAGGTAGCGACACAACGGCTGTCCACAGACCTCCAGAAGCCTCGTCTTCACAGCAGCCAGTTTCAGATCGTGTTTGTTTTCTGCAGGACACACTCTAACGAACTGTAACAGCCCTCAGATTCATCCTGCCGATGCTCGTCTGTTTAACCACGCTGTCGTCATCTCTCTGTGTCTCCCGACAGATCGAGATTCGCTGCGAACGAACTCGGTTTCGTGTGTTTGTGGACGAGCAGCAGCTGTTCGACTTCCACCACAGAGTGACGTCGCTTATCGACGTCGACACGCTGTGGGTCAAAGGCAGCGTCAGCGTCACCAAACTGGCGTGATGAAGCCGAGCTGCAGGAGCACTGCTGTGTGTGCCGGCCTCAGGGTCTCAGTGCTGGGACAGAGGCGTGTTTACTGACGTGTACATGAAAAGCTGACTTTGAACAGCGTTTAAATGTGGGCCTCAGGCTGGCTGCTGCCTCTGCACCGTCAGTCACTCACAAACGTGTGTTAGGACAATAACACACACCTTCCTCTGCAGGGGTGTTACTGATGTTTGAGGCGCTGTCGTGTGAAGCTGCAGCCGGTGACTGAGCGGCTGAAGCAGCTCTCATTTGTCATTTTGATCACTGTTTGTTTGATGTCTTTGCCTTTTCATTTCACCACCGAGCTTTTGTAACTTGTTCCAGTTTGGCTGATCCATGTGTCGTCAGGAACCCGCCTGTCCTCTAATTAAAATGTGTTTTTCAGCCTCGGTGTAATGTTTCTTCACTATAAACTGAAAAAAGGTGACAAAGTAAATCTTTCAAACCCTGAAACCTTTGATTAAATGTCATTTTTTAGGGTCTGAGACTTTTATTTTGTAGTTTCATGTTGAAATTCGAGGTTTGGGGTGTGAGCTGTCACCTGTGGCATTAAAGCTCCCAGATCGTTGGAAAACTTTGTAATAAATGAAGTTTTAGCTGCAGAGGACGAAGATGTGATGTGTCGTAAGTGACTACCTCAAACCAGAGTGGGGCTTTGTGCTCCCATGTTTGTGAAGGTGGTTTTGTGTGAGACTCCTTCTGTCCCAGCATCTTCTCTGTCTGTGGCTGTTTATCACTTTTATCTGCGTCCAAACAATAAAAACACTTCTTGTGCATTAAATCAAAGTGATTAACGCCTGATGATTTGATTATTATCATCCAGTATAATATATTTTACATCCAGTCATTTTTGACTTTTTAATCAAATAAACTCCTGATATTTTCAGACATGCTGCCAAATTTTTTTTTACTGGCATTTGTTTTTAATAATTTTGGGATCATATCCTATTTTTGTCCCCACATATAATAATTTTTAGATATTTTACTGGCACATTTTCTAATATTTAACTTTTTTTAAACTGAGATTTTTTCTATTATTGTTTTATAATTTCTTAATACTTATATATACACTTAATAATACTTCAATACTTAATATTTTAATAGTCACATGTTTCATATACTTTATTAATATTTTTGAACATTACTTTTAAAAATATTTTACTGTCATTTTCAAAACATTACTGGATATTATGCTGATATTTTAGATATTTCACTACTGCTTTCTGATATTTTACAATTGAGTTACGTGTTTGTTTTTGCATTTTACTTTCGGTTTGTTTTACTTTCATTTTTTATCTTTTACGGTTTTCCAGTGAATATTTTACAGACACAGCGCTGGTGTAAAAGGAACCCACCGTGCTGTGGCCGCAGCAGGTCCCGGAGTCTGTGTCGGAGCTGATGAACCTGTTCAACATGGAAAGTTTTGGGAGAAGCGAACAGCGGAGAGCCGACCTGCCCCCGCGATGCATGCTGGGAGATATTGAGGCAGGGTAGCAGCAGCAGCGGTAGCAGCAGCGGTAGCAGCCGGCTGACTCAACCTTCACTTTCTGCTCCAGATTCAGGCGCCCTGCTCTGTTCAGCCGGCCTCACCTGGCGACGCGTGGACAGCAGCGTCTTTACCTGAGTCATGGAAACCTGTGGACGTCATCTCACGGTCAGATCAGCCGCTTCTTCTAACTAAGACATCTGCTGTCAAACGGAGCTGGATGATGAGTGTACGCTAAAGCTAATGCTAATGCTAGCTGGGAAGATGCTTGTTGTTGTCATTAGCGTTAGCTAGCTGCGTAGTTAGCTAAGCTAGTTGACTTCTCACTCACTTGTGTCTTCTGTTACAGCCTCGTTAGCTTTTAGATCAAGTTATTAGTTGTTTAACTGTTTAACTGACACGACAAAGTTCAAAAGCTAATGTAACAGCTAACAACGCTCATAGCTTAACGGTTAAGTTAGCTTGGCTTTAGGGTTTGAACACAGCCTAACCGAGCTAAGCTAACCTGTCAGCCGTTACACCCCGTTTCGGCGAAGTGTCTCGGCCTTGTTGTTTAATTAGACGACTTGTAGTTTGAGCTAACCCAGCTGTTAGCTTCCTGTCTGATTAATCCAAACCCCGTTTTCCTGATCTCTGCTCAGCTGTCAGCTTTCTGATGAGCTAACGATAGCATTAGCCTGCCTGCTAAACTGGACGCTCGTCTACTCCGCTACGTTAGCCTCCTAGCTTCATCTAACGACTGCAGAAATGCACAAAACTTGGCTAACTGTAGAATTAGCCTCAGGCTGCAGAGTGTGAGTGTGTGTAATGAACAGCTGGTCTAAGTGGCTAACCTTGTCATGAAGGTGACAGCCCTGATTAATAAACAACTGCACCCGCTGATGAATCTGCTCAGCCGCACTTTGTTTTGTTAAACAGCTGATTTCACTCTCCACTCACTTCTACTCTGTCTCACTTGACTCCAGCTTTTCAGATGATTAACTCAGTCTGCTCAGAGGTTCAGTGAGTCCGACAGACAGACAGGCGGACAGACAGGCGGACGGACAGACAGATGGGCAGATTAAACACTTTAATAATGTCATTTCCTTGGGAACACACAGGCTGAGGTTTGTTGTGCTCTTCTGACAGTTGGTAACTGGTCTTTCTGGACGGGCTCGTCTCTGGCCCGTGTCCCCGCAGTCAGGGTGTAAACTACCTGCTCCCAGGTGTTCTGTCAGATAAGGCCAACAAAGCAAATACAGGTCGTCAGCGCCGCCCACTCCTCCGGCTGGTGGCTGAACGCAAACACAGTTTCCTGTTTCAGCCAGAGGTCCGACTGCTGAGAGACTCTGCTTTGTTTCTCATGTGTAATTCTGATTTTAATACAATATAATAATATATATAATACATAATAACCAGCATTCTGATTTTCTATTACAGGATTGTCAATTCCTGATAACTTCCAGGGAAAGTTCCTGAAAGATCTGTTTAACTTGGCAGCACAGCGGCGTTACTCCTCCGACTCACACATCATGATTCATACTGAAGTGTTTTCATCATAACTTCAGTAAAATGATAAAAGACTCAGCTGATGCCAGCGCACTGTATTTTGGTCGGACCTGCTGTCCAAACCTCAGCGCTGTGTTCACTGTGAAACACACATTTAAGAACCTGGAGCCTGGAAAAGCTTTGAATAATCAAGACCTTGAGAATATTTACTGACATAGTTTGTGATGATCGTCTGATTGATTACATGTGTGCACGTAAAGATGAACGTTTCCTGTAATCAGTGGGTGATGATCAGTTAACTGGGTCAGCTGGAGCAGTTCAGACTCAATGCAGCGGATTCAACTGAACAACAGACAAGTTGGTCTGAGCCTTCACAGGACAGCAGGTAAATTCATTTCACAAACTACCCACTGCAGGTAAATATTAAAGCAGAGGGACCAGCTGTTGCATGGAAAGTTTTGAAAAGTCCTTGAAGGTTAGGGATTGTTTCTGGGAATTAATAATCAGTCGCTGGCTGACGTTGACAGCGTAGGACAGGACGTAAGGACGAACTGTGTCTCAGTGGTGGCGTGTTGGGCGTGGCCACAGGCAGAGGAGGCCACGGTTCGTCGTGTTGGAGCCGATCCTTCCATCGAGGCCTCGGGTTTCGCCGAGCTCGTGAATTTAAAGGAGAACCAGGCTGATGTGAGACGTCTGGTTCAGGTTGTCACCAGCGTGTTTATCACAGCGGCCGGTTCTCATCCCCACTCTATTACTGTCACTTTGACGCCGTCTGGCCTCTTTTATTGCTGCAGTGATTCAATTTGTGCGTCGGCTCAGACCACACATCAGCCCGGTCGGTGCTGGCGTCCCGCAGAGACCTGTCCTTGTTCACCTCGCGTGGTTAGGAGGCCTGTGGCCCCACTCCGGCCGTCTCATGCACGTATCCGCTGCAGATGCTCGTTGTGTCTAATGATGTCTGTTCTCGCTGTCGCAGGTGTAGCCAGGACGATTCGTTGATCGCCAGAGAGTCATGGAGCCAGATGTCATCCGCATATACTCGTCCTCTCCGCCGCCGATGGAGGACGGCGCAGAGGAAGAGGACGGCGAGTTCGGAGACTTCGGCACCTTCTCTGGCGTCCCGAACAGCATCAGCTTCACCGAGTTCGACACCCCGACCACTTTTAACCAGACGCAGGCTCTGACCGCCACCTCCCCACCCGAGCTCATCACCAACAGAGGGCTGATGGGATTCAGCCACAGCTCCTCCAACGGCACCCACGGGCCCACTAACGAGCTGTCGAAGGCTAATGGCGTGGTGCCAGCCGGCCTCCTGGGCGGCAGCCCCTCAGAGAGAACTGAGATGAAAAAGGTCCTCGCCGGCTCTCTGGAGCTGTCGGCGGGGGGCACGGCCGGCAGCGAGCCCGCCGACTGCAACGGCGGAGGCACAGAGGTGCTGACAAACGGGTTCGCCACCTTCGACGTTCAGGGAAGCCCCTCCTCGCAGAATTCTGTCCACTCTCATTTAAAAGGAACGTCCACCGAGGACACGGGCAGCGTCCCCGCCGGCAGCCCCGAGGACGACTTCGCAGACTTTGCTGCTTTTTCCGACGCTGAAGGACACGTCGACCCGACGGCGCACCAGGACTTAGACGCGCCCACAGGGGGCAGCTGGCACCACGAGGACTGTAATACAACGCAGGGAACGACTTCAGAGGACAATGTCAGGGACACAAACAGAACTGGACCCGGCTCTGATTCCATATCTGTTCCCGCCGAGGCCCCGGGCGGCTCCTGCAGCGCGGGCCGGGGCTCGCGCTCAGACGCCGACTCTCATCAAAGGGACGTAGCCTTTGCACAGGAGCACTGCGCCTCACAGGCAGTTTGCACTAACCAGCCCCTCGCTCTCAACGGGGTGGACGTAGCCGACAGGGACGACTCCAAAGACGCCGCGGGCTGCAGTGAACACGACCTGTCACCTGACGCGGCGGGGGACGGCGAGACGGGACAATCAGACGGGAAGGGCTCCGGTAACGACACCGAGACGGAGACAGAGACGGAGACGTCATTCGGCCGGCCGCTGTCGACGGACGCTCTGGAGGAGTACGGCGACATGAGCACCACGGGCTCGGCGCCCTCCCCGCCCCTCCAGGGGGAAACCGCCACGCCTGCCGACCACAGCCAGCTGGCAGAGGACGATGAGGACGAGGACTTCGGGGACTTCGGGGACGCCGGCTCCTTCAGCGGTCAGGGCTTTGCGGATTTTGACCAGCTGGACGTTCAGCAGGAGCAGAGCAGGTCGCACAGCTCTGCCCCAACGCAGGAAGTCACAGACGCTAGGAAGGCGGAGGACGACGACGACTTCGGCGACTTCAACTCCCCCAAGTTTCACACCGGTGGAACCGCGGGGGAGGACGGAGCCGGGTTTGCTGACTTCCCCGTGAGCGACAGCTTCGGGAACTTCAGCTCAGCCGCCGAGGGCGCGGACGCAGGGTGGAGCGCCTTCGGGGAGCACGAGCAGCAGGGGGAGGGGGAGTCCTGGGCGGCGTTCAGCACGGAGCAGAGCGCCGCTCAGGCCGCAGACAGCGTGGGGGAGGAGGCGCCGCAGCAGGAGGAGGAGGAGGAGGAGGAGGAGGAGGAGTGGCACGAAGGCGAAGCTCCTGTCAGCGAGGACGCCGGCAGGACGGACAGACACACGGTAAGAACTGTGGGAAGTGAGCTGGTCAGACTGAAACCCCGACAGCCAGCAGTGATAAATAACAAACAACAACAAACAAACAGAGTTCAGCAAGCACTTCACCCAAACAACACAAACACGTAGTTGTAGCGTCACACACACCGAAACCGACCCAAACAGGAAGCTGAGTGTTTGTTCACATTCAGCTGAGTCACGACGTCTGAAACCAGCCGCCGCCACCGCCGCCGCTGCCGCCGCCGCCGCCACTTCACTCAGACATTAACCGAGCCATTAACGACAGGCGGGTCAGCCAACAGGAAGTGAGAAGCTCGATCTGTGCGCTGTCTGACACACACAGGCAGACACACGCACAGACACGTGCACAGACACACACACACACACACACACACACACACACACACACACACACACACTGCTGCAGCTGCTCAGGTATTTGAGCTACATTCCAGGCAGGTGAGCACGCAGACTCCTGGACTCCATTCACAGCTTGTGTGACGGAGCGTGAGGAGCAGTGTGAAAAGGCTCAGTTTGACCCTCAAACACTCGTCTCTGTAGAAGAAGAAGCCTCGGCAGTGTGTGAGTCTGCAGACGAGGAGGCGCTCGGCCACACCGAGGGAGAGTGGACTGAACAGGAAGTGTGTTGAACCAGTCGTTTAGAGCCTCTCGCCAGCTCACACACACGTGGTCGTGTTCAGAGGACGCGCCAGCAGCAGAGTGAGCTGCGTGACGAGCAGGGACTGAAAGCACAGAGTGATGCGTTCAGGGGCCATCTGTAATCAGTATGCTCCGCCGCTGACAGTGTTTGTTCTGATCATTCATTAATCGCCTGCGTTTAGTCGTTGCTCCTCGACCAGTCATCGCTCGCTGTCACTCACGGCGTGTGTGATGTCACCAGGACGGAGGTGCGTAAACAATCAGGATGGTAGTAAGAGATGGTGACCTGTGAGCGTTGCCACGGTTACAGGCGTCCACAGGAGAGTGTTCTGCACTCCTATTGGTGGACGTGCTTTACACTGTCTCGGTCACGCGGTGATTCACGGCGCGTCGGACCAGACTAACCGCTGCTCTGCCCCGCAGGCGTCGCTGTCGAGCCGTCTGGAGAAGCTGTTTCACAGCAGCTTCCCGCAGGCCGCCGCCCCCCCGGTGGAGGACGAGGTGACGTCCCTGAAGAGCCTGCTGGGACCCCCGGAGGACAAACCCCAGCCAGGGGGGGAGGAGGGGGAGGGGGAGAGGTCGCCGTGCAACAGGTGAGAGAGAGTGTGTGTGTGTGTGTGTGTGTGTGTGTGTGTGTGTGTGTGTGTGTGTACAGTCTGGTTATTGTTTCCTTTCCCTCTTCTTTGACTGCGCTGCGTCTCATTGGTTGTTGCAGGCCCGTGCACGGCGGCGTGTGGACGCAGCTGCAGGACATCCACGAGGCGTTCGGGCTCAGATACCAGTGGGGGGGCTCCCACTGCAACAAGGCACTGCTGTGCTGCCTGGGCATCGACACCCGCAACATAGTACGTCCCCAATGTGTGAACGTGAACAGCGTCGGTGGCGTGGGGCGCGGCGGCCCGCTCTGTTTAGACTAGAGTCGACCAGAGCTGCAGGTCGTTAGCGTCGTGTTTAAAACAGCTCAGTGACTCGTTGAGTCATCAGTGACCTTTGACCTCAGTCTGCAGCGCCGCCCGCCACACGCGCCAGTCATTGTGTAGCTGTGCAGCAGGAAGTGAGCGCCTCTCTAACCTGCTGCTCTGTTGGTGCCCGCAGCTGTTCACAGGTCAGAAGAAGCAGCCCGTCATCGTGCCCATGTACGCCGCCGGCCTGGTGAGTCCACGGGACAGAGCTGCTCTCAGACCCCCTGCACACACACACACACGCACACACACACACACGCACACACACACTCGTTAATCAGAGCAGCACCTGAGCTTCATCAGCATCATCAGTCGCACCTGCTGCAGCTCCAACAGGTGCAGTGTTTACCTGGTCAGTCTTGTTACTGGTGATTCAGCAGGTCTTCCTGACAGGAACAAACAAACTGATAAACAAATAAACAAATAATAAATCATTTTATCTTTTACACTCACCGTAAACCTTCAGATCAGTGTCTGCACCAAAGTGATGATGTCACTAAAAGCTGAGTCTGAGAGCAGCTCTATGGTGCGTTCAGGTGTACCTCGTAAACTTGTAATCTGTTACTTAAATGGACACAAATGTTGTTTAAAACAGGAACGTTTCATTATTCATTTTGTTGAAACACGTCATGGTCTTTCACAACACAGTTATCATCAGTAAGATGCTAAAAAATAAAACTGTTGTTTCCAGATGTCACAGATTGAGCTGTGGGGTTCGCTGCGGCACTTTAATGCATCGTGTGGCTGCTGAGCTCCTGTGTTGGTGGTGAACGTGTGAAATCACGAGTTAGCTGTGGAGTCTGCTGGCGTCCCTCTGTTAGCAGCAGCCCGATGAAGCAGGGCGACAGGTTTCCCTCAAACTGTGCAGAGCGAACGGCTCTTCTGCTTGTTCTAGTTCTGTACTGCAGCTCAGAGGCCGATGAGCTCGCCTTCCCCGGCTGCTCGTTGTGGTAACGCCGGGTTCTGTGCAGGTCATCAGCAGCGTCTGTGTGTCTGTCTGCAGGGGATGCTGGAACCAACCAAAGAGCCTGTGAAGCCCGTCTCTGCGGCCGAGATGATCGCCTCCATAGCTCAGGCGCCGCCGGCGGCTCCGGAGAAAAGCCCCTGCCCCGCAGACTCGGTCCAGGTGAGAGCGAGAGGTGTTTCACACTCAGATCAGCTGAGTGACTCAGGCGTTGTTCCAGTGATGAGAAACATGTCACTTCCTCTCTCGCTAGCGTGTCACTTCCTGTCTGTGGCCCTAAGCTTCAGGCTCATTGGTCCTGATGTTTGAAGTAGATTCATGAGCTGAAACGGCAGCGGGATCAGACGTTTTTATCAGGGACTATTTTCAGTGGCGGATGAATCCCAGTGTTCCTGTCAGGACGCGTGTCTCACTCGCTCTGTCGCTCCCCCAGCAGGAGGCGCTCCCACCCGTCCAGTTCGACTGGAGCAGCAGTGGCCTTACCAACCCTCTGGACGGTAGGTGACCCCGCCCTCCCCCTCCTCCCCCCTCTCCCCCTTCTCCTGGTTTCCTCTTTTCTAACCCTCGTGGTCGCACGCTGCAGACACTCGCCACCCTCTGACTGGCACCTGGTGTCTGCAGCGTGCGGCTGCGTCCTTATTGAGCATGGAAACGCCAGATTAGTAACGAGTCTGTAGATTCCCTGAAAACCTTCTTCATTAAAGGAAGCATCCACCGTAAACACAGGAAACACTGCAGGTCACATGACTCAGATGGTCACATGACACACAGCAGCAGCCGCCAGCTCAGACGAGGTTAACTCAACAGGCCTGTTTCCTCCTGGATGAGTCATGTGACAGAGACTGACCAATCAGGGAAGGACCTGACCGATGAGTCTGAGCTGAGGGCAGTTTGACAGTCAGATGCAGTGAGGTCATGTGACGGTGGGCGTTTCCTTTAAACCTGTTTGTTGTTGTTGTTATTATTGGATGTAAACAACATGGCCGCCCTGCATGAGGACCTGCGTGGTCAGACTGCAGGAAGCAAACAGGTCTAACAGTCGCGGTGACGCTGCTCTGTGATCACTGACACTGCTGCATGTCTCCGCTCTCTCTCTCTCTCTCTGTGTCTGTTAACCTCGGTCGCCCCGGGCTGTGCAGCGAGCGGCGGCTCGTCTCTGTTAAACCTGGATTTCTTTGGTCCTGTGGAGGATTCAGGCTCCACCAGCTCGCCCTCCATCCCAGGTCAGCAGCTGCTTATGGCCTCCTCCTCCCCCTCCTCGCCTCCATACCTCCTCACCTCCTCACCTCCTTACCCCCTTACCTCCTCGCCTCCTCTCAGCCTGTAGATTAACCTCCATCTCTGTTTCTCACCTGTAACAACAAACCAGTCACTTCCTGACTGCTCTGCATGTGTGTGGATACACTCAGCAAACAGAAAACACACACACACACACACACACACACAGTTCCAGTGGGAGGAGTGTGGGTCTGTTCCTGCAGGATCCTGTCACAGGTGAAACGCTGCGCTCACTTCAGCGTTAACGTCCTGCATCGTCCAGCTGCTCGTCGTCATTTATCACCGGAGCTTTTGTTTCTCGTTCAAACGGACAGTGGTTCTCTCCCATCATGCAACACTGCGGGACGTTGATGTTTAAATACTTAAATGTAACCACGTTGATTAATCCTGCCGTCTTATTGGACACCTGTCGTTTAAAGTGTCTGTCTGTTTCCAGGCGTCGACCCCGAGCTGTACGAGCTGACGACGGCCAAGCTGGACCCCGGCAGCTCCGGCAGCCGGGTGGCGGACGCCTTCGCCCGCCTGATGTCCACCATGGAGAAGACCAGCACCTCCACCAGGTCGCTACGCCCACTGACACTGTGACACTGTGGAAGAGCTTTGTTTCACCTCACACGGCGTCACATCGCTCTGCTCCAACCAGACTCCAGTCAGACAGCACGCGTGGCTCAGACTCAGTGAGCTGGCTGCGTGGCTCTGGTGCCAGAGCACAAACCTTTAATTCACTGAGTTCAAAATGATCTGCTTTGTTAACGAGCGTCGTCCAATCAGACGCGTCCTAAAGTTGCTGTGATTTTGACTGGACTCTGGTTTGTTTGTGCTTCAGCATGAAGGTCTGGCTCTGCAGGCATCAGTTTCATATCATCACAGTCAAACAGGCAACAGGTAAACAGATGGGTGTGTTTGTTTACTCACTGTTTTGTCACTTCCTGTTTGACAGGAAGCCGAGGAAAGAGGAGAATCTGAGCGAGGAGGCGGCCAAAGTGATCGCGGGTCTGCCCGACCTGTCCTTCATGCAGGCCAAAGTGCTCATGTTTCCCGCCACGCTGATGCCGCTGGGCTCTCAGGCCACGCCGGACTGAAGCCCCGCCCCTCCGCCCCAACACACATGCTGACGTCACAAACTGACCCCGCCCACCAGCTCCAGCTGGCCCCGCCCACAGACTCGGTCCATTTTATAAACTTTCTTTTTGTTTTCCCGCTGCAGCGTAGTTCCTCCCTCACCCTCAGATTCACTTTGTGCTTTTAGGTTTTCAAATTCTGATTTTAAGAAACAAAGCGAAGCGTTTATCAAGACCGGAAACAGGAAGCGGAGCGGCGGCGGCGGCGGCCTGCACACGTGACCCAACAGGATAATTAACTTATAGAGATGCTAATTTATAGAGGGTTTAGTGCGTGTTCATATCTAAAGGAATCATCGTGTATATAATCAGGGATTAAATGTTTACTTTTCCTTTTTGTTTGTTTTTTTACTGAGTGGTTCTCGGGAGGACGGCTCGACGCTGCGGCGGGAGCGTGAAGGAGGAAACACTGGCTGAAGCTTTGAATCAAACTGAAGTGGAATATATGTATAACGAGTTTAAATGAATACGTTTATATACATATATATAAAATCTATACATATATATTTATGGACTTGAAACCACACTGCCTGCAAAATCCCGCTGAATGTCTCGGCCCCTCAGTTTTACCCGCTGTCAGTTTTATCTTGATTCTGTCTGTTCTTCTTCTCTTTTGGAATTAAATGTAGTTTTTAATATAAATTATGCCCCCCCCCCGGTCCACCTGACTGTCACCTGGATTCCCCACCTGTCACCTGGACCCTGCTGTGTCTGTCCTCAGCCGTCGGTTCCTGGTTTTGTTTGTCATTGTCTGGGCTCTCGCCGAGTTGTCACTTTGAGTTTTATTGTTGTTGTTTTTTTCTTCCTCGATTTGTTGTTGTTTTTGTTGTTTTGGGGTAAACGTGACTTTTGGTTAAAACCACTGAAGCTTTTGGCAGTGAGTGCCGCTGGCGTCTGAAGGGGAAACTAAGGACCAAGCTCTGCCTCCGCCGGCTTCTGCTCCTGATGAAGCGCTTCGTGTTGTCCGCTCAGACTACTGTCGGCCCGCAGGAGGATTTTGCACATTGTAAAGATGAAATGGATGTAATCATAGTTCACTGTGGCTTTAGACTGTGTACAGTTAAACTATGGACTGTAAATGTTCGGGAAAATTCCTATGGAAACAAACTGAATCACTTGAAGAGCCTGTCAAAAGGTTTTATCACTCCGTATGCCCGCTTTTTTCAGACGATGAGTGTGTACTTTTACTTTAGTGAACACAAATTAAAACAGTTATCTTCTCCACTGCGCCTGCTTCTTCACTCCGCCTGATCCGTAACAACATGATGCTCAGAGTGTGGAGACTGAAGTCTGCCAAGAACAAACATTAAATATGTTTAAATTCAGTAAAGTCACAGGTTAATTTAAATTAATATGTTTAGCTTATAATTATTTTAATTATATTAAAATAATTATAAGCTAAGTACATTTAGTAAATGCTTTTAGTTTGTCATTTATGGCAAGAAGAGCAAAATTATAGATTTTTTGGAGCTATTAAATATTTAAATCCAGCAAATACATTTTTCTAAATGCCACTGTAAGAGCAGTGACAGCTGAGCGTGCTGAGTGCCCAGGTCTACAGTATAAACAGGCTCATTTTGGATGAACTGCTCCTTTAAATGCTGCTCGCCTTGTATTTAACAGCCATCAGAGGTGAGTCTGACCCAGAAACAGTTTAAATCACAGTTTGGAGCCAAAGATCAGGAACAGACCAACGGGAGTTCAGAGTCTCATTTAATGTAGGAAGGCACAGAAGGCACAGAGTCACTGACCGCCCCGTCATCACGTGATGCAACAACCCACAGAAGGAGGAGGAGGAGGCTCGGTTTGATGAGGACAGAGTGAAACAGTCTGAAGCTGAAGAGTCGAAATCAGGACGAGCTGCAAACAAAGTGCTCCGAGCGGAAACTGGGAACTGTTGAAGCTCCAGGAACAGAGTGAACCGGAGGAAGAAGACGAGGCACAGTCTGATCCTGCGCCGGAACAAAGCCACGAGTTTCATAAAAACACCTGGAAGCGTCACAGGAAGCAGTTTGTGTACCGCGGCACTTCCTGCTGATCACCATGTGTCCAGCAGGTGGCGCCAGAGACCTGATGATGTTTCTGATCGATCCGATCTGACCAATCACTTAATTAGATTCAGATCACATGTTAGTAACGAAGCAAATGAAGTCATTAACCAGCAACGAGTTTGGTCCTGGTTACAAACAAACAAACATACAAATAAACATACAAATAAACATAGTGATGAAGATTTAAACTGGCTCACTGTGTATCCACACACACACACACACACACACACACACACACACACACACCCGAGCTGCTGCAGAGCTTCAGTTGGTGCTAAAATATTGAATGTAACATTAATAAAACTCATTTGTTTATTAATTATTCATTATTTTTATAGATTTCCATTAAATTCGACTTTTTGTCTCAAACTTTTCTGATTGTTTCTTCGTTTGCTGCTGAAGTGAACTCGTGTGTTCCCGTGGATTCATCGTCTCATCATCCACAAACTACACGTCAGTGTCCCGTTCGAATAATACACTGATAATAAAGAAGTGACGGTGTTAATGTGTGATTCATCACCACTGTCATCAAAATAAACACGTACCTGCATCATCACACTTTAAACTGAGCTGATCAGAAATTCATAAATGAAAAGTTTAAATTGTTTTAAATATAAAAACAGATAAAACAGCTGATGACTCACTTAATATTCTAAACAATCACTGCTATTATAATATTATATATTATAATATTAATTAAGTAATAATTAATATAATATCACTCACGCTTGTAAAATAAATAAGATAATTCACTAATTTACTTGGATATTCATCCAGATTTGACTCAACCAATGAGATTCCAGCTGCCTGCTGCTGAAGCTACAAGCTGGTTTCTACCCAGCAACCGTGGACCAATCACTGTGCTGGAAATCTGAGCTGTGACAGGAAGTGGAACTGGTAGCATTAGCGTTAGCTGAACCCTGACCCAAACAGAGAAACCTGCAAAATAAGTTTGAAGCAAAACATTTTAAATCTTCTGACTGAATAAAGTCATCAGGGGCGATAATCAATAATTAATGAATTAATAATTAATTAATAGGAACAGCTCAGCGTTTCCACCTGTTGTTTAAAAGACTTTCACATTGTTTGTTGACTAAATAAATCCAGTTTCCATGGCAACACCTCCTGATTGGACTGACGACTGTTTGCTTATTAAAAAGTAAAATGGCGAACTTCCTGTTGCTGCGTGGCGAGCAGCAGCGAGGCGTGACGGCTGAAAAAGGCACTGAAGTGATTTTTCATAAATGCTCTGGAGGTGTGATGAAAAAACAGGCAGAGAAGAAAAGAGTCTACAACTATCAGACTGAGAGTAAAACACGGATCCTGGACACGGATCCTGGACACGGATCCCGGACACGGATCCTGGACACGGATCCCGGACACGGATCCTGCTCGTGTTCACGTCACGTCAGAGGTCGAGTCAGAGCAGCTTTAACATGAGTCAGCATCAGTTTTAAACGACAAAGAGGAAGTTGAATGGAACGCAGCTGTGAACGCAGCTGCAGCTGGTGTTAGCATGCTAGCCTGTTAGCATGTTGGCTAGTGCTCTTGGATCCCTGTAGCTGTCTCCTCTTCAGCGTCCTCTTCCTGTGGAAGCAGCTCGCCGCAGTGACTCAGTGTGAAATTCACCATCAGACTGAACAAAAACAATCATATAAAAGTCGCCGCCGTCTGTCAGAGGCGGCGCCGCTCGTCCCCTCAGCTGCCCACCAGCACCTCCATGATGTGGTCCAGCTCAGCCAGGTCCATTTTAAAAGGCTGGTTCTGAGCGCCGCCGCCCGCCGTGCTGAACGCTGACATCGACCGGATGAAGTCATCAGTCGTCACCACGGGGGCCATCTTGGATGGTGGCGCGGCAGACGGCGGTGTGCAGGGGCTGAGGTCGTACATGGAGGTGTCAATGTCTGTGAAGAGCACGTCGTCCAGGGCAAAGTCTGTGAGGAAGGAGCCGGAGGACGACGGCGACGGAAGAACGGGAGGTTTCTCCAACCGACTCTGCGCCTCCTGGAAGCTCCGCCCCTCCTCCTTCATGACTACGTCAAACAGGACCCGAGCAGGAGGAGGCGATGGCGAGCTATAGGAGGGAGGACAGAGCTCCTCGATCTCCTCCAGGGCGGAGGAGAAGCTGTCTTTGGGCGGGGGCGGCGGCCTCGGGAAGTGGTGCAGGTGGTGGTGCTGGGTGGAGGCGGGCGGCAGCGTGAAGAACATGGGCAGGTCTTCCTCCAGCAGCGAGGCGGGAGTCAGGCAGGAGTCCAGCGCCGTCAGCGGCGACGAGAGGATGCTGAAGGAGGAGGGAGGAGGCGGAGCCTGCCTGTAGCCCTCATCCTCATGGGCGGAGACAACGGCGGTGGGCGGTGCGGCAGAGAAGAAGAGCGCGCCGACGCCTCCCTCCTGCCTGACGTCGTCGTGGATGCGGCGGATGATGTTGTTGATGAGGACGCGGCGCTGCAGGCCAAGGTCGGCGCCCGTCCGCGGACCGTACAGCTTCATGAGGGACATGTTGAGGACCGTCTGCCGCTGCAGCGTGTAGGACACCTGCGACACGCCCCCGACCGCCACAACACGCCCGTCCACCTCCACAACATCCTCATCCAGCTTCCGCTTCACCCCGTTAGCCAACATGAATCTGCAGAGAAGAAGAAGAAGAAGAAGAAGACGTGTGAGTGAACAGCAGCCTGAGAGACGAGACTCAGGGCGGCGCCAACCTGAAGTGGACAGAACGTCAGCATTCACCTAAACGCCACAGAAAGTCATGTGACCACAGAGTCACAGCTCTGATTCCCCCTGATCTGCAGAACGCCGTCTGAACATCACATGACCAATGACACACACAGAGGAGTCGCAGGTTTCCTGGAAGCTGAGTGACTTCCTCACAAACTGGGACGAGAAGTGTGTGTGTGTGTGTGTGTGTGTGTGTGTGTGTGTGTGTGTGTGTGTGTGTGTGGACAGTCAGCTGACCTGCTCCCATGTGAGCTGCTGATTGGGTAGGAGCCCCGACACCTTCAGACTCCCTGAACAACAAAAACACAGGAAACAGGCGACTTCCACCCTGAAGGACACACACACACACGTGCACGCACACTGGCACGCACACACACACACAGTTTTAAGTGCCCAGTATCACACTCAAGTACAGCAGCTGAGTAAAAGTACTTAGTTACTTTCCACCAGTGGGTCGGACGCAGCAGCTGCAGTGGATCTGAACCTGTGACCCCTCCATTACTCGGCCGACAGGAGGCTGCAAGTGCTGACAGACACACACACACACACACACACACACACACACACACACACACACACACACACACACACACACTCCTTCTCTGTGATTATTCCTCCTCCTGCTTGGCTCTTTAAACCCTGTGGGGCCCCTCAGAGGGGACATCTGCCCCGTTACGGGGCAGGTGAAGAGGTGACAGGGCGAGAGACATAAGAGCAGACTGAGTGAGAGAGAGAGGGAGAGAGAGGGAGGAGAGTCTGTGTGACGAGTCCAGAAAGTTTCAGAAACGCTGCATTTGAGAAAAAACCTTCGTCCTGAAGATCAGACACACCAGGTGTGTGTGTGTGTGTGTGTGTGTGTGTGTGTGTGTGTGTGTGTGTGTGTGTGTGTGTAGTGTACGACCCACATACCTTTCTACTGAGTAACCTATCGGAGCTGGTGTTGTGTTTCAGCAGCTCTGCTCTCAGACTGAAGCCTCGGTACAACCCGTGTGATCACATGACCTCTAACCTGATGACCAGGTGACCTCTAACCTGATGACCAGGTGACCTCTAACCTGATGACCAGGTGACCTCTAACCTGATGACCAGGTGACCTCCTTCTAAACTCAGGCTGTTTGTTTGTTTGTTGTTGTTTGTATTAATAAATCGATTAAGTCCATCACAGTTTACTGGTGAGGTCACAGTGATGTCATCAAACGCCAAAACCACCAAACATCTGTGCTTTGTTCATACGACGCATTGTTTCTTATCACACACACACACACACACACACACACACACACACACACACACACACACAGTGTATCTCCTGAGCAGGTGAGTCCACAGTCACTTCCTGAAGTCTGATCACCAGCAACAATAAGGAAGAGCTGCCACTGCAAACAACAACAACAACAACAAACAAACAAAAACAAACAAACAGCTTTTGTTTTTGTTTTTCTGTAAGAATCAGAAAATCTCTTGTGTGTCATAGGAAATGTCTGATCTACAGGTTATTGATTATTGATTATCGGGCCTGAAACAAAGATCCCTGTCTGTGACTGAGAGCTGCGAAGACAAGCTTCTGTTTAAAGCCACAGAGACATGTTGCTGCATGTCGGGCTGAGCACACACACACACACACACACACACACACACACACACACACACTCAGCCTTACACTGTCCACAGGCCAAACACACTGAAGCCTCCGCTCTCAGCACAGAAAGACAAACTCAAGTTCAAGCTGTTCGTCGTTCATTCATCAGTTCTCAGACACTTGAACGCATCATCATCACGAGTCTGTTCCAGCTGTTCATCATTTACCCCCTCAGTCTTTTATAAAGTGCCGTACTGTTGAACAGTAAACGAACAGCAGTAACAACTACTGTGAGTTTGTGATTGTCAGTATTCAGAGAGTTGAGTTAGGAAGTCAGACAAACGTCAGACTGACGCTGAGTCTCAGGTTGAAGCTCTGCTCAGGCTCCAGCTGCAGCGCTGAAGGTCGCAACGACTTCACAAACTGATGCAGGATCGCTGTGACTCCAGAGTCTCTGCTTTAATACAGTGATGTGTTGCTGTGACTCCAGAGTCTCTGCTTTAATACAGTGATGTGTTTCAGAAAGCAGCTTCTGACCTTTGAGTCACTGCTGCTGAGTCGCTGCTCAGCTGAGATCTATAATCAATACACTGAACAGCTGCTCTCCTGACTGACAGGTGTTAGCACGCTGCAGCTAAACCTGCAGCGCCACAGCTGCTGCTGAAGACTCACGACAAACATCTAAACAGCTGATTAGTAGGAAAGTGATGAACTATCTGTTAATGAACATGTTGCTGCAGCCACACACACACACACACACACACACACACACACACAGAAGTGACAGTGCTGCAGCAGGGCCGAGTGTGACTGTGAGTCCAATGTCGAGGCCTTACATAATGCACACAAAGTGCTGATTGTGCTGAGAGCAGAGTGAGCGCCTGTCAGTCGCCTGCTCCGCCTGCTCCGCTCCTCAAACTGCTGCTGCGACCACATTCTTCCCTTTAAACCTCGACGCCGCACCAGGAAGCACGCAGTGTGCTGACCTTTGACCCCGCCCACTGATCTGTGTCACCGCAAACCAGCGTAAACACAACTCCAGCGTACTTCACATTACATGTTTGCTTCATGTCACAACTGTAAGTCTGTGATTTTAATCTGCACTGCTCCTTCCACAGTCCCGCCGCGCTGCATCAGCCCCAGACGCTGACCAGCTGCTCTCTGCCGACACCCTGCAGCCTCTCAGTCAGCAGCTTTCTAACCACTTTGTGTTTTTTAGTGGAAACTTGGTGCTTTTTGACACGATTAATCAAACCAGGACGTCAGTGTGAACTTTGGTAACTTACACTCTGCATTTCTCCTCACTCATGTCCGAGTGCAAGCTACACTGCTAATTAACTGAAAATGTCAACAACAGACTAATCAATCAATAATCAAAAGCAGAGTGTAATATGTCTCATGTCACACTGCAGCACACCATGACCTCAGTTAATGAATGGATCAATTAATACATATTACAGAATTAGCCACACACGTTCATTAATAGTGGTTTCAGATTAACAAGGTTGTTTGTAACTTAAATATTAATGAATGTCTATTAAAATGTCTTGCTGAACACTGATAAGTCAGCACTGAGACTGTTAATAACACGCTGCCCTACTTTATTCTACATAAATCTGGATACATGACATATTGTACTGGTGTTACAGCAGGAAATGAGATGACTAAATGCCTGAAGTGATCAATAAGCTTGAACCACTTCACAAAGTATGACAAACTACCGTTCACACAGTGAAAACAGCCTTGTTGTGCTGTAACAGCTCGTCTCTCCGCTCGGTGTCAATCACTGCAGCCCGGTTTCCAGCTGTCAGAGCGGCAGCTGGTTTCCAGACCCTCCGGGACCCCGCAGGACACCGGCTGTTCGCCAACACCTGCCCGCGGCCACCACGCACCCGGCCCCGGCCACAGCCTCCACACACACCGGCGACAGACACGGATGTTGTGGTCACACTTTGACATGAAAACACCGGAGCTTCAGGCCGTTACGGTGTAACGTGACGCGGGGAAGTGAACTGTGCCGTAATTATCGGTAACAGTTGTTCATGAACACACAGCCGCTGCTCTCCTCCGTCTCTCCGGTAAGTTCCGACACACGGCGGCTCAGGCTGCACGCGCTCCCACCGGACTAACGGCTCCCCCGGCGAGGAGGAGTGTCGGTGTCGGTCGGTGCTCGTCTGTCACTCACCACATGGAGCAAGTCCCGTCCAGGGTCCCCGCTGCTGCATCGGTGTCGTCGGTGAGGCCGGGAGCGGAGCGTCGGACGGCCTGGAGGAGGAAGAACCCGACGAAGAAGAAGAAGAAGAAGGGGGAAGAGGCGAAGAAGAAGAAGACGGAGGCCAGACGAGCCGTTAGTCCGTTTGTTTGTTTGTTTCTACTCCGCCATGGTCCCCGGGTGCCTCGACCTCGACACTCACCTCCGTACACAATGGCGAAGTGGAGCGGCGGCGGCGGAGGAGGAGGAGGTGTCACCGAGGAGCGCGAATCAAGACAGCGCCAACCGTCATCCACGCCACTTCCGGTGATGGGCTTCAAAATAAGAGCTGCTTCCTTTGGCGTGACCAGAGAGCCGCGCGCTGCTGTTTTACTGTATATTCACCTGAAAATACAAGCAACACAGAGCAAATGCGTTACACTAAACAAAATATAACGTGTTTTACTGGATAAATAATAAATACATAAAATAAAATTAATCAGAACTTTCAACCAAATTAGATGGATTTCATCCGTTTGTTCTGATTTCATCCTTTAGCACAACGTCTCCATGTCAGCATGAAGGTGGATTGATAGCAAGTTTGCATATATTTATAAATAATAAATCATATGTATTAAGTATATAATATTTCATTTACGTACATAACTCTATTATCCATATAAAGCAGACATATCTGAATTCATAATATAATAAATGTTGATTGCATTGTTTCTCTGAAGGCCTATCCCAACAGCAATTTAATTAAAAAATGTGACTATACAGAATAGAATAGAAGAAATGAAGTATTTAAAATAATACAACAAAACTCTTTATATTGAGTAAAAGTGGTTTGTAATACAGCCTAACCACCTTCGACTTCATTTAGAAATTGTTTTTGTGATCATCACATCACACAGAAGAGCACAGTATATGTAACTGAACTCAATCAAATAAGTCACTATATGGGCGTAATGATAAACAAAACACTGTTTTCTATGCATAGGACTCATTAGAGCCATGTATTGGCTTTTATTTTGAAAGTACTGTCCAGTATTCTTCCCTCAGTGTGATGAGCTTGATGCAGCTCCTGCTGAAGTTCACAGCACTCACACAATAATGGTTCACTGTGGGACCTTTATGGAGAAACACCTTCACACAGGAGATGGGGTGTCATTAAATGGTTTGTAATCAACATGAAAATGGTTAAAGTCACTTGTTTTGACTTCAGATTTACCTGATTTAAGATGAACACGGAGGGGAGTCATTATAGAGACGATCATCCTCGTCATTTCCTGATGAGTCTTAAGTGCCACTGGTCTGTTAAGTGTTAACTGCAGCGCCTTTAAACCACGGTGCAGAAAGTGTTTTTCATCTGTCTCAAGTTATGAAACAGTGTTTTTACTTGAAATGGGCGAGAAGTAGAGGAAGTTCCTAGAAGCAAAGTGTTGATCCGGTCAGCTGTGGCGGTTCTGTGGAACAGAAACCAGCCAAAACTTCGCTCCAAGAAACATCCACCATCTCCGGAAAGCTGTCCAGAAGATTTCACGCAAACTTTTCAAATGGTACAAAAATGAAAATGTAAATCAGATGGGTTTCCTTCTGTCAGGGGCAGGGTTGGGGATGAATAACTGAGCGACTGGTGACTGTTTCTGCTCCTTAATCTCACCTGCTGCTCTCGTTTTGATTGTACTTCCTGTTTCTGTGACCTCAATGAGCTGACAGCCGTGAGTCAGAAAGATGCAGATTGGTTTGCTGCAGCTGATTTAGTCCTTAGTCTCCTGTGACTTTGTCCTCATTGCGAAAGGAAAAACAACATTTAACATTCATTTCTGTGGTTGTGTCTCACTGCCAAACTGTCAACACTAGTACAAGAGTCAACTGAGCTGAACTGGAGACAGAGCTTCTCTCTGTGACTGAGCAGCGATTCAGCAGTGATGTGACTCTGCAAAGGTCAGAAGCTGCTTTCTGAAACACATCACTGTATTAAAGCAGAGACTCTGGAGTCACAGCAACACATCACTGTATTAAAGCAGAGACTCAGCTTCAAGGCTCTGCAGAGACTCTGGAGTCACAGCGACACATCACCACACACTGTCTCTGACTCACACAGCAGCAGGTAAACCGCTGACTCAGCAGGAACATATTCACCAATATGCAGATGATACTGATCTGTGAAAAGCAAATGCAAACTCAACCAACCTGAATTTAAAGATTCAACCGTATGAAAACAATATTGCAACTACACACCCAGTTTGAAATGAGTACACATGCAGTCATGTGACTGCGTGGCGTATGTGCAGGCTGGGTTTTCTATATAAATCTGCTTTCGTCAGGTTTGATTTTACAGATCAGGAACATAAACGCTGACACTAATATGTTTGTAAATGAAAGTAAATTGTTCAGACTCTACTTAAAATTGTACTTAAGTACAGTAGTTGAGTAAATGTAATAAGTTACATTTCGTCACTGCTTTTATTTTGGTAACTTCTCTGTGTAGTTGTGCAGCAGAAACAGTGACTCTGCAGGTTTCTGAAATGCACTGACACCTTGGTCCAACTTTAATATGATCTTATAAAACAAACAAAAGTCCAGAGAGAAAATATAAATACCTAAATACTAAAATTATTTTAAATAGAAACTGAACAGCATCCTCAAAGCTGCCTCTATAAGGGCGTGTAGACTCTGTATCTGCTGTGATGCAGCTGTAAGTCTCTGTGCAGCAATGATTCAGTGCTGAACAGTTTTAAAGCTGGTGGTTAAACCTTTGCTTCGTGGCATCTTTAAAGGTTCAGCAGTGTGTCTGTGTTTCTAACAGTGCCGCCTGCTGCTGCTCCACTAACAGCAGGTCCACCTCTCTCATAGTAAATATCCCTCAGACGACCCGTCGCTGTCCGCCTGCTGATCGTGTCAGAGGGTTTTTAGAGAAGCTCAGAGCTGCTGCACTGTTGTCTGCCACGAACATCAAGTCTGTTTATCCGTCCGACTGTTTTCTCGCTTCTCCTGCCGAGCGAACGACCACAACTATGTGAAGCATCCGAGACATTCAGCAGAAGTCCTTTAACTGTCAGCTGTGCACACACTCAGGCTCAGAGAGCGAAGGAGTCGCACCAAAGCCCAAACTACAGCTGCTAACGAGCTTTGTTCCTCTTCAGTTTGACAAAAACATCCTTGAGCAAAATCCAAATATGATTAAATAAACAAAGTGAAAACAGGTTTTTGTTTTTGTGAGTTTAGTTTGAGTTCACGTCTGTATTGTTGGTTTGTGTAAGTCCCGTTTAGCTTTAGTTTGCCAGGTCTTTAAAAGACACATCCAGTTTTTCATCTGAATAATCATATCGTTACAATCTTTGTCATAAATTGTGTTACTTGTTTTTCACTATTTCATATCTCAGCCACCCACAGCTGTTTCCAGTTGTAGTTAACATAAAAAGTCACTGTGACCTTTGACCACCACGGTCTGATGAATCAATCGTTGAGTCTGACCGACTGTGCCAAATTTGAAGAAAGACGATTCTGAGAAGTTAAAAAGACAGATGGACGAATGTACTGAGAGCCTGAAAACATGTTTTCTAACATTATTCCATGTCGTAACAGTTTTAATAATTTTTAAGTTGGACATGTGGACATGTGGACACGTGGACGCTTGGTCAGGAGGACTTTAATGCTCTGAGTTCACCTTCAGAGCCGCAGCGTCTGGTTTAACGTCCTCAGTGTCTGAATGGGACGACACCAGAAAGCAGCTGAAACAATCACAGTTTGTTTCGGGTTCGACAACAAGTCCGACCGGTTAAAGCTGAGTTAATAAGCTGAGCTGAGTTAATACGTCAGTGATTTCTGGTTTCACACAGAACAGCTCATCTGTGTCTTTAACCCATCCATCCACAACAACGCTCTGCATGCAGCCGTCAACACTCTGTAATAATAACTTGTTGAACATTGATGCTGCATCTAGAACTGACTCCTCGTTCTCAGAAAGGAGCAGAACATGTCTCTGTCTCAAACTTTAAGCACGGTTCAGGGACGATGCAGGCGCCGTTCACTCCGATGTGCAAGTCTTTTTCACATTCAGTGTCAAGTTAGAGCAGCAAATTTGCAGATGAGTCGTTAAAGGACGAGCCGCTGGGACTAAAGTCAAGCTGCAGGTCTGCACACTGAACGCACGTCTGTCTGGTGTCTGTACACGGAGTGAGTCTCTGTTTGACTTCACTGCTGACTCAGCGCGGTGGCTGATCGAGGAAAGTTGAACTCGTCAGACGAGTTCGACCTAACAGGAACTTCTCTGAGCCAACGCTGAACTCCACGTCCGTCTTTGTTGGAAGGAGCGATGTGACGATGACCGTGGCGCTGCACTTGCCGGCAGCTGTTCACTGATTTGCTGGTCGGGCCCGTGTGAGGCGGAGCGTGACATAATTGCAGCCAGATGGCCGGAATAAAGAGCAGCAGCAGCTGATCCCGTTTAAATGAACATGTGAGGGAAGATATGGAGATCCCATCTGTGGCTGCTGCGCTCTGAGCTCCATCACATCCAACACACCTGGAGCACTGGTGGAGGCCTCGCCCACAGAGAGCAGGTACACACAGGTCCGTTCACACCATGTTCACACCATGTTCACACCGAGAAAGACCTCCAACAATCAGATGTGACGCAGGGTCAGCGTTTTCCAGTCAGAGCGATCAATAAACATCTGAAGAGATCAATGACAAAAAGAGAAACTGCTGAGTCTTTTACCAGCAAAGGTCAGAGAGAGAGCAACGAAAGGAGGTCCATCATGGTGGCACGTCAGTCAGCTCACACACCACCCAGACATTTGTCAGATTACCAAGCTTTCCTGCTGACGACGGCGTTCGCAGGTCTGTGACATCATCACTGAGACTGGGGGGGGTCCACATACTTTTGTCCACACAGTGCATCTTGATCTAAAACAAGAATAAGAAAAGCTGTTGACTGACGCCTGGAGCAGGCTCCTCCACCACAACATGAACCACGCCAGGCATCATGCACTGCTTCATGTTTACACTGTTGCCATGGAGATCAAAACCACGTCTCTCCAGGAACTAACTGCAGCACCGGGCGTCTGTCCAGCGGCACATTTCCTCCTCCGACTCACTGGAGCGGAGGCAGGAGGTCGGCGTGGTGTTCTGGACAGAGAGCAGAGTGAGTGTGAGTGTGAGTGTGAGTGTGTGTGTGTGTGTGTGTGTGTGTTTCTCCAGGGTGAGCAGCACCCTGAACTTCACACATGCACTCATTATAACCTCCACCCTCCTCCACCCTGCTGCAGCAGCAGTGGGGTGAAAGGCTCCAGCCTCTGCAGCTGTCACCGATGACCCCCACCCACCCCCACAATCACCCGGCAACCTGCCCCAAACGAGCAAACCCCCCACTTGCTCCACCAGCAGCTCACACAAAAACATCTCTCTCCTGTCAGCTGGAGGCTCGCTCCCCCGCTGTGTGTTTTCTGAAGGGGGGGTGTTTATAATCAGAGTGTGCTGGTGAATGCGGGGGGAGGGGAGGGGGAGGGGAGGGGGTGACCCTTGCTCAGACTCAGATCTGTGGCGTAAGAAGTTCTCAGACCTTTTACTCGAGTAAAGAAGTAATCCGATACACTCATTCCACCACAGACTGATGCTCTGTGCCGGTGTCACGCTGCTGCTCACTGTTGTCATGGCAACACAACAACCACAGAATAAAAAAATAAACAAAACAGGCTTCATCTGGAGCTTTCAGCCGCACCGCACTGTCCTCCTCATCAGCAGATGGAGTCGCCATGGAGACGGATCTGTCCGGAGGAACTTCCTGTCTGACAGCAAAACGCCTCAGGCTCCAACTGTTGGTGACGGCGTTTCATTCCCTCTGAGAACGTCGAGGTGAGTTTTACTCAGTCACTTCAGTTTCTAATGAAACGAACCTCAGCAGATTATAAACTTTCACTGTCGTCACGGGTTCAGACTTTATTAAACAGTCACAAACGGCCATCAGAGCAGGTGAGAACAGGCAGTCACTGCAACATTAACGTGTCAAACACATCAATGCATCAGTGATTATCATGGAATAATAAAAGACATTACTCTTAATGAAGCCTCTCTCCATAATGAGCTCGTTAACCTCTGGTAATTAAAGTATATTCTGTTACGACTGAAAGCTGACAGGCAGGTGTGTGTGTGTGTGTGCACTTAAACACTCGTCAGCAGGAAGTCGGCGCTGCCCTCTGCTGGAGAGGAGCTGAACCTTCACCTCAGCGAGGCTCAAACTGTTTGGATTCACTCATTGAAGAAGTTTCAGTTACAAGTTACTTTGTGAGTTGAGGTCATTTTAGAAATCAAGTCCTTATAAACATATAAAGATATGTCTGTAAACACCTCACCTCATCTCATCCTAAACATATACAGGTTTTACAGATTTAGTTTTTACTGTTCATTCAGATGAATTAGAGAGATGAATGGCCTTGTCTCTGTACTTGTCCTGCTAGACCTCAGTGCTGCAGTGTATCCTACTACAGAGACTAGAACATGTCATTGGCATTAAAGGAACAGCACTAAGCTGGTTTAAATCTTATCTATCTGACAGATTCCAGTTTGTCCATGTTAATAACGACTCGTCCGTGCACACAATGGTTAATCATGGAGTTCCACAGGGTTCTGTTCTTGGACCATTGTTGGACCATTGACGATACACAGCTATATTTATCTATGAAGCCAGAAGAAACAGATCAATTAGTCAGACTTCAGACATGTCTGACAGACATTAAGGCCTGGATGACTTATAATTCTCTGCTTCTAAATACAGACAAAACTGAGGTGATTTGTTTGGGCCTAAACACCTCAGAGACAGGTTATCTGACCTCGCAGTCACTTTGGATGGTGTTACCCTGGTTCTACCGTGAGGAACCTGGGAGTCATATTTGACCAGGATATGTCCTATCAGCCCCATATTAGGCAGGTCACTAGGACTGCCTTCTTTCACTTGTGCAACATAGCTAAGATTAGGAGTATCCTGTCCAAAAGTGATGCCGAAAAGCTAGTCCACGCATTTGTTACCTCAAGGCTGGACTATTGTAATTCCTTGTTGTGGGGTTGTCCGACTAGCTCACTGCGAGGCCTCCAGCTCATCCAAAACGCTGCTGCGAGGGTTCTGGTGGGAATTAGCAAGAGAGATCATGTTTCTCCGGTCTTAGCTTCTCTTCATTGGCTCCCTGTAAAGTCCAGAATAGACTTTAAAGTCCTTCTTCTTACCTACAAGGCCCTTAATGGCCAAGCTCCATTGTACCTCAATGAGATGCTAAGTCCCTATCAACCCAACAGATCACTTCACTCCCAGAGTGCAGGTTTGCTTGTGGTTCCCAGAATCTCCAAAAGTAGAATGGGAGGCCGAGCCTTTAGCTCTCAGGCTCCTCTCCTGTGGAACCAGCTGCCAGTCTGGGTCCGAGAGGCAGACACCCTCTCTACTTTTAAAGTAAAGCTGAAAACCTTGGAATTAAAGCCACAGAATCCCAGATATAGCTTCTTCATCCCATCACTCACTTCATTCGCTCTAATGAAGCGTTTCTGTTTCTGCCCTCAGCTGCTGCTTTGTCAACATTAAAATGTGCTGACACATGAGCAGCTGATCCCAACGCTCCCAAACTGAATAAATCCACACATGAAGACACTGAACCGCCTCGTTAGCGCCATCAAACCTGTTGTAAATCAAAAACGGTAGCGTCTGCATGGTGATGTTGCCCTGGAAACCAGAGATCAGGTGGTCTCAGAGTTAAACCTGCTCTGCAAAGCGTTCGTCTTTGGTTTCTAATCAATGGCGGCATGATATTCATAGAGCTGCTGCTGCCCGTGATGCTCTGCTGCTGCATGTGATGCTCTGCTGCAGCCTGTGATGCTCTGCTGCAGCCTGTGATGCTCTGCTGCATGTGATGCTCTGCTGCTACAGTGATGCTCTGCTGCATGTGATGCTCTGCTGCCGCCTGTGATGCTCTGCTGCTGCCTGTGATGCTCTGCTGCATGTGTTGCTCTGCTGTTACAGTGATGCTCTGCTGCAGCCTGTGATGCTCTGCTGCTGCCTGTGATGCTCTGCTGCTGCATGTGATGCTCTGCTGCTGCATCATCATTATTAGATGTAATATTAAGCAGCTTTTCCTTTGTGCTGACTTTTCCCTTTTGAATGAGCTGTAACAGCGATATCGCAGAGCGAGTTGCTGCAGCCTGGAGAAATGTGGGCCAAAGATCATCATTCCTCTCAGCTTAAGACCGGACTGCAAGTGTGAACAGAGGAGAAGCAATAAGAACACACCAGCACCACGAGCAGTTATCAAAGATCTCCTTCATTGTTTTAATAGTAGACATTGTGCCACAAAAATGTCATGTCCGCAGCCACAAATCACGTGCCGAGATTACTAATTCCAGCTATTTATCATGTCATTCGCTTCACTTGCTTCTCTACACAATTTGCAAATCACTTCTTACATTTATGTATAAATATATACAGTTTATAGATTATTCTGGAGCTGGGGTGGTGATTTGGTTTCTCCGGTTGTGGTTGTGCTGTTGGTTGAGAAAACATTAGCAGAGAATGCACGCGGCCGACGTCACGTCTCCCAATGCAGCACATGCTTATTGTGTGGTGGACACCAGCGGAGCGCAGAGCCGAACACAGATATATACAGGAATGTTCACTGCTATCATACAAAGTGGACTCTTGGAGAAGTCGGCGGGCGAGCGAGGGGGAAACATGCCAACAACACGCGAGCACCGAAGGCATAACTGTCAGAAACCTCCTGCCACAAAGGCACTGGCTCGGTTCTCAGGGGCGACTCTGGAGTTAGTGGAGCGTTTCCTCGGCGCAGTGTGAGCCGCTCGCTTCATGACTGCAGCTGATCACATGCCGCCAGAGCGAGCATGTGATCAGCTGTACAATGCATGATGCTGGTTTAAGCATGTGCTTCATTAGAGGTGCTCGCCAATTCATGTGTGGGAGGAGAGTGGGGGCAGGCGGGGCCGCTCGTCCACAGCTCAGCAAAGACTTTAAACTTTGTGGGGTTTTGATTTTTTTTTGTTTTTTTCATTTTCAGTTTTAGAAAAAGTGACTCGTTGAACGAAGGGAGAGCGGGGCAAACAATAAGAAAACAAAAAGAGGAAAAGATGCAAACATGTCTTCCATCATTAACCTTACACTGTTAAAACCTCCCCACTGTGAGTGCGTGTTGGTAAGACAGAGGAACTCATGGGCCCGGTGGGTTCTGTGGGTGTGGATGGGCTTAACGTCCTATTGCTGTCTCTGAAAGGGTGTGGTGGGGATCTGGTGTTGTAGCTGCACACACAATTACAAACCTGTCCACTCAAAGTCTTCCTGTCTCTCTCTCTCCCTCCCTCTCCCTCTCCCTCTCTCTCTCCCTCTCTCTCTCTCTGGTTCCCTGTGGAGCATGGTAACATTGAGACTGGTCGTGGGCTCTGGGGGGGTGGATTCAGGTCGTGGCTGTTTTCGGGTCTCAGCAGCAGCCTCCGGACGAGGTGTTGACTGGCTTGCTCTGGATCTTGACGTTGGACTTCTCCGAGGCGCCGGCCGTCGCTCCGGGGCCCATCCGCTTCTTGATCTCTGCCGCCATGGTCATGAAGGCTTGCTCCACGTTGGTGGCGCTCTTGGCGCTGGTCTCCAAGAAGGGAATCCCCAAGTTGTCTGCAAATTCCTGGAGAACGAATGAATTTAACTGACCATTAAAAGAATAAATCATTTGACTGGTTTCAGTGATTACAGAGTTTAAAGAGAAATGTTTGGTCCGTCTGCCACAGACTAAGACATATTCATCATTATAATATCGTCATAATCATGCAGCGTCTCTCCTGGGGACGAATCAGCTGAGTTTATGTTTCATTTCAGATTTCAATCAACCAATCACAGCAGTTTATCTGATATTTGACACAGTGACAGTCTGCAGCTGAATCCCTCCCATTAAACTGGCAAACTAGGCAGAGACGGTGTCAGCGCCCAGGAGGGGTTCCTGGCTCCGACTGGTCCACACACTTCAGTCCAGGGTGACTTTGGTCTCGGCTGTTGATAAAACCCTCAGAGGCTGGAGGCGTGTGCAGGTTAGTCCGTTGACTCGAGGCTAGAACCCTGCGTCAGGTACGAGCAGGTCCTGTGTGACGAGGACCTGCTGCAAACGCTGCAGCTCATCGTTTTGCTGCCGCTGTAGTGAAAAGCCTCTGTCACGCCTTCGTCTGTGAAGCAGCACAGTGACATCGGCCGACACATACTTGCAGACTCTTTTCTCAGTGAGCACAAAATCTGGAATTCTTTATCCAGCAGAGAGACGACCGCAGTGACGGCGGTCAGCTGAGGTCAGTCAGCTGGGATACAGCCGCATGAGCGTAAAGACTGTACTCACTGTAACGAGAGGCGGGAGCTAATTCACACATGCAGGCTGCTGCAGAGGCGGCAGGTGGAGCCTCGAACGTCTGGTGCTTGTTTGAATTTCTCATCATGTTCAGAAAGTATGCAGTGAAACAGGTCAGCAGGTCGCGGTTCAGGTGCCGCCTTTACCTCGTTTGGTGGCTGGTGGAGCAGAGTGGGTGTGGAAACAATCTGCATGTGACCTGCTGAGCCTTTAACAAGTCAATACTTGTATAAATATGAACACAGCGCCTCACATTCCCGATTGGACACAGCTCGCAGCCACAAACGGCTCATCCTTCGTCCACAGCTGTGTGACCAGCAGCTGCTTCAGTCAGTCAGTCATGTACATGTTTCTGTTCCCACACTGACGACAGCAGACTCCTGGGAAACTGCTGCTAACTGAGCTAACGCTTATTTCATTATCCTGTTAGCTCTGCACAGACTGTCAAACAGCTGCAGGACTCGTACACCACAGTGCTCGTGTGTCACTCACCTTGGCAGTGGTGTAGTCCACAACCTTCTTCGTCGTGAGGTCACACTTGTTGCCTACTAGCAGCTTGTTGACGTTCTCACTGGCGTAGCGGTCGATCTCCTGTAGCCACTGTTTGACGTTATTGAAGGACTCCTGAGGACGAGGAGACGGCAGAGGTTAATGACGTCTGTTCAGTGTCGGACTGTCTGCAGCACAACATGAGGTGTGATGAAGGAAACACCTAACGATCTCCAAACGGTGCTGACGTGAAGCGAAACCAGCGGCTGCTTCGACAAAGGCTCAGCACTGACGGCAAATCACACAACTCGACAAATTAAACACACTCCAAGTGGCTGATTTCGCTCACTCCCGTGCCTCTGAAACACCTGCACTGTTTGAACAGTTTCAGAGTGGCTGGTGGAGTGAGAGCAACCATGTGGTTTTTCATCAGCGTCGCTGTGAAGCAATGTTTTCAGGAGCGGCTGCACACTGTTTTCTTGTGCAGGTGATGAAGAACAAAATCAGCTGTGAGGAAGGAAACGCATTCAAGGACAAACAGCAGGTGAATTAACTCTGGACGTACACAAACGTTATGTGTTTAAGTTCACTGAAACATCCACCGCCTCATGTTATCACACAGCTGTCACATGAAACATGGAAAACAAACGCCAATCGTTTAGTCAAACGTCACACTCTACACATCTCAGTCATGATTAATCAGTAATCAGCTTTAGGGGATCCTGATAAAACAGTTTAGCTTATGCAGGTTAACCAGTATCGATCACCAGTGTGATGACAAACTGATCTTTTATGGTTTAACCACAAGAGCTGAACACTTTTTGTGCCCTGCAGGGTTTTCTGTGTTCTGATGGCAACAATCTGTTATTAGATCAGGGACATGAGCAGAGTGAATTAATGGGTGAGTTCTGTTATTGGTTCCTTTAATTCAGTTGAAGTGCAGTTGATTAATACACATAAAGCTTCTGTGTGTACTGGCATCAGAGTGTGACGTATGAAGCCTTATTTGGATTCTTTTTCAGCCTCCGCTGCCTCTTTCTTTTTTATCCTCAGTGTTCCTCTTGTGTTTTTATCTGCTTAGTAACTTTGTTTTCATGCTGCCTCTATCTGCTGGTTCTGGTGCTGCTGTCACACAAAGTGTCGTCTATCCCAACAAAACATTCACACTCACCTGGTCCGTCACATCGTAAACTACTATAATGCCGTGAGCTCCTCTGTAGTAACTGGACGTGATGGTGCGGAACCGTTCCTGACCGGCCGTGTCCCACTGAGAGAGAGAGAGCAGCTCGTCAGCTCACAGTTTATCAACACTTATCTGTTCACAGCCCCGCTGCTCTGCGTTCTCCTCACAATTTGAAGTTTTATGGTCTTTCCGTCCAGCTCGATGGTCCTGATCTTGAAGTCCACACCGATGGTACTAATGTAGCTCTCTGTGTACGTGTCATCCTAGCACAAAACACACACACACACACACACACACACACACACACACACACAGGTGGGTCAGGGTAGTAGATATGATACCTGCAGGGTTATCACCCATCACTGTGCTGTCATCATAAAAGCCTGTTATGTAATAACGTGTGAAAAACAGACACTTACTGCAAACCGGAGGAGGAGACAAGACTTTCCAACACCAGAATCACCGATCAGGAGCAGTTTGAATAAATAATCACTGAGGAAACAAAAACACGCGTGTACAATAATAACACAACAACAACACCTTCTTTACTAGTGAACTGTTAATGGAGGTTTATTATTCAGACATGTTGTGCAGACTTTGATTGTTGATTTATTTTACTGATGGAAGAAAACATAATAAATCAAATATGTGACTGCTCAGCAAAGTAAATTCCAGTTAAATTTAATTGTGGTGCTGAAGTTAAGGTGTCATATATACTGTACAACAGAGAAAAGCAGCAATTCTCACATTTCATATCTGAATGAAAACAGGTTTAACTGGCCAAAAATAAGATTTTTGTCCCTAGTTTCCATCACAATAGACATACAGCTAAGATGAAGAACCACTAAAACAACATATACAAGTGTAAAATGAGAAAGCCTGAACCAGAGACGTTTGCTTTCAGAAGGTAATGTACGTAAATGATTAACCACTTATCAAAATTACTGATAATCAGGCAAATGGTAACGCAATAAAACATAATTGTAAGTTATCAATAAAATACTCATTAGTTATGACCTTGTTACAACTGAAATTTAACAACATACAGCTGAATAGTGCTGTAACATAAATATCAACATTTAGTTGAGTTAATCAAACAACGGAAGATTAATCAGCAATTCTGATAACAACGTGAATCATTGAGGAAAGTCAAAAGGCTGACTGTTCCCGATTTCAGCGTCTCAGAACATTTGTGTCTTCTCTTGGTTTGATGTGACTGTAAGTTATGCAGCTCTGAGTTTTGGGCTGTTGATCGAGCTAAACAAACAGCCTGAGGACGTCACCTTGGACTCAGGAAGTGAAGTTTGGCCTTTTTCTTGACTTTCCTGACATTTTACAGAGTTCTGTAGTAGAACAATCAATGTATTGGTTCATACATTCGTTAGGTTCAGGCCTGTGGTGAAGTAACAGACTGATGTTACCTAACTGGGTCCACATCAGGAGCACATTTAGTAACTTCCTATTTGCATAAATTACACTGAAAAGGTCCGTAGTATCCGCACAGATCAGGTAAAACAAGTTAACTCAGTTTAATTTGACTGACACGGCTGTGGCGTGAACTACGAACCTGACACCGTGTATCCAACTGAGCAACTATCCCAATAACAAAATCCTCCCACAGTGTCAGGTAATGCTACGTAGCTATCCGGTTAGCCTGCTAGCTGCTAACGCTACACCCATATAAGTAACTATAAGAGCGCTAGCAAACGTTGTAGACGAAACGCAAATAATTAGTCGGTTTAATCGGTGCTATATTGACCGGAAAACGTTGACAAACGCGAGTTTCGTGACAAACATCAACGCTGTCATTTGATAGTGCGTACACCCTACCACAGCCCTCCGCTCGCTAACTTAGCACAGAAGACAAAGCAGCTGACGTTCATTTTGTACACAGGCTAACCGGTCCGCCTGGCTAGCTAGCTAGCCAGAGTTTGCTTAGCTACCTTCCCGGGCTAAGCTGACAGCTCGAGCGGACCTGTCATAAACGTCACCAAAATCCCCACTTACTATTCGGGATTCATCGTCGACTACAGGTTATAAACTGTTGTTACTGTGAAGGCAGCTGGACTTCGTCGCAGATTAACTTCAGAGCCGGCCTCGTACTGAAGAAAAGACACTGTTTTTTCTGTCAGGAATTGGCTAAACTGGTTGTCGCAGCCAGAACAGCATAATCGAATCAAATATGGCCGTCAGCGATACCTACCCGGAAATGCCAGAGGATATGAATCATGGGGAGTGTAGTCTCGTGGCAACGGGCGTTAACACGGCACGGACGTTTACAAACTACAGGAATTATATTGTGAAATGTGTAATAATATGTGTATTATAACACATTCACTATATATATATGTAATATTACTACTGTTATTATGGTTTATGTATTTTCTAATGAAAGAATAATATAGCTTTTGGAATTGCAATTGCATTTTAAAGTAAGCATCTTTAAATAAGAAACAAATCAAAGGAGGTATTTAAATCCTTTATTTAGGGAAATATACAAATACACACTGTAAAAATACTGTTAGAAGACAATTATGACTAATGCATAAAAAATTGTACTTAATAACAGGAAGCATATTATAAGGAAAATGTGTCAAAAGGACTTGATGCAAATCATTTCCTTTGTGAGTATTACACTGTTATATAATATATTGTTAGCATGGCTGCTCATTTTGAACTATGTCATCGGATAGCAATTAATTATCACTAATTATCGTTTTCATTATGGACTCTATCCTTCAGTAGTGGCTATTTTAGAAGAGACAGTAACTGCATAATTAATAAATGCACGAGTCATTCCGCTTTAATTTTGTTCGACAAACATATGAGAAGTATATTTAATGGGAGAAACAGATTGAAAAATGGTATTATATCTATGCAGGTGTGTCAATATCCAACCTTTCTTTGTACAGCGAACAGACATGAAAATATAAACACACAAAACCTCAACACAGCTAATGGGTTCTTGTTTCTCTGGGTTTCTTCTTTGGGTCTCTCTGTAGTTGTAAGATTGATTTTTGGTCCAGAATTATTAACTGTGACTTCAAACAGATGGTCTCGCTCAGAGGCACCCATGTGATTTAACAATAAAAGTCAACAGCCTAATCAATCAAATCAAAGAAAAAACACAAAATACATTGAGCTTTACCAGTGAATGTGCTCTCTTACTGAACACTGATCACTTTCATGCAAAGTCAAGGAGCTGGTCTACTGATTGGGATTGATGGGAGTGATGACCAGAGGTGCAGAGTTTTTACCACCATCATTAGGACAAGGACTAAAGTACAGGTAAAGTCTCTCTGTGAAGGAGCAGCCGGTGTATTGATACATAAGAGCTACAGTGTTGACGTCATAAAAGGAGACCAGACCCTCCTCATAATCCACAAACACCCCCACCTTCAATGGCCTCCTTTTCAGACAGAGATGGACATCAGGGTCAGCAAAAGCTTTGTAGTAATTTCCATTTCTCAAACATATCGTCCAGTAACCATCCAGAGGCCTGAGTGGGACGTTCTCTTTCCTGTTGATCGTCTCTCTGGCGACTCCTAAAGTCCATTTAGTCTTTCCTTGAACCTGAACCTCGTAGTAAAATCGGCCTGAAGAGAAACTCTGCTTTCCAAACACACAAACAGAGTTAGAAAATCTCTCTGGGTTGTCTGGGAGATTCTTCTTTGTGTCTCCATGATAGACTTGTTTCCCGTTGTCAGACAGGATGAGACGGGGATGTGCTGTATTGGGATCAAGAATCACGTTTATGGCATATTGTTGGACCCTATTCAGCTCAGCTTGAACCAGCTCAGTGATCCCTCTACTCACTGTGTCCTCAAGCTGAGACACAGCTCCTAACACAGTTCCTTCATATGAAGGTGGATGGACGGTGACCCCTGTCCAGTCCTTGGTGGGTGGAGCAGCTTTCACTGATGGGAAGCTTTGGAGGAAATGGAGGGGGTCTCCTTGGAGTGAGAGCTTCTGAACCTCAGTGCTTCTCTTCTTCATCTCAAAGATTTCATCTTCCAGCTCTGTGATAAAGTCTTTAGCCAGTTTCTCTGTAACTCTGTGCTTCTCTTTAATTGTCTGAATGAGCTTGTTCAGGTCTCTTTTAAGAAACTCCTGCAGAGTGGAGAAGATCTGGACACCTTCTTCTAACTTTCTGTCTGCATTTTGCTCACTGAGGTCGACTGAGCGTTTGATCTCCTCAATTTTCAGTTGTCTCTTCATTATCATCAGCTGAATGTCAACCTCTGTCCCCTCCAGCTTCACCTTCTTCTCCTCATATTCTTCTCTCAGAGGAGCAACATCATGCATCTTGTGGTCTGAGTAGGTGCAGTGCATGCAGACACACGTCTGGTCGGTCTTACAGAACAGCTCCAGAGGTTTATCGTGCTTCAAACACATCCTGCCCTCCAGGTTCTCCACAGGCTCGATCAGCTGATGCCTTTTCAGACCTGGGACTGTCAGATGAGGCTCCAGGTGAGTCTCACAGTAGGAGACCAGACACACCAGACAGGACTTCAGGGCCTTCAGTCTGGTTCCAGTGCAGACGTCACAGGGAACTTCTCCTGCTTTGGCAACTTGTTGCTCTTTGTTGCTGTTAGCTTCCTGCTGAGCTTCCTCTCTGAACTGAGCAACCATCTCAGAGATGAAAGTGTTGATGTGCAGCTCAGGTTTTGTGGGAAAACTCCTCTTACATATAGGACACTTCCACTGGACATTGATATTCCAGTGCTCAGTGATGCAGGTTTTGCAGAAGTTGTGTCCACATGAGGTGGTGACAGGATCAGTGAAGACATCCAGACAGATGGAGCACAGGAACTGATCTTCAGACAGCAGACAGCTGGCTGCAGCCATGTCTACACACTGGGAACAAAAGTGAAAGTGTGAAAAACAATCACATGGATGATTATTTTGTGTTTTTTTTGTTTGAAAAACATGTGAGAAAGGTCTTTTTTCTGAAACATCTGAAACATCAGGGTCCTACAGTAACTTAGCTGTGAGCTTTAGCTGACATTTCAGGAGAAGATGAAGTGTGACGAGTAGAAAACAATCATGTGTTTGCTCAAAGGAGCTGATGCCAAAGGAATATTGAAAAAGAAAACAAAGCCTGAGTCATGCCAGCTACTAAGAGAGGTGAGACTATGTTCATGTTCTGATGTTTACAAAAAAGCTTGAAATCTTAAGATGCTTGAAGAGCTCCCCAATTATTCATATACTATTTTGTATGTTTCACAAAATCCCAAACAATACTGATTCCCATACTGCAACAGTCAACATTATCAGCTGCACTCACCTGCCGTCGTCAGTTGTTGTAAAAAGTGAATTTTCCGTTCAGAGAGCAACAAAGACACTCGTCTCCTAGCTTTATTGTCGCGCTCAAACTTTCAGTTTCGTTGCAGAAGTTTTAGTTGATCCTTCCTTATCTTCGCTGTGACACTTATACCAGTAAGAAAACTTCCTTGTGTTGATTTTCCTGTCAGGCTGCATATTAATCCTGCCTCCTTTGGCGAGTCAGGCATACCTGAACAGCATCAAGTAGGATGCCATTGCCGTACTGTTTTGCCCTTAATTAATTTGATTTTTTGTGTTTCAAACACTAAAGTTCGGTTACCCAATTACCCAATTAATTGTTGTATCATAGTATTCATTCATAAGTTCATGCATCACTTCATACTGTCACATATGTTCCCAGAGAAACACAAGAAGTAGAACCCAAATTCATGATACTGGACACACTGAGAGTTCATTAACTTTAATGACGAACACAAAATATCTCAAACAAAAGGCTTCTGTGGTAATGACATGGAATCAGTCCAACAGAGGTAAACATATCTGTAAAGGGGGCAGGTAGAGTAAAAGTCCATGAATCCAGACAAAGTTCAAGGAAGCCATAAATGCAAAGAAACACAAAGAACACAAGAAAACACTGGGAAAATGGCTGGGACTAAATAAAACAGGAAGTAACTGAACAGTAACTCCAAACCATGACACATACTTGATGGAATTTTGATGGTACATCTCAAATTTTCACATTTTGCAGCTTTCCAAGAAATACTTTGGTACAGGTTAGGTCTTTGTATCACAAGTCAAAATGTCCACATTCATATCAGTGAGATGTCAGTGACAGTTACAAATCATGCCCTGGAGTCAGCAATCATTTATTCAAACATGCCACAGACCCCAAGAACAAGAATCTTCCTCTTTTGTCTCAGGAAGGTGGAAGTCTTTCAACACAGAGGGCTCGTTTCCAAGTAAAGTCACAAGACATCTGTGTTGATTTTGTCAAGTTGAGCATAAAATATTCAAACCCATGACTTCATTTTGAGTCCAGGGCATGTGTCAGTGATCCACACCCATGTTGGTTTTCTCTGTGCATGTTCTTATTTTTTGCAGAAAATGAAGTGATTGATCTATTTAGAGTGGTTGATATGGGAGACAATGAGTGGGATGGAGTTTTTACCATCTCTGTTATGTCCAGAGTTGAAGTATGGGAACAGTTTCTCAGTGAAGCAGCAGCCGATGAAGGAGTAGATATGAGCTGGAACATCTACATCATAAAAGGAGACCAGACCCTCTTCATAATCAACAAACACCCCCACCTTCTGAGGCCGATACATCAGAGAGAGACGGGCAGGAGGGTCATTCAGAGCCTTGTACTCATTTTGGTTCCTCAGCCATATGGTCCAGTAACCGTCCTCAGGACTCAGTGTGATCAGTCCTTTTCTGTCGACCGACTCTGTGGCCACTCCAAAATCCCACTCAGTCTTTCCTTTAACCTGAACCTCGAAGTAAAACTTTCCTGAAGAGAAACCCTGCTTTCCCAAGACACACAGACTTATAGAAAACCTCTCCAGGTTGTCTGGGAGATTCTTGTCCACACAACTGTGAGTTACTTGTTTCAAATCATCAGACAGGTTGAGTTCAGGATGAGCTGAATCAGGATCAAGAGTCACGTCCACTGCGTACTGCTGGACCCTCTGCAGCTCTGCTCTGACCAGCTTGGTCACCTGTTTACTGAGCATCTCCTTCAGCTGAGAGACATCTCTCACCACAGTTCCTTCATATAATGGTGGATACACGCTGATGTTTGTCCAGTCCTTGGTGGGTGGATCAGCATTCAGGGATTGAAGGTTGTGAAGAAAGTGAAGGTGGTCTTCAGAGCATGAGAGCCGCTCCATCTCCACGCTTCTTATCTTCAGCTTAGAGATTTCATCTTCCAGCTGAGTGATGAAGTCTTCAGCCTGTTTTTCTGTTTGTTTCTGCTTCTCTTCGATCATTTTGAGGAACTCATTCAGGCCTTTCTCAACAGAATCCTGCAGAGTGGAGAAGATCTGGACACCTTCTGCAGCCTTGCTGTCTGCATTTTGCTTACTGAGGTTGACTGAGTGTTTGATCTCCTGAATCTTCAGCTGTCTCTTCTGGATCATCAGCTGAATGTCAGCCTCTGTGCCCTCCAGCTTCACCTTCTTCTCCTCATATTCTTCTCTCAGAGGAGCAACATCATGCATCTTATGGTCTGAGTAGGTGCAGTGCATGCAGACACACGTCTGGTCGGTCTTACAGAACAGCTCCAGAGGTTTATCGTGCTTCAAACACATCCTGCCCTCCAGGTTCTCCACAGGCTCGATCAGCTGATGCCTTTTCAGACCTGGGACTGTCAGATGAGGCTCCAGGTGAGTCTCACAGTAGGAGACCAGACACACCAGGCAGGACTTCAGGGCCTTCAGTCTGGTTCCAGTGCAGACGTCACAGGGAACTTCTCCTGCTTTGGCAACTTGTTGCTCTTTGTTGGCTGTTAGCTTCCTGCTGAGCTTCCTCTTGAACTGAGCAACCATCTCAGAGATGAAAGTGTTGATGTGCAGCTCAGGTTGTGGGTTGAAGATCTTCTTACACATGGGACACAGGCATTGGTCACTGGTGCTCCAGTGCTCAGTGATGCAGGTTTTGCAGAAGTTGTGTCCACACGGTGTGGAGACCGGATCAGTGAAGACATCCAGACAGATGGAGCACAGGAACTGATCTTCAGACAGCAGATGTTTTGCAGCAGCCATGTCTACACACTGGAAACAAAAGTGAAAGTATGAAAAATTTGCTTCATTGCTGAATTGTTTTTGTTGTAATGTTTTACAGATATTTATAGATAGAGAGAACAAGAACATCAACATTGTGCTACTCTTCATGTGTTACTGTACCACTAAACTCCTCAGTATCTAAAACAACCTGTGCAACTGTCTGTCATTAAAATGACTCTTTCATTGCCTGAAAACACATAATTACATGTGACCTTAATTCATCCCCAGACTTCTTGTTTTGTTCCCCCACAATTAGTTAACATGATTGAACCTGGAAACATTTCATAGGTATATTATCTTATTACTGGCCTATTAGCACAATCCAATCTAATGAAGACTCAAAGTGTTGAAAGTTTTGGTTTCAAGCATAAAATCAACAAGATTTAACCTTCTGTGTCGAGGAAAGAGACCTCATTTGTTAATAAATCATTAATTATCACGGTCTGTACTCACCTGTGTTCTGCAGAGACCCCGAAGTCTTGATGAACTTAATCTTTTCTGTCGCTCTGACACCCTACAGTTTTCCTTCAGAATAATTTGTTAACGGTTTTGTTTCACGATGCTCCTCCTGATCTGCTGTGAAAAGTTCTATCCTGCATCTGCTTTCTACACAATTATAACAGAATATGACACATAGTTGCCTAATATTAGAATACTGGAAGAAGCAAAGACAACATCCGCCTTTCATGACATATTTCCTCATGCTTTTATGTTTTATATTTTCCATGCCACCACCCAGAGGACACGCATGCTTACAACAAAGCTTGGCTTTTTGTTTTGGTCCTATGAAGTCAAATTTACAGCTTTAATAATCTGCTTTGCTGTTTTGTTAAGCCAACAACCACTTTGTGTTTTAGCAAAAACACATTTTGGCGTCTGTGATTTTGGGGGCGGAGACTCTGAGGCTGCGTTCAGACGCATAACATCCTTAACAAAGACACAGGAAGTAAGCCATTTCTCAATACAATATGTTGTTGCTATTGCTCGATTCCATTGCATAATTAAAACAGCTGAACTATCAGATTTCATACTGCAGGATTTAAACCTGACACTAAACTGACTGTTATATGATATTAATTTGATTAAACTGTACTGACCCACTTCCACTCAAATCAGATGTTGCTCAGAGCTGCTGAGGTCACATGTTAACACCTTATCATACAGGTGAGAGCTGATGCAGCTTAGAGAGCTCATGTAATGGCTACCTGCTCATCATTACTGAACTCTGTTGGGATGTTTTAGATACAGTTTGAGGTATTTCAAGTATTTATCAGGATTGCATATTAATTATGATTTGCATGTAGTGCAAAAAAATGAAGTTATCGGCACCTTAATTACAAACTCTATGTACTTTGTTTGACTATTTCTTTTTTAAGCAACTTTATTTTTAATACTCCACTGCAAAGGTATGACTTGTATTGTATATTTTAATACCTAGTTACAGACTGTTTAATCATTACAGTAGATATATATTTACAAGCACTACTTCTTACCTGCCCGTAACTGATTCTCATTACACATATACACTATATACTACATTTTGCAGATTTTTAAGATTTTATTTTATTTCGTATATATTTTTTTATCCCCAAATTTAAATTCTGCTAAATTATACTTTGTATGTCTTAGTCTTAGTTTATGTCTTAATCTTGTTTTCACATGCACTATTTTCTTTTTATAGACCAAAGAATTTGAACCAAACATTTCATGTCCAATGTCTGTTTCACTGTAACTGGTGTGCATTTGACAGTAATAAGTAAAGAATCTGAATTTATATTTGGAGAGCCTGGCCGATGCTTAGTTTTAGGTGATACTGTTGACCGACTTAGAATAGAATAGAATAGAATAGAATAGAATAGAATAGTCTTTATTGTCATTGTACATTGGGGGGGGGTACAACGAAATTGAGGCCTGTCATGTGTGTATTCGTATATGTGTGTAATTCCGAAGTGAAGTGAAGTATCTACTTTAATAAAGTGATGTGTTTCAGAAAGCAGCTTCTGACCTTTGCAGAGTCTCTTTTTAGTCGGGCTCCACTTCCTTTTCCCCTGTCATTGTGAAAACGTGCTTTTATTCTGAAAGGAATCACCGCTGAAGCGTTGGTTATCGTGTTGCTTCCGGTTGGTTGGTTAGCTTGACGTTAGCTAGTTTGCAGGCAGAGGGAGGCTTCTGCTGGATTCAGGGAACAAAAATGGACAGTCAAGGGAGAAAAGTCGTGGTTTGTGACAACGGAACCGGGGTAAGTTAGACAGCAGGCGTCACCGTTAAATCTCACTCCTCCGTGTCGCTGCCGGTTGTGTTGTGGCGCAGTTTAATCAGAAGGGTGAAGAGAAGTGGAAACAGGAAGTAACGGCGAGCTAACAGGCTAATGCATTAGCTTGTCTGGGTGGGTTGTGTTAGGAATGTGTCTGTCAGCTGGATTCACCTCATTCATCGGCTGCAGGGATACAGATGACTCTCACTGGGGGATTTTTATCCAGCTGCTGTTTGTGTTTGGCTTCATCACAATCGTTTAGCCATAGAGGTGTCTGATAAACGGTCTTTATCGAGTAGCTACATCCGTTTGGTTAACTAAGTAACTGAATGGAAGTTAACGGTACACAGTGACAGCTAGCTAACGTTACTGTCACAGTTAACGCAGACACAACAACAGCCCTGCAGCCTATTTAATAAACACACAGCACTGATACACATACACATTCCTGTAGTAATGTATGTATAAAAGTTATAACTGTTAACGGAAACGAACCAATAATGATACAGGTTACAGGTTCCATTCAGTGTAAGCTAACGTTAGCTACTTCCGTAGCCTTAGCGTTTGTTTATTGAACAATCACAGCAAAATCGCCATACACCAGTTGGGAGATCGAATTAGAGATAAGGAGATTTTTCTTTTTTCTCAACACAAAAGAATCACAATTTTCCTGTTTTCTGTTATTTTGTAAATACTGTTAGCCATGTTAGCTCATAGCCGATTGAAGCAACCCCGCCCTCGTTAACATGGGCAGCAGCCGCTTCACTCGTCCCAGGAGTGCAGTATTTGATCACACGCGTAGTATTTTATCGCACACAAAATACAATGACACGCACATCTTCAAATTGCAGTTTGTGTTTGCGTTTAAACGTTAAACGCTATTCAAAGCTATTCAATGAAATCGCCCTGTAAAACCGAAGTGAGCCAGTGCGCATGCGTCAGAAAGTGGTTGCGGAAGTAGAGGCAGTTCTTCCATGTAAGGAAACTTGTCGGATCTGCTGCTTCTTGCAGCAGTCTGAATAGACTCTCACGCTGCCCGCAATGTTTAACAAAGCATAATCTGGCGGAAGCTTGTTTGAAACATTCAAAGAAAGACTCAAACAAGATACCTCACTCATGAAGAGACTGACACATGATGCACTTTTCATGCAAATCAGGAAAAAAATGGGGCAGCATAGTTATTGTAACCTCAATTGCTGACGTTAAAGATGCACCTGTTTGACCTGTTGTACTGGTAAAGACCCGAATACTGTTTGTCTTAATCCAATCAGACATTTGTGCAACATGAGTTATCCAAAATTAATACAGTTGCTGCTCTGCTCAGGTTGATTACAGTAATAGATTGACTACACTGCTTCCAAAAGTACTTTACTTTCTTCATGTGCTTTAAAACAAGTGCATATTAGTATGTAGGTATTTTGACACATTGCGTGGATGAAACTGTTAAAGGAGGAGGTTCAGAGAACGTGTCCAACCTTACATTTTAATTATTATGATCTGGAAGCAGAAAAGTAGAACATGAGTGGAAAACAGTCAAAATAACATGATCATGCTGTATTATTGGTTTGTAAATGCTAATTCAAAGCTGGGATGTTGTTGAGTTACCAGACTTTATTTTACTTTGCTGTTATTTTAAATATTGTAACACGTGTTCGTTCTTCTTTTCTCTTTTTATCCCATTGTAGTTTGTCAAGTGCGGCTATGCAGGCTCCAACTTCCCCGAACACATTTTCCCAGCGCTGGTCGGCCGGCCAATCATCCGCTCCACAGCTAAAGTTGGAAACATTGAAATCAAGGTAATTCTACCCTCCCACCTTCTGGTTGGATGAAGTTAGACTCAGTAATGTGGTTCTGTTTAGTCACACAGGAATTGGATGAATCAGCTGGTGAAAACCTCAGTGACGTGTAGCTGTTAGCTGCTGAAACTATCAAACTCCAACCAAACATAGCAGCGTTTAAGAGTCACCGCCTGTTGGTGCAGAGTGTTTCTCTCAGTCTGCTGAGCTGTTGACCTCTCACAGGACCTGATGGTGGGTGACGAGGCCAGCGAGCTGCGCTCCATGCTGGAGGTGAACTACCCCATGGAGAACGGCATCGTCAGGAACTGGGACGACATGAAGCACCTGTGGGACTACACCTTCGGCCCCGAGAAGCTCAACATCAACTCACGCAACTGCAAGATCCTGCTGACAGAGCCGCCCATGAACCCCATGAAGAACAGGGAGAAGATCATAGAGGTGGGTGGTGCAGGATCAGGTGCAGCGCTCCAGGTGTTTTGCAGAAACATCAAAACAAACCTTTGTTCACTGGTTCCGTCTGTGTTTCTGCAGGTGATGTTTGAGACGTACCAGTTCACAGGAGTTTACATCGCCATCCAGGCCGTCCTCACTCTCTACGCTCAAGGTGCGTCTGTCTCTTTAACACACACTCGCTCTCTGTGCTGTTCAAGCAAAAGCCACCAGCTGAATGCTAATATGCTAATGCTAAAACAGGCTGCTGCGCCGGTAGTTTGGGTGCTCGTGCTGTTAACTGAAGCCTCACTGGTGCATTTCGTGACAAGTAAACACACCTTCACACCTGAGTCACATCTTTGCTCTCTGTGTTTCAGGGCTGCTGACCGGCGTGGTGGTCGACTCTGGTGATGGCGTCACTCACATCTGCCCCGTGTACGAGGGCTTCTCCCTGCCCCACCTGACCCGACGCCTCGACATCGCAGGGAGGGACATAACACGCTACCTCATCAAGGTACCGGCAGCAGCACGCCGTGACAAGGAGTCTTTATGTTTCCCTCCGTGTCTCTGACGTTTGGTGGATACGTTGGATCGGATACGAAATACTGGATTAACCTTCATCAGACAGGCATCAGTTCACCTGTTAAATGATGTTTGTACAGGGTCACATGACAGGTTTTTATCAAAACAGAAGGGCTGTTTGCAGAACAGGTGTGCCAGCGTCTCCTGGGTAACTCTGTGTCACGCCACCTTTTCTAAATGTGTTAATCGATCCTGAGCGTTGTCTGCCAGGAGATGAACACTGATCATCCTGTTAATTCGCCGCTGCAGGAAACTGTCGTTTTTGTTGTTTATGTGTTTATGATGACCATTCATCTGTCCACCAGCTGCTGCTGCTGCGCGGCTACGCCTTCAACCATTCGGCGGACTTTGAGACAGTGCGGATGATGAAGGAGAAGCTCTGCTACGTGGGTTACAACATCGAGCAGGAGCAGAAGCTGGCGCTGGAGACGACGGTGCTGGTCGAGTCGTACACGGTCAGTCGTCGTTGTGTCGCGTCGTCCTGCTCTGATAATCACATGACTAGTGTTTTTACAGTGTTTCCTGCGTGTGTGTATGTGTGTGTGTGTCCTCAGCTCCCGGACGGCAGGGTGATCAAGGTGGGGGGTGAGCGGTTTGAAGCCCCCGAGGCTCTGTTTCAGCCTCATCTCATCAACGTGGAGGGGGTGGGCGTGGCCGAGCTGCTCTTCAACACCATCCAGGCCGCAGACATCGACACCAGGTGAGCCGCTCCGGGCCACTGCTTCCTGTCCACCTTCCAGGTGTTGCAGACAGGTGACGCACACACCTGGACTCTGATGTTCTGACTGAGTCTGACCTTGTGGTGTTTCTCTCATCAGGGCTGAGTTCTACAAACACATCGTCCTGTCCGGAGGCTCCACCATGTACCCCGGCCTGCCGTCCCGCCTGGAGCGAGAGCTCAAGCAGCTGTACCTGGAGCGAGTGCTGAAGGGTGACGTCGACAAGCTCTCGGTGAGTCCAGCTGTACCCAGGGAACAGAGCCAGAACCAGATCAGGTTCAGATCCGAGTTTGTTTCGGGTCAGTTGTGTTACATCACGTGTAGCACCTGCAGGTCTGAGAGCACCTGGCTGTGACGGCACTGATCGTGGCGGCCTGCAGCAAACTGCAGATCTGCTGCAGCATCTGTGGACATACAGTGTCACCGCGAGCGAGTGCGTGCCCCTGCTCAGGAGGTTAAAGGTCACAGGTCAGAGCAGCTGACAGCGAATTAGCAATGCTAACGTTAGCAGCCGTGGCGATGAACGAGCTGGTCAGGTGTTCTTCATGTTTGATGAAACAACACTGCACTTGTCGCTCGTTACCGTGGCAACAAGTGGACTTTTAGACTGAGTGGATTAGCTGTTAGCATCAGTCAGAACAAGAGGAAGAACAGAAAACCTGCATGTGCTTCACCAGCGTCCCTGGTGAGCAGGACGGACTGTGTGTGTCCCAGCGAGGCGAAGAGCTCGATGACACGTCTCCCAGCTGTTCAGGTCCATGAATGTTTGGACATGCAAAGAGCTCTGCTGCAGGACGAAGCATTTATTGCTGACAGTAACTTTACACATTAGCATCATGTGCTCACAGTGGTTAGTGTGCAGGAGTGAGCGCGTGCACTGTTTCCAGTTACTTCAGCTTATTATCAATGGAAACTCACCTTTGATCATTCAGTCAATCAGTGGCAGACGAGCAGTGTGAGAGTCTAAGTGTTGTAGCCACCAGGTGGAGCTGCAGCTTTTCTCTCTTTAACGCTTTCTGCTCCTCTCTCCACCAGAAATTCAAGATCCGGATAGAGGACCCCCCTCGACGCAAACACATGGTGTTCCTGGGCGGCGCTGTGCTTGCCGACATCATGAAGGACAAGGACAACTTCTGGATGACGCGGGAAGAGTACCAGGAGAAAGGGACGCGGGTGCTGGAGAAGCTCGGAGTCACCGTCAGATAAAACACAAACAAACAGAAACACTTCCCACCCTCCACACACACACACACACACACACACACACACACACACACACACCTCCACCATCCCTCCATCCACCACCGTCAGCTGACATCACAGCATGTCGTCATTTCATTCTGAAAACAAGGAGGGAAGGAGGCAGGGAAGGATGGAAGGAAGGAGGGATGAAGGTTGTGGAGGTTTGGGGTAGGAAGTCTCCCGTGGGGGAGACCTTGAATATTTGCCAACGATACACATAAAATACAGAAAATTAGGATTTGACCCACGTGGTTGAGCCGCGCGGTGCTGCCTCCGTTTAAAGGAACAGCACAACCACTTAGGAAACATGATGTTTGCTTTCTGTACCCAGAGTTACACGATGAATGTTTCACTCTCATGTCTGCACAGTCAGTGTGAAGCTGGAGGCAGGAAACGGTTAGCTTAGCTTGGCATAAATACTGGAAACAGAGGGAAACTGCTAGCCTGGTTTAGCCGTGACGTACTCACATGTTGTCATCAGCCTGTTTTAACTGTTAAAGCCCTGAGTTTTGTCTCTCAGGCTGCTCCACCATGGCTTGGTTGCCTGGTCAGAGCTAGGCTAGCTGTTTCCCTCTGTTTCCAGTGTTTATGCTAAGCTAACAAGCTAGAGCTTCATCGTCAGTCACCATATCGTCTGACTCTCAGCTGTGACGTCACAGTATGATGATGAGAGGAGCTGATGCTGGTGATCACAGTGATGATGATGATGATGATGATGGTTAGTGATGCATTTACCATGTCAGAAATGTGTCAAAGACACAACATACTGCCCCCCCCCCGGTCACATGGCTCTCTGTACTGTAGGTGCAGCGGGGCGGGTGGCCATGTTGAACTCAGCACCTTGTTTGTGTGTCTTTGTGTCTTTGTCGGGGACGTCCGTTTGCTTCTTGAGGAGGAGCACGGAGGAGCGAAACATTGCGAGGAAACTCTTCGTGAGCTCCCGGCGTCGGGACGGTTGATCTGACGTCTCTGGATCCAGTTCACAGGGATCAACCCCGTCAGATCATCAGGACCAACGAGAGACTGGTTCTGCCCGTTAAACTGCTAAAAACATTCAGTCATTCCTTTTTAGTCTCGATCCAGGACGGTCATGTGACACATCGACTTCCTGCAAAACCCACTGATGTTTCAGCCAATGAGCTGCTCCGAAAGTTTGTTTCAGGGAAAATGAATTAAATTTAGTTTAACGAGCAGTGACGTGACACCAATACCCCCGGACCTCACTGTTGAGGTAATTCTGCCTCCAGCCACCGGAGGCAGCACCGAGCTGTTTGCTGTAGGACTCAAACGTTTACAGAGCTGCACAGGTAGAATCAGGTGATTAAACAGTTAATTAACATTTGAATCAAACTGATTAATGACCATATTTTACATTCAATCCGTTTGTGAACTTGTGCCTTTTCGTTGTTTCGTTTGGTTTAAAAGTGACGGATAATTTTCACCAAATTCCCAAACGAGGATTTGATTAAACGGTCAAATGAATTAAGGATCAGTCGATCAGTCGAACGGTGTCAAAGGTCATGAAGAAGAACGGCCATGCTCTTTGTCTTTATTCCTCTTCTGTGAAACTAAGTGTGATGCATTCAGTGACTGGGGTGTAAAATGGGAGAAACAGGACTCTGATGTGTCACGTGACCCTTGGATCATGGCGAGTCTGAGGCGCCGTCAGCTTCTTCTTTTTACTCGTGTTTCTTTTCTGTACTCGACTGTTTTTGTTTCAGAGACCAAACTGTTATCGACAGATCTGGGTTCAGTCGTCATGACGCAGTGTTAAAGTGTCAAAGTGTTGGTGAACGAATCAGCTGGTCCTGGCTCAGGTGTCAAGGGCAAAGAGGAGGATGTGTTGTTCCTGGAGGAAGTGATGTCATTAGGTCAGATCAAGGAAACAAATCATCACAGACTGTAAACAAAGATGGCCGCCGTGTCTCCACTATGATTACAGACGCCACCGTCTTGCTCGAGTAATGTCACTTGGAGTTTATAGTGTATAACTGGGGACAAGAGCTCATAAACCCCCCCACCAGGGGGCGGGGCTTGTGAGCTACAGTATGAGCTGTACTGCAGCCAGACACCAGGGGGCGGGGCTTATGGGCTGACATCAGGGGGCGGGGCAGATCCTTTGGGTTCATGTCGGCCATCTTTGTTAACAGTCTGTTAGCTCACATGGACGTCAGCCAGCGTAGCTGCAGTTATGATGTAAAGCTGAGCTCTGATCATGTGATCTGTTCAGCCAATCAGATAATTCTGTGATTTTTACATTCCAGTGACCAGGACTCCTCCTCCTCCTCCTCCTCCTCTGCACTGGAGGTGACTCTGTGGGTTTGAGGTCGCAGGAGAAGCTGATTTCTGTGCTTCACTGAAACATTATTTGTAATATTAATAAAAATCTGGCGTCCGGATGTGGAGACCACGTAAAAGCTGGTATTTGTGGTTTTCCGTCTCGGTTTTTTAACGTGTACATCGAGGCACTTGGCTCACAAATATAACTATAAATGTATAATTTCCCTCTGGACACCTCGGTCAAGTGCCAAGCACGGCTTCTTCTCGCCGGATATTGTTTTCGATCGTCCTTTTTATGTTTTGTTTATAGCATAACTGCCAACCGCTGATTTAAATAAAGCAGAGTGATTTATATTCGCCTGGTGCCGCTCGTGTCCTAGTGTCTGTTGTCTCAGAGGCTCTTCATGTTTCCCTGTGGTTTCAGGGATTGAATGAGTGAGTGTGTGTGTGTGTGTGTGTGTGTGAAACCTGCAGCGTCAGAGCGTCCCTGTTGCACGGCTGAACTCTGCTTCTGATGTGGGATGGATTCCCCTGCGCTCTGTGGTCTCCATGGCAACAGGGTTCAAACACCGGAGTGACTCCAGCTTCACCTGGATACCAACACATCAGTGTGTGTACGGGTTGCACTCCCGTACACACACACACTGTCCTGTTGATCCAAATACTCACTGTAATGTGAGATGTGGATTCATCCGCCGCTGAAAGTAGTCCCAGACCGATGCTCCATTTCCTCCTGTTGGTTCATTAAAACTGACTTTTTTACATATTTGTGACCTCAGCATGAACCAGTGGGCTCAGAGCTGAGAGCTGCAGACAGGAAGTCAGGCAGCGTGTAACCCTGATGATGTTTGGGTGTTTCCTGGACTTTCATGAGATAAACATAGAACAAGACTCGTTAGAATCAGTCTGGTGTAACTGCACCTGGTGTCTCTGCGAAGCTTCAAAAGCAGGAGATTCAGTAGTTTTGCAGAGTAATATCAGTACTTCTACTTGAATACAAGCCATGAGTACCTCTTTCACGGCCACTGACTGCGCTGTCCAGGTACCCAGGTGCATTGTGGGTACTGCAGCAGCCATGTTTCGCATTTAGCTAATCTCTGTGATTAGCTAAATTGCTAATCTGCAAATATAAAGTGAATAAAGAGCTGAATTGCTGTCGGACGGCAGCTGATTGGTGACAATCAGTCACATCGACGGTTCCCCTGCACACAGCGCCTGCGTCTGCACATGCAAACATCTGTTTACATGTTTTATTCATTAACAAACAAACACATCCGGCGCCAAAACTAACCGTTGTGTTGAAGATGCACACCAGAAAAAAACAAAAACATCTCAGTCACTGTAAACAAGGAGATTCACACGCTGCTCTGTGTGTGTGTGTGTGTGTGTGTCGGGCCTCCCCAGCAGAGCAGAGTGTGAGGCATCCAGCGGGTCGGGGCGCTCGTCTGGGCCTGATTTAGCGAGGCCCCAGTGAGTCTGCCTGCCTCGCTTTGTTTACTCGGATGAAATCGGAAACAAATGTGACTGTGATAGACCACCAACCCCGCCGCCACCGCCGTCAACCCTGCCGCCACCGCCGTCACCCCCACCCCATCCTGCTCTGACACACAGCTACCCCCCGTGTGTGTGTTTGAGCTCAGTGCTGTACATCGTCACTAAACTGGATCCAAGAGCTGATTTCTGATCAATAACTGCAAATTTGATTTATTTTGACCCTGTTTCGCTTCATCCTGCAGCTTTTGTTCATATTTCATAAGTTAATTATATCTTTTAATGTAAAATCACTCGTCTGGAACATTATCCAAACTGTTTTAATGCAGCTCGTATGTATGAACGTGTGTAAAACAGGTAACAAGTCTGCAGCAGCGTCGCGTGTTTGGCTGCTTTAGCAACAGCTGTTAGCGCAGTTAGCACAGGTAGCATCAGGTTTATAGACGACAGTAAAACACAAACATTCACTGATAACACTCAGTTTACAGATCTTTGCTCGTCTGAGCGTTGATTTAAAGTTCTTCGTTTGGTCTGTTATCTATCTGCTGCTCCACGCTCATGTCCATGAACCTCGATAATTAAACACGTTACTCTGCAAAACAGAGGCAATAATATCAAAAATGAGAATCACCTCACATCTTTATGTCTTTTCATCTAATCACAAAGCAGATGTGATGATGTTTCAGTGTCTCGTGATGCTCGTGATGAACGTTTAACTGCAGCTTCACAGTTTTGCTGCTTCGCTGTGGAAACATGAAAACGACCTGCCGACGTTTTGGCGCCAACTGCGTTTGTGACTTGAGGCCACCAGATATTCAGATCATAAACAAACTGAAGCAGACAATTGCAGCGGCGCTCCCCACCCAGCACACGCACACGCACACACACACACGCACACACAGGACCTCCGTTTGTCCACAGGCATTGTGGGAAACGGCCTCTCCCTCCGGCTGTCACAGGATGCAGTCTGTCTCTCTCTTTCTGTTATTATACGAGCACAATAACATCCTGATTCGTGTCCTGCGGCGTTCCCAGCGCCTGTCAAACCGAGCCAACGGGCCTGCAGGGGCCCGACCTGCAGGCGGGGGGTCATCCAGGTTTCCAGAGGTAACACAACAGGTCCTGATGATTCATGTTCAACGTGCAGAATGACCTCACAAGAAACCGAATAACATTTGGTTTGATCGCTCAGAACAAGCTTACTTGGTGTGACACTTCAGACGTTCGGCTCTAAAACCCTGTTTTTGTTTCTACACCTCAGAAAGCCTCAGAATTCACCAAAACGACCAAAGCACTTGGTTTAATCCAAAGAACATGTAGCACCTCTGAGTCCTCCCAGATCCAGCACAGTGAGCCTGACGTGTCCTTGTAATGAGAAATATGTTCCAGTGACAGCAAAGCTTTGTTGTAATGAGCCGAACTGTTTGTAATGAAGGATCTGTTTCCACAAAATCCCTAAAACCTGTTTTAATCTGCAGACATATGACCGGCCCTCAACTTTGGTAAAAGGTCAAACTTTCTTATTTTTATTATCAAATCAAGTAAAAATCTCTTTTCTTCTCTTTCAACTGAGTCGTGACCTGCAGTAACCTCTGACAATGGGCCCCTCCCACCTGCGCACCTGCTCCCACTTCCTCATTAGCTTTCCACTGCACACAGTTCGATCCTGTTCATTCTCAGATCGTCTACTTTGTTACTCAACTTTTATTCCTGAAATTTCAAATTATTTTTTTTAACCAGAAATATCAAAAATTTTGGTTTGAGTCTCAATTTTTTGTTAAAAAAACAACTCCATTACCCCTCAAAGTTCACAGTTTTGTGGGAAAGAAATCGCTGTAGTGTCTCCAGATCATAAGATTTGATGCAACAAAGCAGAAATCATTTCATTATGCTCAGTAACTTTGTAGGTTTAAGACTCCTGAACTCTAAACTTGTCAAACTTGTCTCCAAAACCCAATAAAACATTTGATTTTTCACAATGTTTGTTGTACAATTAAATCCCCCAAATTCATAATTTGATTAACGTCTCTTTAAATTTGTCATTGTACCACCACATCACTAATTTTAGTTTGAAGCCTCAATGGTTTTTATCATAAATAAACAAATTTTTACAAATTTTGCACAAAATGTTTGATTTTTTTTTTTTACAAACCAACATGTCTTATGGAGGCACCAAGAACACAGATCAGGAAGGCAAAGAACAAGTTGTATGTATATGTATGATCATCTCTCTCTCTCTCTCTCTCTCACACACACACACACACACAGTGTAAACTCCAGGCTGTTTAGTTTCCAGATGATGTATTTGTATTTATACACGTCTCATCGTCTCTTTTTCTGTTAGAAGAGATTTACATCCATCATATTAGAAACAATAAAAAAATAGAACTGAAAATGTACATCATACACCTGATACATATACATATATATATATTCTGTTTTTTTACATAGGTAAAAATGTGAATTATATAAAAAGACAAACCGATGAGTTCAACTTTTCCTTTTTTTTTACACAGTTATTATTTTTCTGAACTATACATCAGGACATTAATGAGGAGGCTTCAGGCACTTTCCTTTAATAGCTGAAGTGAACGCAGGCTGACGGCGCTGCGCTCGACAGACAGACAAACTGCTTTTGGTTCACTTTCCTCGCCACAGATAGAAAAGTAAACGTGGGGACGAATGGCAGCCGTCTCACCAAGCTGGACAGACAGACAGACAGGCAGACAGACAGCTTTATAACAGCCTCGTTATGAAATTAAAGGCGCCACATCTAGATTCAATTAGCAAACTGGTGGTTTTGAATGTCGTCGGATAAAAACAGTTTGTTTACGTCTCAGCCTCCGTCTTCATCCCTTCATATCTCTCATCACCTGAAATTTCTATTAAAAAGTTAATTTATCTGAAAATAAAAGAGACGTGAAACTTTGCTAACGATCGTTAATCCGAGCCAACACTGATGCAGCTGTGAGCAGGAATTATTTGAAGCCTTCACTCTTGTGCGTTTAAAGTCACATGTTTTAGTTTAATTACTGCAAATTAATAACTAATTACATAAAGACACTAATGAAAGGTAATGCAAGCAGCTCTGCAAGGCTGTGCAACAATGCTGTAAATGCTAAGATATGAATGCTAAAATTGACCATGTTGGTTTCACGCTGTTAGCATACTAACATTTCTGAATTAGCACCAAACATGAGGTACAGCTGGGCCTGATGGGATTGTCTGTAGTTTTGCAGGTTGTTGGTCATAAAACAGAGATTTGGACACAAGAAGTTTGAATTTTTGTTGTCGATTAAAAGTCACAGGATCAAACTAATGACAGTTTATTAGCTTCCGCACAAACTGGTTGAGACATTTCTCCTTCGTACGATGATGTATCTCTGACTGAAACAGGAAGTGCAGACGGGACGTAACGTTTGGAGGAATCTGATTGGCCCATTTGAAAAGTGGGCGGGGTCAGAACAAACATGCAGAGCTCCAGTGATTCAGAGTTGGATGATGAGCCTCAAGGTTCAGGTGTTCTCCACCTCAACAGGGTTTGAGGAGACCAACACCTGAAGACAGCTAGCACCCACGTAGCATGCTGCTACGTGGGTGCTAGCTAACTGATGAAGCTTAGCTCTGTGCTCCAACAGCACAACATCATGAAGTTAAAAAAGAAAATCTAAATAATTATAAATGTAATGAGTAAAGCCTATCCAGCTGATCATAAAGATCTACGATCCAGAGCAAGTTTCAAGTCTCTGCTTGCTGGGGATTGGAGGAAAATATAGTCATACGATAAAAATAAAGGAAAAACATTAGAGCACCGGAAATGACAACAACACAAACTGTACTTTAAGGTCGCGACTGGAGACCGAGGTTTTGTTTCCTGCGATGAGTTTGTGTTCAGCACAGCTGCAGCTTATTCACGAGTTTCAGCTTCGGGAGCATCACGACCCCGCGGTGTTCAGAGCTCGCTCCGTTTGCAAAGACTCACGTTTCTGAGAAAGGAGCACAAAATCTTTAAATGGAGCTTCAGGAAGATTAGATCGCTCTCTTTACTGTAATGATACAACACAAATAACCAGATACTGTAATAGCATGCGACTATGACAAACTCCTTTTGACCTTTGTCGTCATGGTAACAGGTATAGACATGTAGTTAACGATGTGAAATGTTGTAGTTTGTTTTTTGGTTCGGGCAACAAAGATATTTAGGTTATGGAAATGATCATAGTTAAAATAATAATAAATTAAGACAGATTTGGTACATGTTGTATCTAAGTTGTATACATAACGTACATTAGCTTACGTACGTTAGCTTGCGTACGTTAGCTGCGATGTCTTTGTGTAAAGGACTTAACTTCATACGAGGACTTTCCTGCTCTTCGCTGATGCGCTCATTAATCGTGAAGGACAGACGAATCATGCAAATCTGTTTTAACGGTACACTGCATTAAGATCCTGGGTGGATATAAACCATGGGGCAGTGGTGGCACCGAACTCATTAGCAGGTTTTTTGACCATGAAATCAATAAAATGTTTCTGTTTATTGATTTTGATGAGAAATGAAACACCTAAAGATGTAATATTAATGGAGAGACACGCCCACCCCGATTTATTTGTCTTCAGAAGACGTACGTTGCTTTGTTGTTGACTTTAGATGTTGAATGCTAAGTTCAGCCAACCAGAGCCAGCAGTAACATCCATGGTTGGTACATTTTCGACTGCCTGAGTTGGAAACTTTTTGAAATTGGTGAACAAAACTCTTGTAGGACAGAGTGGAGGGGATGTCTAGGAGCACTTAAAAAGATGAGAATCCAATAATTATGATATATAATAAAGTCTTTAAATCTGATGTTTAAGGTTTGACTGCAGAAACCTTTTTAAATTAAACTGTTTATTTCATGATTTCAATAATTTAGACAAAAGTCTTATTAGAACTTCTGTCCCAAGACTTTGTGCTCATTTCCTAAAAATGTTGTGGGACTGACCTTTAAAGCAGCGTTGTGCTGTTACTCTGATTGTTCTTAACAACAAAGCTCCAAACCACAAACCAGCAAAGACAGACCAGTATGACCAGGACACAAGACGGCAGAAGGTGATTCAATGAGGTACGACTGAGCAAAACTGTGTTTTGTTAGTAATGATCGATCTGCACAAAATGTCAGTTATTCAGGTATAAACTTGGTTTCTGTTGAGTTTTGGACAGAGTTGAGGATCGATATCTTACTGCTCAGCCAAACTGAAGACCGGTAACGTGTCTCTGCTGAACATCAGGAAACCAGAAACATTCATCCTGACAGTACAGGGGAATCAAGGTTAGCTTACGATAACTGAAAAATTAGCATTCTTGCTTTTGGTTTAATGAGAAGGTTGACACCATTGACACATCTGTGTGCCTTTACAGCTATCTTTGTTAGCCTAGCTTAGCATAAAGACCGGAGTTACATATGGACTAATCCTTAGCTAACAGCAGCTCAGCATGTAACTCCCAATAAAATCACATATCCTTTACAATGCTGTCTGTCTGGCATTTCAGACAGAGCCATGCTAGCTCTTTCCCCCTGCTTCCAGTCTTTATGCTAAGCTAGGCTAATCACATCCTGACTCCAGCCCCCAAAATAACACACAGACATAAGATTTATATCAGTCCTCTCATCTAATTCTCCAATTCTCAGCATAAACATAAACGCACCTATTTTGTAAATGTTGAACGCTTTAAGGTGAAGTTTTCTCACCACATTTGATTTTTTTGGCTGAAGTGATTCATTTTGTGCGCCATAAAAATGTTTTGTTAAGGTTCAAATGGTTTGTGAAGATGACAACATTCATACTGACCTCACACGACGGAGAAAACACGAGTGTAAAAATATAAAGTACCTATATTTATATATATATACTTATATATGTATATATAAATAAATATTCTATAGAGAAATGAATATTCTTTGTTCAGTCTTTGTGAGAATTGGAAGCCGTTTGGTCCCAAAGTCACAAAAGACATAAAAATGATTAACAGGGAATTTTTTTCTATCTGTTGAGACAAAGTTCTTCTTCTCCTCCTCTTGGAAATCGGAGACGAGACAAACACCAACATCAAAAAAACCAAAAATCACAGCGACCTCCGTTTCTCCACCTCCTCCCATGAGTCCTTGCTGTCTCCAGGAAGGTGGAGGGCGAGTCCTGCAACACCTCAGCCCACAGCTTTGTGTTTCCCGCCGCAGCAATGGCAGGCAACGCCACAGCGGTAGCACGCCCTGAGGGGGGCGTAGCAGCACATGCAGGGTGCCAGCAGAGACAGACCCACCAGCGCCGCCCAGCGCAGACAGAAGCGCTCATCGCTGGTGTCACAGGAGCACGGGTCTGAGTAATCCCCCTCTGGGTCCGACATGCAGTGATACAGCAGGCTGTCCGCGCACCACATGAAGCTGACCCGCCTGATGCAGGTCTGAATGGGATCAGGTGCTTCCTGGCAGCGGCCCCGCCCATTGTCCTCGTGGTTGAACATGTCCTGACAGTAAACACAGCGCGAACGCTCACCGTCCTCCTTCCGCCTCTTGCCTTTGGGCTGCAGGGCTCGCGGCTGCACCGTCACCACTGCTCTGTGGCCGCTGCCCAGCTCCAGGCAACCGGGCTTGCCGTCGCAGCCTCGCTGCACATCACAGCTCAGCGGGTACGGGTACGTGTAGTCATGTTTGGGTGGCTCACTTTTGGCAAAGTGTACGTAGGCGTCAAGGTTGTCAGGCTGGGTGAGTTTGTCCCGCGTGGAGTTGGCATGCCGGTAGTCCTCGTAGCCGGTGAGCCAGGTTCGCTCTCGGGGGTTGATGCGCACGATCTCTTCCTCCTCCACCTGGAAGCTGACGTGACGAGGGAACATGTGCACTGCCTGCAGAAACAAAGGACATGAACCTGTTTAAAAAGGTGGAAAAAGAAACTTGTGGGTTACAGACGCCACGTTCCACAGATTTAAAATCATATAGAGCCCCGGGTTTCAAATGGAGTCATAGTTTTGTGAGGAGTCTGCCTTCATCTTAACGTTTCATGCAGAACATTTCTCCACTGGACCCTCAGCTTCAAACTCTGGAGCTGAGGTTGACTTCTGGTACCAATATGGAGCTTGTTTTGTTTAACTCATGCATGACACACATGCTGTGATGTGATACACAGACCTGCTCATGGTTTCACACTCTACCATTGATCAACAGGTGGTGGTAATGAGGTAATGGAAGAGGCTGCGAGCAAGTAAACATGGATGTGAACATTACACGGATTTGAAATATTTTGAGAATCCGCTTTGCAAACGTTTAATGAAGAAGGAAACAGACCAGTGACACACACACACACACACACTGTTGTTTGGGTGAGTAACACTGAATGTAAACACAACTTTGGTTTGTTTACAAGAAAAGTCCACAGAGCAGGTTTAAACAGAATGAGATCTAAACTGTTTAACCAAGAAACAAACCAAAAACAGGAGGCATTATGGGTTAGAGAAGCTAACTGGTCCAGATATCTGTTCTTCTTCTAGGAATCCTTATTACAGTGCCCTTTGTGGACAAATTGGTATCAGGATTATCAGTGTCCATTATGCTGACAGCCAGATTACATTGTGATCGTTACCACTGATCTTTATTAAATGTATTATTATTATCAAATGGAGTGTGAATAATGCTGATCATCTCGTTACCGCGGTGCCTGTCAACAGCTGGGATACGTCAGGCAGCAGGTGATCATGTTCTTCCCTTTCCTGGGTTGTGCAGTGGTTTGTACCTTGAATCCTTGACAACAAATGAACTAGTGACAAGGTAATGGGTACCCAGAACTCAATGATGCACATTTACAGCCAAAAACATCTGGTCCAATCCCACAGAAGAGCTTCTGCAGCACAAACTGCTGCAAAGTGGTCAGAGGGTCCATGTTGACCCATGTCCTCTGCAGAAAGGACCTGGACCCTGGAGCAACTGTAGGATGCCTGGTCAGGAGATCATATAGACACACAGTCACAGAGCTGAGTGTGTCCTTTACCTGTGGAAAAGGCGGCACCAGGATGGACTATGGGAAGAAGATGGAGGCAGTGCGACACTCTGGGAAATGTCCTGACATTTTGACTTGTACCACCTTCCAAAACTCTAGACCACCTCCTCAAGTCAGCTGTATCCCCTGATGGCCTCTCTCAGCAGGATCATAAACCCTGCCACACTGCACAAACTGTTCAGGAACAGTTTGAGGAACATGACAAAGTGATGACTTCGCCTCCAAATTCAACAGATCACAACCGATCGAGCATCTGTGGAACAACACATGCGACCAATGGAGGCTCCATCTCACATCTTACAGGACTTTCAGGATCTGCTGCTAACAACCTGGTGCCAGACACATCAGGAGACCTTCGAAGGTCTTGTTTGATTAGTTTATGTCGGACTTGTTGGTCCTTTTCCTCAGCTCAGAGACAAGATGTCTAATGTGCATTGATCAACACAACAGATGGTTTTATTTGCTCTGATCTTCACTAAAACCAAGGACTGACATTGAACTTAACAAACTCTATCTGCAAAAAGGCTTGTTTACTTAGACTGTGGGTCATCTCAAGTGACTCTACTCACTTGGTCCAGGAAGCAGTGATCAGAGGCCCGATGCTGTTCGTAGAAATGTCCCAAGATGCAGTGGTGCCGGCGGGCTTCACAGAAGTTGGGCGGGGCCAGTGTGTGCATCGTCGGCTCTCTTCTCTGGGATGAGTTTGACGAGCTGTCTGTGGCCGTCTGGAGGAAGAGGACAAGAGAGAAAACAGTGTGAACAACCTGCAGGAAGGTTAAAGGATCATTTTGCAATGATTAGCTCCGTGGTGCATCAGGTGTGTTGCACCTCTGGCCACATCCCAATCAGTGATGTCACAGCAGGTACGAATAAAAACACCTGCAAGAATAGCAGAGTAAGACAGTAGTAGTAAAAGTTAAAACTACCATTTTTATGGATGGTTCACGTCTTTCTTGTCCACGTTGGCTTAATAGACTTTGTGATGAGGTTGAGTATATTGACTGTTTAAATGCATAAATCTAAAACAACAGTGATGCTAACCACCCAGATCTGCTAGCAAAGTGCCACAGTGTGATGTCATTTCCTCTTGATGAATTACTCTGAATTTCTACGTCCACCTGAGAATTAACCCACTGTGCCCAACTTCAGGAAGAGCAAATGATGAATCACAACCTTAATCTTGTTTCTTTCAGCTCATGCAACAGCTCAAGTATCAGAAAGTCTTGGTTCTGCTCTGAAACACCTGAGCTTCACTTCAGTCCTTTCCTGACCCTCCACCAAACCTCTGTGTGCAATTAGACCAGATCCAGGGAAGAAATAAAAGACCTCCAGAACCAAAGCAACGTGGTAGAAACGTCTCTGAGGTCTTTGTGTTTTTATTGGGTTTGTGCTAAATGAATCCCAGCCTGGCTTTGCGGCTTGCAGCCCTGTGAGCGCTCGGTGCAGTGTGTTGGGTTGCGTCATCCTCTGGGTTGACACAAACCGCAGCTTTCATGTGGGTCGCCTGGATCACACAAGAAGACTCCAAAAAACTGAGGAACTGCAGAACCTGCTGAACTTCACGGCGAAATGACTGCATGTCCTCAGCTTTCTGGGTTTGTTTTTGCTCCACACATATTTTATCTATGAATCTACATTTGACCAATGTTCTTATGAAATTCTGTATGAACTGATTCTGCAAAAGCAGAGCATCTCAGCGTTAATATTATCTCTTTATGAAAAGCTGCTTAGTTTGCTCTGTTTACATCAGCGTGTGTTTTCTTCTTCTCTTGTTTAATTAGTGTATTATTGCCCCCATGAACTGCCCCTGTGATCGACCAACAGCTTCTGGAAACCCTTTTTTCTAACTGAATGAAAACAGGTATAAACACTGAGAAAGTAAAACCATGTCCCGTTTCTTCTTCTACCCTGTTTTGACACAAGCTAAAACATAAAAGTTTGGTTCAAACTGAAATATCTCAAAAAATATTGGAAAGATGATGATCTGTTGATCTGTTTTCTGGTTTCATCATCAGGTCAACTTTTCAGGTGGTCCAAAACATCTGAGGAACATGAAGGTGAGATGTCAGTTTCATGGCAATCTGGGCAGCAGGTGCCGAGATACTTGATGCCAGTTGTCCAGTAACTGGTCCAAATTTCAGAGAGTCCTGGTCAAAGACTTGGCCGTGTTTGTACACTTGGTGTTTTGTACACTCTTTGTCAGATTACTGTAGTTCAGGGCTTTAAACTTCCTCTGTTGCCTCATCATTTACCCTCCAAGCAAAGTTCACAAAGTTCTTTCAGTTCTCCTTCGTTATTCAGGGGCCTCCTGAGGAAGCACTGCATCATGACAGGGAGGGTTTCACTTGCTCCTGCCGGATGTTGATCTACATCGTTATTGTCCTGCAAGTCTTCTCAGCGCCACATAGTTGAACTCCTCCTTCGTGGTTCAGTCACATTCCCCTCAGTCAGTCCTCTGAATGAGGCCAGCTATGTAAACAAGCAGCTCGGTGACAGATTCCTGACAGGACAGACTCTCTCCTCCAGCTCTGGACATCCTGTGGAAACGATACACCCTTTTTGCTTTGAAGTGAAAGAGAAAGGGACCTGGTCCATTCATCAGACTAAAGATGGAGGTGGAGGGATCTAAGAGAGGCCTTTGATGGCGTGTATATAGTGTATTCATGGGTTTGAGTTGTTTGTCGTGTGTTTGACAGTGTAAAGAGGAGCAAAGACGGAGAGGAAAGAGAGCTCATAACTGCAAATGTGGTCGTAACGCAAAAACAACCAACCGCTGAACGTGCCGGCGCCTGTTGCACCGTTTTTTCTTCTTCTGTGCTCCTGTAGCAGCTCGACTTCCTGTCCTCACCTCTTTCTGTTGCTCACAGGCCCCAGTTCGGGCCATCCTGGTCTGTGGTATGATCCAGGTTACTTTAGAAAGAGTTAACATGCGAGTAAACGACCTCGCGTTAGTCATGTCATGTATGCCTACTCACCCTGTCACACAGAAACCAGAGACTATTTGTGATAAATGACTGTTTCTATATCTCAGAGGGGAACTGAATGCACAACGACTGATGGCATCACAGCAGACACCAAAGTTGAGGCTTTTTGAGGTTAAGACTTGGTTAAGGTTAAGGTTCAGGTTAAGGTAAGGCTGACGATTGCGTAAATGCATTATGTTAGTGATTTGTCCCCAGAGAGATAATGAAATGAACATGTTGAGCTGTTTCTGTTTTGGTGACAAAACCAAACCCCAAACAGGACGACGACATGTGTCTGGTCATAAACGCCGCAGGATACCGACCCCTCCTGTCCTTCCTGCCTAACACCACCCACAGCCCAACACACAAACCTGTAACAACAACATTCGCCTCCTCCCTGCTGCATGTCTGCAAACAGGAATCCTGCAGATGCAATGCAGAAATGTAGAAAACACTGTTCCTAACCAGAACCGTGAATTCTGATGCTTTAAGGTATGATAGACTTATATAAGATGAAGATGGGACACTTGGGCTAATACCCAAATTAAATCTGAGCTCTAGTCAGTGATTGGACAGTTTCTCACCGTGAAGACATCGTCGTCGCCGAGCTCCGCCTCATTCTGCAGCGTTGATGAGGACGTGGTCGACCCTGGAGAACACACAGGAGGATCAGTACGACAGGAACCGAGACGAGTTCTGGACCTTTTTACTTCGTCGGCTACTTCATTACTTTCAGGCCGAAGTGGTTCAGTAAGTGGTGACGACTAAAACATTTGTAGCTTCAGGAGCTTCGATCATGGTCCATGTTTGAGTTTGGTTACGTTCAAATGTAATTCACAAACTAGCCAAGGGGTTTCTGGGAGGCTAAGGCTTTGGCCTTAAATTTGGGAGAATCAACATTAAATTGGTCCAGATCTCAGTTTAGGACTCTGCCGATCTCTAATGTTACTCCACTCTTCCAGTGCACACTTTGCAACATGGTGGTTTACTTCATCAAAGTCAGCTGGTTTGGTCTAAGCTGGTGTAAGCATTTGTTTCACTGAGATATGGGTCCAGGACGTCCATCAAATGCGACAAAGCTTTGATGGACAGGACTGACATGTTAGCTAGCAAGCGAGCCAACATCCACGAGTCTGCTGAGTTTTCTTTAGCTCTTTATTTGAAATGTGCAGCATCAGACACGTCACGAAAGTTTGACTGAAGCAAAGTCATTGGTTGATTCGTTTTGACTGGCAGCTACAGCTGAGTTTTCAGACTTAGAGTGTGACCAGCGTTACCTTCTGTCAGGTCCTCCAGGGCCTTCCTCACCCCACGGTCGAAGGCTCTGGCGTCGGCCGGACTCTGGAAGGTCAGGCCACACTTCCTGTTGTCCACCTTCCAGTGGTGGAACGTCGGCGTGGCCTTCGTATAGACCAGATCCTTCTTTAAGAAACACTCCAGGATCACCTGATGAAATCATATCAGAGACAACAACTAGACAAACAGTTCGGAGGAAAGTGAACGCACCTTGACTTGGTGCTTCTGCAACATCTGAGGAGTTTAACTGAGGACACTAAATGTTGTTTAATCAAAGTAAAACACAAATTTGTCCTTGAGATACAGAAACAAGACAGCAATCGGCCACAAACACAGTAGACTGGTACTCATGTGGAAAGCTGCTGCATCCCACCTGCTTGTCTTTGAGGCGTTCGCCGTGGATGAGGAAGGTGTTGCGTCCCAGCAGCTCGGTCGGCAGCAGCCTGCACACGCCCACTCTGCTCAGGCAGCCGTCCTGCGCCAACCAGCCACCGCTCGAGTCGTCTCTGGTCATCACCACCGCTTTGACGCGCACAATGTAGCTATCACTGCAACACAGCAGGCAGACGCAGGCGGTTTCAGTTAGCTTGTTGCTAACTGTGATAGCAGGCTGATCCGAAGGCAGAACCTAAATGCCTTAGCGCGACAGGAAATGACAAAGCTTTGTTGTCATGGTAACACTAATGTGGTTAAGATATGAAATCTTAATTTTTCAAAGTAACTAGTGACTTTGTTAGTTACAGTTACAGCTGTCCAATAAACACAGAGTGCAGGTGTAAATCAGTGTAACATGGAAATATGTGAGTGGATCTGTAATTAAGTGTAGTACTTGAGTAAATGTACTTAGTTACTTTCCAGCTGTGGAAGTACGACTCCTGTGGTGACCGGGACTTAACGCATCATAACCTCTGGCAGCTGAATAATGACAATATTTGGACATAAAAATGGCATCAAAGGCAGGAAATGACTGAGAAACCTGGACCCGACTCGACCAATGGGGAGTGGGTTCATGTGAGTGGTGTAGTCCAATGAGAATGTGTGATGCTGCGATGACACAGCCAGCGTTTGCAGCAACATAGGATCACTCACCTGTGATCACACACACACACACACACACACACACAGTAAACCACATTCAGAGAAACATGGAGTCTGAAGCTCGAATATATAAATACCAAAGAATATATAAATAATATATAAATGTTTGGATTAACCCCCCCCCATCTCTCTCTGTCTTGCCTTTCGTGCTCTGACATCTCTCGTACATCCTGTTTCCACGGTCACAGTGTCACGCCAGTCTCCGTCGACAACAGGCTGTCGAGCAGTGCTGCCGCCGACGCCACATCCTAACGGGCTGGAGAGAGGAGAGGCCGGGGAGACTCTGCCTGCCTCCAGCTTCACACACACACACACACACACACACTCACACACACACACACACACACACTGCTTCCCTCTGCCGTGTGATTCAGCCTGCCTGTCAAACAGATGGTGCTTGTGTGTCTGTGTGTGTGTGTCTAGCATGAGTCATCACTGCATTTGCCGGCAGTGTGCAGTGACACACACACTCTCTCTCTCTCTCACACACACACACACAGGAGGGACTATATACTGGAGTTTGGTTGCAGAATGAGAGATCCTCCATTTGCTAACACGGCGACACCTTCGCTCACAGAATGACTGATGATGCTCAAACAGGTTTTCACACCTGCAGGAGGCGTGTCTAAGGTGGAGGCGACGCGGTCAGTCGGTTTGTTTGTCAGACATCATCTCTGCAGCGACCGACCATAAAACTGAAATCCACTTCATAACAACTTCAGTCTTCATCTTTCATGTTCATGCTTCCTGGTTTCTAAATGTGAGTTCAAACTTCATTTAGTATGAATTAACACACAGAAGAGTCAGAGTCATCTGTGTCAGGTGCAGTCATGTGCAATAAATGACCAACACGTTACACGCAGCACTGCTTTGAGCTAAATGCTAATAACAACAGTGTTTAGCACAGGTTAGCACGCTAACATTTGCTAATCCAGACTGAACACGCGGTACAGCTGCTGCAGGATCAGCGGTCAGAGGATCATCACAGTGACTTGTCGAGATATTTCACACACAAAACAAGTGTTTGTTGTAAATATGACTGAAATTCACTCTACAGTCAGAATGTTAATAACAACCAAATCCCTGCATCAGAGAAGCTGCAGAAGCCTGAAGATTGATATTTATTTACTGATTCATTAATGAATTAATAATTATTATTGTCTGTTAAACGACTGATCAGTTTATTGTTGAATCCCTTCAGGACAACATGCAGGTAAACTGATATTTAATATGTGGATCATTAAAGATGCAATAAGGACTCGCTGCAGTCAGCAGCCATGACATCACATCGCAGGCCACGTCGCCGTGTGTGTGTGCGTGTGTGTGTTATATAATATCACAAAACACACACACAGGTTCCTCCTGAAGGTCTTTCCAGGTTACTAAAGGTAGGTTGAATGTTAGTGGGTGGACAGCTCTTCTCGGGTGTGTGTGTGTGTGTGTGTGTGCCAGGTGTCTCAGTGCTGTCAGGCCCATAAAGAGAAGGTCAAAGGTTTATAATATGAACACCTCCACCCTGGCAGGGTTTACAGCAGGAAATACCTTCGACCACATGGATCAAACAGTTTCTAATTCATGAATAATAAAATAATAAAAACACAATAATTTAAATTTACTCATGGTGGTTAAGGTAAGGCTACGCCAACATGGCCGTTACACCAACATGGCCGCCCTGCCGGCGCTGCATCCTGCAGGACAGGAAGTCCAGACTCAGCCGTTGTTCCCACAGACTGTAAACAGCAGTGATGCTCCTGGTTAATCAGCTGTTTACACGCCAACGTCTACCCGGGTGTTTGTGTTTACATCGCTGCTGATCGGAGCCGGGACTGCTGCAGAGTCATGTGACGCGGGTCTGAATCCTGATTGGACACACTCACTCTGAATACAGAAGCCAGGTGTTAGCGGGTTTGTTGCTAAAGACGCTGTGGAGCCACAGTCTGCAGGCTTCACTGAGAACCTTAATCCCTGTGCTGTTAGCAACATGCTAACATGCAACAAACTGATGGGTGAGTCAGTTTCAGCAGAAAAATTCAAATAGATTAAAATCAATTAATAAGTCTCATTCTCTTAACCCGTATCATATCACAAAATGTCGTAATCTGACCAGCGAACAACTGGAAACTCCGCCCTGATCGTTCCTGAGACCACAGCCGGGACATTTCAGACACCAGGACTTTAATTTAGTTCCTGGTTCTCCACAGATTCAGTTCCCGAGTCCCTAAAACAGTTTCCTGGTTCCTGCAGAGAAAACAGCCGACACATCCTGGCCCTCAAACCGCCGCGACCTCAGAGGACGCCGTAATGAAACGACTGCTCAGAGCACTTTAACAACAGTGTGTGTGTGCGTGCGTGTGTGTGTGCGTGCATGCATGTGTGCACTTAAACAAACAACACACACACACACACACACACACACACACACACACACACACACACACACACACACACTCTGTGTTGTTAATGTGGCAGCTGACCAGAGATGCAGATAATAGTCTCTGGTGGTCTGTTTGCTCCATCATCATCAAACACACAGACACACACACACACACACACACACACACACACTGAGTGCATAACTACACATACTACTCCCACAGGACCACACATGTTGTCAATCACACACACGCATGCACACACACACATACACGGCTACCTTTGGCACATTAGATCAGTTTCCTGGAGATTCATCTGAACTGTCGACTCAGCGTTTGTCTTTAATTAACTGATCATTAGTGACACACGGGTCCCTGAACATCATCTATGTCAGAAACAAACATAAACAGTAAACAGTCCATTCGTACTCATGACATCATGGTCATCGTCACTTCTCATTGGCTTCCTCCCTTGCTTGCCGTCACAGAGGCGACCACCGCAGCTTCACAGCAGCAGCAGCGGCGGCCTCTCTGACCTTCAGCTCCATGTTGTGGTGTGTTTTCGGTCAGCTGATGTTTGAAATGTGAGTGGCGGCGAAGTCGATCTGCAGCCGAGCGGCACGGCCAAGTCGACCCCAAAGGAAATCCATCTCCCATTAGTCAAGTCACGTTGACGGACCATCGCCCGCCGCTGTGACAGTGACACGAAACTCAACTTCAACGCCAACCATTGCAGGTGGAGGTGGCGCCCTGCGGCCGGCTGGGGTCTGTTGGTCAGCGGTAAAAAGGTTAAAACAGCCGGAGTTCTGATTTGTTGGTCTGGTCCATAAATATTTAGATACTTTAGTTAAAATCAGGTCAAAAAGATCATTTTTAGGTATTTCAGTGATTTCATTTTGTCCAGTTCGTCATAAAAATCTGTCACGTGTCACAATGACATCCATTTATATCATGTGACTTTCATGTTCCCGCCTCTTTTTGGATCAATCAGTCCATTTTTACGACCTCTAGTCTGTGGTCGATCTGTAAACAAACGTCACGCCCGGACCTGAAGCTCTCAAAGCTCAGGCGCAGGCTGAACGTTAGCTTAACATTCGCGTAACGTTAGCTTAAAGCTAGAGGTAACTCCGTCAGTAAAAACTGATGTTGGCAAACTAAAAACACCTCTGGTGGTTAAAACTGGAGTCGGGCCTAAAGTTGTGGACTAACATAGTTTTTCTAAAATCAACACATCTACATCATTGATGACGCATGCTGATTCCCAGAATCCCCTCTGTTGCTAACTGCAAACCAACAACGAGTTCATGACAACACACACAAACTTCATTTAAAACTCTGCAGGAGACGACAGGCTGCAGTGACGACAACCAGAGAGACACTTGAAGGCACCGTGCTGCTTTAATGCTACGCTAACTCAGCTAACTGTAGTGTTAACCAACAGCTAAGCTCGCTAACGGTGATGCGTCAACTTGTGGTGAATTTAGGAGGAAGCCACGTTGGCTTCAGATCATACTGTTTATAATTTAACAACATATGCCCCCAAAAAAATCGAATTCTTTGTGTTTTATATGAAAATCTGATCAAAATAAAACTAAAAACTAACTTTGGTAAATCGTGTTTGCAGCAAAGTCGATCAGATACATCAGTTCAGGCTCATGTCACTGAATAAACATTAAAAATCAATATATTATAATAATCTAACTTTAATAATCAGTCATTTGGTTTGAGAGTTGATAATAATGATAATACTGAGTTATTTTTATTAAACATTTAAAGCTGCTTCGTCTCTGAGCCCCAGATCCTCCTGATCCAGACTCTCCGGGCTCCGGCGGCTCAGATGGCACTCGGCACTGATATCAAATCGATGTCATCCTGTGTGGGCGGGGCCTCGGTACCCGGGACACTGCTGCCTGCTGACCTTTGCTCAATGTCACTGTCACACACACACACACCCCACTGGCAGTATCGACAGCTCGTTCAGGGGCATCAGTTTGCCCGATCAATAACCCCCCCCACCCTCACAGGAGCAGTTTGAGCCCCTCACAGCCTCGACCAAAATCACTGAATGAAACAGGAACACCGAGCAGATGTTGTTCCTCACCAGAGGAATGTAACTAAGTATTTTTACTCAAGTACTGCACAAATTGGAGGTACTTAGATATGAAGTGTTGTGCTTTTTATGGACAGCTTCAGCTAACACACAGCGCACAAACACTTCCATCTACCAACTCTTCATCAAACTGAGTTCATTTATTAGTTCGTTGATGTTTTATTATAAAAACATAATTTAAGTCATTTTAGGTTCAATATTTCATTCTTTCATCTGTTCAACTGTGAGAATTTGCTGTTCCCTCTGAATTTAAATGACAATAAACTGAATTATTCAGAGGTCTGGACTGTGAAGAGTCACTGAGAACTGCGTTTAACTGTGACTATAATGTGGAATAATGGATTCAGATTCGTGACAAAGATCATTTGGTGCAGCCCTGTTGTTAAAAATATCAACCAGCCTCTAAAGGAGGATGCTGCTTAAGGTAAAAAGTGCTGAACGTGCAGAACATCTGAGCAAAGGCAGTGCAGGTGTGAGAGATTAGCATGTTAGCATGTTAGCTGGGTGAGCTGGATGCTCCTGCAGGACGAATCTTCAGCCTCAGTTTGTGTGACTCTGTTTGTCCCGGATCCCTCTCAGGTTCTGACTGAATTCACTTCCTGCAGGTCTGCTGTGAACTGCAGCGCCGCGTTCTTCAAATCCAAAGCAAAGATGGAGGTTTGGTGATATTAGGTTTGTTTGGAAATGCTTCTGCTGAAGACTACAGGTGAGTACAGGAATAAGAATCTGATGAACACTGTTACATCCTGATCTCCACCAATCAGTGGGCTAGCTCAGCCTGTAGCCTGACAGGCAAAACCCAGGGCAAACACCGTGTCAGAGAGGTGAAGGTAAATCAGACTGTAGAAGTGGTGGGTGAGGGTTTCCTCTGGTCCTCACAGCCTGTTGCCAGCCTCTCTCTACAGCCCGGTGCACTCTGGGTAAACACTTCACAAGCTGCACATATCATTTGGCTGCACGCGGTCGCATGACTCATGTGTTTACCTGCAGGGGTGTACTCAGCGTGAGGCAGTGAAGATGAAAAGCTTCCTCAGGTCACCTGCTGCCGACGCTCTACAGGTGCGTTCAACGGCGACACGTTCAGAGCCGTTTGTGTTCAAACTGCAGCTTTACAACCAAAACCGACAAAGCCTGATCAGCCTGAACCCACCAATCACATTCTGCCATCCAGCCTCCAGTCAGAGTCCAGCTGTTAGCATCAGAGCTAAGCTTCATCAGTTAGCTAGCAGCAGCAGCATGCTACGTGGGTGTGTCTTCAGGTGTTGGCCACCTCACACCCTGTTGAGGTGCTCTGCGTTAGTTTCTACTGAGCGGTTCATGTGGAGCCTTCGGGCCTTCAGGGGCCGACAGCACCAAGTGATGCAAAACGCTCAGAGAGTCAAAGATGCAACAAGCTAAAACAGATTTCAGGGAGATTCACTTTGTGGTTTGAACGTTCTCCTGTTGGCTTCACAGTCTTCAGGATAACTTAAGGATATCATCATACTGTGGACCACAGCCCTCCATTCTGTACAAAATCACATTCACTTACTTTAATTCAGCTTTAAAACCAGAAAAACATCTGATGTCACAATAATCCATGCAGACATCTAACCTCAGATCATCTGATGTAATGAATATATTTCCCTGCTCTGCTGATCATCGTTGTGTTATTCCTCACTCCTGCTCTTTATTTTAAAACGTGTTGTGGATGTTTGTTGTTGTTGACTCATTGCGGTGAGTGTTTGTTCTCTTTTCTCCTCGTTTGTGTTTTTTAAATCGTTTCGTGTCACAAACGTCGACGAAACATCATCTTAACTGTGACTTAACGAACCTGATTCTGATTCTCAGAGCTCCTCCTTCATCGACTCACCTGAGGCTTTGTTACGGTCATTGTTTGGCTGAACGACCTGTGGTCACCATGACGATGACTCACGACACACTGCGGCCTCATGTCAGGGGTCATGAGGCTGAGACGCCGCTGCAGGAACGTGTTTCTCATGAATGACCGACAACATGCAAACATGAGGGAACTGAAGGAGCTGAAGACCCTGCAGAAGCTCCTCAGTCTGCACCTCCACCACCTCCACTAGCACCACCACCTCCACCAGCTCCACCACCTCCACCAGCTCCACCAGCTCCTCTCTGTTGTGACTGAATCACAGCTGCAGGAGGCTGCACACGTTACTGTGAAATCTCCCCGACCTCAACCAACCTCTCAACACATCAGCACCAACCCGCTTCCCTGTGATCAATGCACGAAGCTCAGCGGCGCGCGACAGCAGGCGGAATAACGATGACATTAATGATGGAAGGGGGTATTAAAGGGTACTGTAGGGGGATGTGGGGGAGTATGGGGGGGTACTCACTCGTCTGGGCGCGTGTCCTCGCTCATTTTTCCCGTTTCACCTCCGGTAATAACGAGCTCCCGCCGCGGCGGCACAGTGCGGTGTCTTCATGTTTCCTCGCCCTTCAGCGGCAGAGGCGGCAGGAGCGGCAGGAGCGGCAGGAGCGGCAGCGCGGATCCGGTTCTCTGCCGCTCCTTGCTCGAGTCTTCAATAACCCGATGCGCGTTGTGTGTCCTCGGATCTCCGTGTCTCCAGCACCACCACCTCCTCCGCCTCCTCTGCTTCTCCTCCTTTCACTCCTCAGTTGCTGGAGCGCATCCGAGGAGACGCATCTGATCTCCTCCGCCTCCTCCTCCACCTCCTACGCCTTTTCTTCCTCTTCTTCCTCCTCCTCCGCCGCCTCCTCTACCTCCTCCCACGCCGGCCCGGGCTGGAATGCGGTGACCGAAAATGGTGCTCTGGTGTCGGTGAGGATGGCCCCGGACGAGCCCCATCTCCTCCTTACTCCATGTTGGATTCAGTGAGCGCAGGCAGAGCGGAGCGGAGGAGGAGGAGGGGGGAGAGGGTGGTGGGGGTGACGTCAGACCCGAAGGACTGCAGAGTCACGTGCTATTATCATATAATAATATTAGTAATAATAATGATGTTTGTTTGTAATAACACTGGCCTGCTGCTGTAGTACCACCACTGCTCAGTACTGCAGTACTGCAATACACAGCAGTACTTTAATTAAAACACAGCTGCAGAGCAAAGGCATAGTTTTATATATGAACACAGGGAAGAGCAGGAGTACTGCAGGTTTACTACAGTGAAGTGGTACTGGTGGTAGTGACTGGCTGTAAATGCAGTATCATGTGCAGTAGTGTCAGTACTAGCAGTAATATCAATAGTAGTAGTTGCAGTGGTGGAGTAGTACTAGCAGCAGTAGTGCAACTGTTAATAGTAGTAGCTGTGTTGTAGTATTACTCGAGTGCTTTGAGTATCACTCTACTTATTCCCAGAGTAACTGAAATGATAAATACTCCAAAGGTCCAGTTTTTCAGAGTGTAACTCGTAGTGGTGATGAGTACTTCCTCCAGCCTGACAGCACTGCTCCTCTGCTCAGCTGCAGGACAGTTACTCTGGACTGTTGCTACGGTAAATGAGGATACACAACATGTGTGGTTGTCATAGTAACAGTGGTAGCAGTAGTAGCTGTATTAGTATTAGTAGTTGCAGCAAATGTATTAGTCTTAGAGTGAGAAGTAGCATTAGCATTAGCATTAGCAGTAGTGTAACAGTGATATTAAAAGCAGCATTGGAGGTAGGGACAGTGGTGTTAGCAGCAGCTGTGGACACACTCTCTGTTCCTCTGTTGGAGGCTGGGAGGCCTCGGGTTCACCCCGGTGCTGATGAGCACCCACAAACTTCAAAATAAAACTCACCTTCAAAATAAGAGCCTGGTTTGTTATCTCTGTTTTTGCTGTTTTATGCTGTTTTACTGTATTTGTATAAAGCTTTGCTGTGTTTCTGTGGTGTACGCTGTGTCTGACTGCCTTCTGCTGGGTTTCACTGTGTATTACTGTGTTTTACTGACACCCTGTGGTCCCTGAACGCAGCTTCACATCTGCTCTGCAGCTGCTCTGAGTCCTGTGGTCTGCAGAGTCTGGTTATATGGACTGTGTCTTTACTCCTCAGACTTTATTTAACTCTCTCTTCTTCATGTGGATCGTCCAGCGCAGATCCTCCACCTCCTGTCCACTGAATTTACTGAGTCCGTACAAACATCGACTGGGTTTCTTTAAGTGAGGGTGGAGGTTTTATTGTGACAGTGTTGTGCTATTGGTTGTGCACAGTGTTAAAAAGCTTTTTGTTATGTATTTTATTTTTAAATGCGGCTCTTATTTTACTTTAAAATGACAAAAGAACATGAATTTGTTGTTTGAGTGCTTCTATTTAAACCAGTTCAGGTTTAAACTGACATTTAAACCTGGTTTAATGTCAGTGACAGAGGTTATGAACACACTGTCTGAATAACAAACATAAACATTTTGTAACATACACGTTACAAAACCATGTGTATATTATATATATATATATAATACACACACATATTATTATGTATGTTGTTTTTCTTTTTCATACATATTGTAGGAATTCAGATATAATGTGATTAAAATGATCAGAAATGCAACTTTTCACAGTAAAATATAAAAACATCCAGTTACAGATGGAATTATATTTAAATAATTGTTTTAAAGATTATTTTAATTTTCTTCTCATCTTTGTTTTACCATCAGACAGTTTTTACTAATTTACTCTTTTCATTTTCGTGTTGTTTTGTGCTTTTATTTTGAAGTTTCTGTGGTGCAGGTGCAGCTTCCTTCAGGGAGCGGGGCATCCGTGTGTGCGCCTCTGATTGGATGATTGGCAACGCGTCTGCCATGTCTGTGTGTATGTGAAGTTTGTGTTTCTCACCTGCTGTGTTCAGCAGCCATGATGAGGAGCTGAACACCTGAAGCAGGTTGGTGATCTGGAGTCTTCTCTGGTGAAACAGGCTGCTGCTGTTTTGTTGTTGACCTCTGAAGCTTCTCACGAGTCTTAGAATTAATTAATTGGTTGATTGATTATCAGACAGCGACCTCTAGCCGCCCCATTAATCAAAGCAGGAAGTCATGTGATTTGGTTTTATGTTAAAGTTAAAGTTTCAGATTCACCTCAGAGAGCAGACTAAAGTTCACTGCTGATCTGAAACGATTTAAGTTATTTTAATATAATAATCATTTTACATCCAGCTGCTGTGAAAACATGAAAAACTCAAAATCAGATGTTTCAGGGGGCGGGGCCTGGGAGCGTGATCTGTGACGTCACACTGTTTGGAGGTTAAAACAGAGTTAAACACAGTTAAAACAGTTAAACCCAAGGTTTCGATGCAACTACGGAAGCTAAGAGGGACATTTTTAGCCTGACCTGAGTTCAGACCATTTTAGATCCATGCTGATTAAATAAGCGTTTCAGTTGTGACGAACACTGCGGCCTGCAGGAGGCGCTAACAGGAAGTCAACCTGCAGTGCAACAGGAAGTCAGATGCTCCGTTTACATTAAAGACAGAGAAGAAGAAGAAGGCGGAGGGAAACATGATGCAGAGATGAAGTGAGTTAAGAAGCTGTGACAGTTTTAAAAACCATTAAACCATCAGAACTCAGTGAAACACAGCGAGGCCGAATGACAAACAGGAAGACTGACCCAAGTTATTTTGACTTTAACCTGCTGTACCTTTCTTTTCTGAGCTTAACGGCTCGTTTGGTCTTTCGGAGAACAACAGTTTCTCTCTGAACAACTGTTTGTTTTGCTTTTTCGCTTCCATCCGGTTTTTATTGGGTTTTAAGTCGTTTTGTGATATTTGCAGAGTTCAGCAGCTCTTTTCTTCTCCTGCTTCATAAAAACAACAACAATAAAAATAACAGTTGTTGTTTATATTTGTTGTTGTTGAGTATGTTTACTGTTTGCTGGCTCCGGGAACGCGCTGGCTCAGCAGGCCGTGCTCTGGGCGCTGCTGGCGGCTCACAGACACCAGGTGGCGCCGGTGTCTCAGCTCCGCGGCAGCTTCAGGGCGACGCTCATTCGGTTTTTACTCGTTTGAACTTTGACGTGTTTTCTTTTTAGAACAGAGGAGTTTCCCCTCAAACAGGAAAATGAGGTGAAAAGAGTCAAACTCTCATAAAACAAGAGAAAGTGAAACGTGCAGCTCAGCGCTGACTCACAGCGTTCACCTTTTCTTCATTCATGGTAATTAACTGTATTTTACTCTTTAACTCGGGACCTCCTAAACTCACCATGCGGCCCTGCGGCTGCGTGGGGGCCGCATGTTTCTCCTCTGTTCGTGTATCTTTAGGTTTTATTACCTGTGGATTTGATTCAGGTGCACGATGCATCAGCGATGCACTGAAGACTCATTGACAGGAAGTGCGGATACAGCGTGAATGAGCATGAAACAAAACAGAAGCGGGACCATTAAGGCTGTTCACACTCAGAGAAGCCGGGTTAGATGTTTTACCGTGACTCTGCTGCGGCGCAGTGACCCCGCAGCTTTGACTCCAAACCAGTTTCTTTCATCCGCGTTTCGTTTTTATTTGAAGCGGTTTGATTCATGATTTCCGTGAAACTTCAGTTTGTTTAAGTTCCTCCTGATACGGTAAACTGTGGGTTTGGGATGTCCCGGGATATTTCCGGGTTGTTTGCGGTGTTTTGATGCGAGGACGCTGCTTGTTTGTCCTCCGTCCGAGCTGCTCGCGGTGACGCGCCTCCGCGCGTCTTGTAGAAGCTGCGGGCACGCGCAGCGAGTCTTTCTGCTCCTTTAAGTGGGAGAAGAAACTACCCCCCCACCCCCGCCCCCTCCTCCCTCCCTCCGTCCCTTCACGCCCGGACGGCCTGCTCTGAGGGAGGAGGAAGCGGCTCCGGGGCTGCGATGGGGATCTGAACGCAGCTCCACGCAGAAGACAGCGCCGCACGGCCCGGCTCAGAGCGCAGCGGGCGGGTCCGCGTCACTTTAACCCCCCGGTTTGGACGTTAACGGATCGGGTTCGTCCTGCTGACTCAGCACTCGGTTGGTCGGTTGGGTGTTTGGCTGTTGCTCGGAGCAGGAGGCCGGGAGCGGGACAGCGTCTGCCCGGGCTGGTGCTGCTGTTTGGCGGAGTGTCGGAGCGGAGCCTGCGGGGACCTGCTGCCGCTGCTCTGTGCGTGTTTGTGCGTTTCTCCCCGCGGCTGCTCTCGGTTACACGCGTTACACACGGGATTAACTGATTAACGCTCCTGTACCGGGGAGTTGGATGTGTGTTTTGCCTCGCAGGAGTCAGCTGGAGTCCGGGCGGAGAGACGGGGCTGATGGCGCAACGGGTGCGTAAAAATCAACTTTCACCGGGAGAAAAAGCGAAAAAAACGTTTGTTTTCAGCTTCAGCGGCGCAAAGTTTGACGCTCCGAGCAGAAAAACCCGCTGCGAGAGCAGATCTAACTCCTGCGGCAGAGAAACCGAGAGGAGCCCGAGTTTAAACTCAGGTTTATTAATAAAACGCTTTTTGTTGTTGCGGATTCATTTTTAGTTTTAGCTCCAGGAACTTTCTCCGCGCGCGACGCTTCACTGGAATAATTCAAACTTCATGTCACAGTTTTCTTTTTTAAACATTTTGCATTAATTCAAACGAACATACAGAGATTAATATAAAACCTTTCCACTCGAAACGCGTTTGAAGCGTAATGTTGTGATTTATCTTTAATAAAATCACATTTACAGAAAAATAAAACTAAACTAAAATTTTATTCATTTATTTATAAAATATCCGGGCTTTTTTCATTTTGAACTTTGTCCTTTAGGTGTTTTTCAGACATTTTTCGTTAATTTTCCTCGAAACGTTCCTTCAGTGATCGAACTCCCGGTGTCCGTGTGTAATGGCCGAGCTGAAGCCTGCCGCTGCGGCGGAGCTGAAACGGACCTGGTTCTGGTTTCTGTCGCTTCCTTCGCAACAAAAACTGTTTTTATTTTTTCTCTCAGATTAAAAAAGTTTTTAACCTGAAATTAATTTTTATTGAAGGATTCAAACTGAATGTAAACGTTTCTGAGGCTGAAGCCTTCGCGCGCTCAGGCGGCGGAGGTCAAAGTTTAAACTGCGTTTTACTGATTTCCACTGATCGCTGATCAGTCATCGATCCGATCAGAAATAAACCGAGACTTTGTGTAAACTTTCAGGCTTTCTGACATTAATATAAAACAGGTTTTCTCGGCTGGTGTGATCCGGTTACAGCTGTAAAATAAAAAGAAGCAGAAACGAAAAAGAAACAAACAGAAAAATGTTTTTATTTAAACAAAAATAATAAAAACTCTTATTTTCACAGTTTTCAGATTTAAACTTTTCAAAAATAAAGACTTCGTGTTCATCACAGGAATTAAATTCAAATCACGTTTTTATTTTGATCTCATTTGGGTTTTTTTGTTCTTTATATTTTAAAGTTTTTTCAGTAACGATGTGAATTAATTAATTTATATTTTTATAATTAAAATGACGTGAAATAAAAACGTGCACACGAAAACACAACTTCACATCAAACCAAATGAAAGTGATTTTACTGTGTTTATCCCTCGGTTTATTGTTTTTATTTATTTTGTTTTCGTGAACAAACTTTCTTTGATGATTACTTTGACCTGTTCCAACGCTTCTCCTTCAGTTCTGCTCCGTTTGCCTCATAAAGTCACTGAAGAACTGAAGAATATCGATGAACGTGATTCTGAACAAACGACATTTAACGTGACAACAAACGTCTGCGCGTCGTGTTTTAAAGTGTCCACGCACGCTCAGCGGAGCGAAAACTGATTTTAACTTAACGTCAGTTTGTATGATTTTAGATGAAAATGTTGTTTTGATTTTGTTTATGTCGTGTCCACATCGTCGAAGTAAACAGAGTAAACAGATGAGCAGGAGCAGCTCAGACGCTCTGAACTCAGTTTAACGTTAAATAACAAATCAAATGGTTTTTACAGCGTTACTGTCCTTTTCTCAGAAAGTCAATGAGCTGATTTATTTAGTTAGTTAGTTATTTATTATTAACAGAAAAATCACCCAACAAGAGTTTTAATAAGCTTATTTTTTAAAACATCTTTAATCAGATTTTGTCTCATTAGAGAAAATAAACGGGGGTGGACAGAATAACGGGAACAGCCGTGGATTTCACCGCGCGCTGTTTGTGGCGTCGCTCTCCACAGTTTTCAGCTTGTTTTTGTTTCGTTGGAGGAATTAATTTAATTATTTAAAGTCTCACGTCAGTGGAAGCCTGTCCTTCTGCAGAGCCTCGTTTTGTTTTTAGGAGCAAACTCAGAAAAGTTTGTTTGTTTTCTGCCTTTTTTATTTATTTGTGACGTCACTTTGTGCGTTTGTTTGTTGTTTTTGTTTGTGTTTTTAAATCAAACTGTAGTTTAAGTCAATGAAACGTCCTTAAAGCCTCTGAACGCAGTTGGTTTCATCACAGTCTTCGCCCCGGGGGTCAAAGGTCAAACGTGTCTTATCATCTGTGTTTCAGTACGAGGACCTGGCCCACTACGGGCTGGAGGGGGTGGGCGGCGTGTACGGAGACCCGCACCACCATCACCACCACCACCATGCTGCCGCCGCCGCTGCCCGCTCTCTGCAGGCCGTGCACCTGGCTGCCGCCGCCGCCGCCACCACTGGGCCGTACCCTCCACACCAGTATGCTCAGTCCACCCACACCGGTGGCAGCATGGCCACCACAGCTGGGGACGCCGTCAAGAGGGACAAAGACGCCATTTATGGGTAATGATGAGTTTACTGACACTTTAAAAAAATTGTAAAAACGCCTCCGGAGAAGATTCCCTCATCCCTAAAAATAGTTTATTACTAAAAGTAATTAGAGTAATAACAAAGAGTAAAACAGTGACTTCAGGTCTGATTTATCTGGACTCAGCAACGAGTTCCAGTCCAGGCCGAGCTGAGCCAGGCCAATGCGACGGCAAACAGAGGAAGCACAGGCTGAAAGACAGACTCTGAAACACCTCAGGGTGAAAACACTCAGCTACAAGTAAAAGTTACTTCACATGCAGGTACAGGAAGTCGACGTTACGCTGGAATCACATTGTTGTGTGCGAGTTTATTTATATTCACACATGAACTGTGTCAAAGAGGAAACAGAGCGGCGTGCAGCTCGGTCACCGCGCCGCCCGGCGGAGCAGCAGGATCCACTCTGCTCCGTCAGCAGCTGCTCCCGCTCCATTTGTTGCTGCTGGCAAACAGCCGCACTGTAAAAAACAAAACACCGTGGGTCAAACGGACTCGGCTGTAAACTCCTCCTGACGGATTAATCAGCTGATGATCCCCCAGGTGATCAGCTGATGATCCCCCCCAGGTGATCAGCTGATGATCCCCCAGGTGATCAGCTGATGATCCCCCCCAGGTGATCAGCTGATGATCCCCCCCAGGTGATCAGCTGATGATCCCCCCCAGGTGATCACCAAATGTTTCCGTTTCAGCTGAAACGCGTTTGTTCCTTGCAGATTTTTCGGCCTCAGATGTTCTGGCTTTGTTTGTTGTAATCAGATTACAGCAGATGATCAGTGTTCAGGTTTGACTCGGTGAAGATGAACCCACTCTGGGGCGTGTTCACAGTGTCAGGACGTCTCTTTTTGCTTTGAGCTGAATATCAAATAACTGTCTCCAGTTTAACTAAAACCACGCTGTTTCCACATTAAACATAATTAAAGGTTTGACACGCCTTTAATTTGAAAACCGTGAACGCCATGCTTTTATTTTCTGGTCCGTTCAGTTCACAGAAGCAGAATCTCTTCCTGGAGTCAGTGCCACTTTATTAACACACAAACATCTTTTTATTTAAATGCAACTTTAAATTTAGCTGCTTTTTACTAGTTTTTACCAGTTTTTATTGATGCAGTCACGTTAAATATTAACTTTCTTTTTGAACGTTTGTTCTTTAACAAAGCAGCGAGTGTTTGTTGATGCAGTTCCTACCTGAGCTTCCTCCTTCCTTTCTTTATCTTTTATACATTATATTATTTCTATATTGCTCCTGCTGAAACGATTCAGACACTTTTGGTTTAATTTGTGCAGATTTTCCTGATTTAATTCAAATGAATGTTAGTTTTCCACTGATGGAAACACATCCCGCTACAGGAACAGTCTGAAAGCTGCTGACTCTGTTATTATCAAGCAGCTGGTTGAAGCTGCTTCAGCTCCGAACTCCTGCAAACTTGTTAATTTACACAGTTTTTTGCAATTTTGTGAAATATTGATTTTAATTAGTTTTTACAGTTTGTTAAAATGCTTCTTTGTTGTTTACTTAAGGACTCTGAGGCTTGTTGATCTAAATCTGAGAGCTGCCTGAATGCATCTTTTCAGGAAAGTCTGAAGCAGGAGTAAACTCACAGTTCCTCTCCTCCTTCCTCTCCTCCTCTCCTCCTCTCATCCTTCCTCTCCTGCAGACATCCTTTATTCCCTCTGCTCGCACTGATTTTTGAAAAATGTGAATTGGCGACCTGCACGCCGAGAGAGAGCGGCGTGGCCGGAGGAGACGTCTGCTCCTCGGACTCCTTCAACGAGGACATCGCCGTCTTCTCCAAACAGGTACAGACACACTTCATGCATTCAGAGCTGATGCAGCAGCAGCGGCAGGGCCGGGTCCAACCCACAGGGCAGGAACGAACCCTGGGGCCCCACGGACCCCCCAGTCCTGCATTTATGATGTACTGTGTCCAGAGTAAAAGTTCTCTGTGCAGAATTCACCGGTTTACCCAGAGCAGTTATTTATGTAATTTAATAATAATAAAATAATAATAAAATTATATTTTCCCGTGTCCAGATCCGATCAGAGAGGCCTTTATTTTCATCAAACCCAGAGCTGGATAATTTGGTGAGTTGTTTTAATTATTATTATTATGCAGTGTAATGATATAAAAATACTGTTTAATGAATTAAAAGAGTTTATTTTTGTTTCACGTATACATTTCTTTTAAACAGATGATCCAGGCGATACAAGTGCTGCGCTTCCACCTTCTTGAGCTGGAGAAGGTCCGATTTTATTTATTTTTTAATTGATCACAACTCTTTTTTAAATTTAAACTAAACTAATAGAAATTATTTACGTTACTACTTTACTTTAATGTTCCCGTTACACTGCATTTTTATTTTCAGGTTCACGAACTCTGCGATAACTTCTGTCATCGATACATCAGCTGTCTGAAAGGGAAAATGCCGATTGATCTGGTTATCGACGACAGAGACGGGAACAAATCGGACAGCGAGGACTTCATCAGGTCATCAGGGAACAACATGGATCAGGTGAGTTCACTGTGACTTCCTGAAATCGGATTTTACAGATGTTGCTGTTGTCTGATGCCTAAAATAAAAAGTCAGAAATACTTGACAAAACGTGTAAAATTCAGACTTTTGTGGATCCACAGTTGAGGTTTTTATTATGGACCATTAAATTGTTTTTATTGTTTATCTGGTTTAGCCTCACTAATGTTCAGCCATTAAATTGAAATTTGAACACCAACTCATATTTTTTGGCATAGTACGAGTTACATTAAAAGTTGTTAAGACTTAGAAATACTAAAGAGTCGCATTTAAACCAAGACTGTAAATAAACCAGGCTACTGCCTCAGTCCAAGTCCAAGAGTCCTAATGACTCTTCAGCTGCGTCTCACTGCTGGACTAGACTTGAAGACCACTTTACAACAAAAGTTAGGAGATTGGACTTGGCACTATTTTTACAAATGCCAAAACAGACTTGATGCAATTATTAGAAACCAAAAACAATGAAGAACTGGAGGATTTCAATCAGGTACTTTAACTGAGAGCAGTGGTTCCCAACAGATTTTGCCTGGGATCCTGGAAGAAACAAAATGTCCTTACCACCCTGCAGTGCCATGTCTTTCAGTTGAGTTGTAAGTCATCAAAGTCCACAAAACACGTGTAGGCTGGATGGGCAAACTGTCATTATATACCTCTCGTTACTCTGCAAGGGTAAAGAACTGGTCCACAGCCAGGATGGAAACCACATTGCTCCTCCTGGATGTGGTGTTCAACGAAGGTTGGAGCCTCCTTTCCAGAACCCTGACATTAGCTTTACCAGTGAGGCTGAGGAGTGTGATGCCCTCCGGTCAGCCTTTTTCTGAAAATGGGAACTTCCTGTCACATTAAAAAGGAGTTTCAACCAAGATGGCCACGAAAAGGCCAAACCCGCCAGGGTACGTGATGCCTTACCGCTGAGAAGCTTCTTGACAACACCAGGCACCGCTGTGAAGGATAGGGGTGAGGCTTCTCCCGAGTTTTCAAGCTGATGGTTGGGTTCAGGACTTTGTTTGACAAGATCCCAAGTCAGGATCAGTAGTTCTCTGTATCCCTGCTGAAGACAGCCTAAACCAAGCCCTGCTTCCATTTCTTAGTCATCAAATGGTTTTCCAGAGCTTCCTTAAGGCCAACCCAAAGTCCTTCATAGCCTCGCCAAACTCTTCCCACGCCTGAGTTCTTGCCTTTGTGACCACCAAAGTTGCTGGGCTTCCAGCCTCGCGGTACCTTTCTGCTGCTACAAGAGTCAACCAAGCCCAAGAGGCCTCCTTCTCTTGGTCGACGACTTCTGTCACTGCTGGTTTTCAGGTTGCAGTCAATTACCACATTCAGCCTCCTCTACAGTGGAGGCTAATCAGGCACAATGTCCCCAACCTCCTTGGGGTTGCATGGGTAAGTCTTCCAAAGGTGTGGACAGTCCCTAAAACAGGGTGTTTCCAGTTCACCATCCCAGCATTTTTGGGTTTACCAGGTCTGTCGCTAGTTTCCCACACCACCTGATCGAGCTCACCACCAGGTAGTGATCACTTGGCAGCTCTGCTCCTTCTTTCACCGGCGGATCCAATGATTGTTGATACTTGGCCAAAGGTGTTCTGGTACTTCCTTGACTCTTTGTGTGCTTGATGATCTGGCCAATCCATGACTAAGGTCTGGTCTCCCCATTATCAAGAAGAGTGTTGAAGTCTACAAAGAGAACCACAGAGTCACTAGAAGAAATGCTTTTGAGGACCAAGAAGGTCAGGGAACACAGAGGCCGAACTGGTCCAATAAAGACGCCAACATGCCGTCAATCTCTGGAATAAATGTGGTGAGAAAACAAAGAGTTAAGATCATTTCACCAAACTATATTATTTCATTTTTGGCTGCAGCTGGAGTCGCTCTGCGGGGTTCATTAAACCGAGCTGAAATGTTGAAATCCCCATAAAGGGAAAGCAGATTCTGAGCAGATAGGTCTGATCGTCCAGCTGCAGGAGTCACAGCTGCTGCTGGAAACGAGTCCGATCGTTTTAAACTGCTGCGGGTTTCGTCTTTTTTTCTCTTCTTCTCTTGGACTCGTGACGACTTCTCTCTGTTCCCAGAGAAGCAGCAGTAATGGAGGTGAAAAGTCGGGTTGTGTCTGTTTTCTGAAGCGGCCGAGCAGGTTTTAAATCTGCCTCTCAGCAGCCACTTGTCAGGCCTTTAACCCTTTAATCACCTCAGAAGTGTGAACTCCAGCAGCTTAGTGTCGGATGGCCAGCAGCTCCGAGGCTCTGGTTTCATTTTCAAGTGCCTCCTTTTGGTTGGACGATACTCTGATAATCCATCCCGGTTGTTCTTGTCCTTTACTCTACATCTTTGTCGTCAAACGCTCACAGATTAGGGGTTTCTATGTCGACCACCTGTCAATCACACGGCGTGGGTGGGACAATGATGCCCTTTCATGTTTCATCAGGTTTGACGTTCCCTGAGGTGGTGCTGCTTAGTTTGAGTCTCAAAGATATCAAATTAAACCAGATGTGTTGAAATTAACCATTTGAGTCCTGCTGCAGATGCTTCACCGTCCTTTCAGCAAACTTCTGTATCGATCAGCTCTTGTGTAAGAGTTGGAGATCTGGACTTTGGGTTCCTTGAAGAACAAAAATCCAACTTTTTGGCTTCTTGTTGATCTTATTTGAACCGAAAGCGGACACTGAAAGGTCCTTCAGGTGAGCCGGCACCTGTCCCCCAAATGGAGGCGAGTCCTTGGTTCCTAACATGTTCCCGTCTCACGCCTCTCCTCTACAATGTAGATTAGTCCTTGATCTGATCCATGTCCTTGATCTGATCCATGTCCTTCTTCCTGCAGATTTCATGGAGCAGGGATCATGATGATGCAGCATCGATCCGATCGGCCGGCACGCCGGGACCATCCAGCGGCGGTCAGACGTCTCACAGCGGCGACAACAGCAGCGAACACGGTGAGATTACTGACGGAAACACCGGACACACAGGAGGGACAGAAATGAGTAGCACTGAGTTTATCCACATAGCAAGTCCTGTATAGGTGAACTCTGCCAACACACATCTCAGTGTGTGTGTGTGTGTGTGTGTGTGTGTGTGTGTGTGTGTGTGTGTGAGGGTTTATGGAGGTTGGTTGAGGTTTTCCAACATGTTGGACCTGATGTGAGTTTGAAAATAAAGGGAGACGGAGGAGGAAAAGAGGAAAAGAGGGAGTGATGAAGGCCGACAGACGACGGGAGGTTCGAGCAGAGCTGGAAGAAAGAGTGCTTTATGTCCCTGAACACACACACACACACACACACACACGGGGGGGGAGATGGAAATAACACACACTGAAAAGCTGAAACAGGCCTGAACAGAAGTCATATATGTGCAGATATTCAGCAGGTTTAAATACATAAAAAGTGAACACAGTCACACAAACAGACCTGCACACATGACGCACACATAAACACTTACACAGCGTTTGTCTGCACACGCTTAAAAACATGTATTTACAGTCTGACAGAAAACAGACCGTCCTTACCCCAGAAACCCGAACACACCGCTCATCTGTGCGAGGAGCTTGTCATGACCAATGTTTACGTTAAGGTTGGGGCGGCTGTGGCTCAGAGCTGGAGCGCTTCATCGTCTACCAACTGTTAGTTTGGCAGTTTGACCCCCGCCTCCTCGGGGCTGCATACAGAAGCATCCTCGGGGCGGACGCTGAACCCCAGATTAGTCCCAACATCATCAGTGTGTGAATGACCAGTGACTCAGTTTCCTTAGTTTCCTCCCTAATGTATGAACGGGTGTGAATGGGTGAATGGTGGCAAGTTAAAGTGCTTTGAAAGGTCAAAAGACCGTAAAGACGCTCTATACGTGCAGGAAGTCGATTTGCGTTTATCGTCAGGAGTCTTCTGGTGGCGTAGTCGCCCAGGAGGCTGAGAATCACCTTATTTTATATCACATTGTCTCCTGTGATGCACTTAAATGATGTTGCGTACATAACTAACAGACTTATTTTAACCCAAATCATGAGTTATTTCCCAAATATAACCAAACTGAGATCATTCACAGTGTTTACCACGTGTTAGCCTGCACGTAGCTGCTGCTGTATGTGTCAATGGTCTTTTCTATTGAATAAGATATGAGGACTTGTTGGAAAGACGGTCATTTAATTGCAGATGGACTTTACTTTAAGGCAGAAATGACTAATCAATAACTGATGTCACTGTGAGGATATTTACAGATTTCCTCATTTTAAATGAGAGTAAACTGAATATTTATTGTGTTGTTTGGACAAAGCGCTGCTGGTGTTTGGCAGCTGTCTCTGTTTTCTGGTGTTTTACAGGCCAAACAATAATTTTCCTCATTAATCTCAATTAAAAAGACCGACAGATTAATTGATATAATAAATAATGTGCTATTAATGTGCTGACAGTTTTAAATACACGTGTACACACAGAGATGAGGACTGAACAACAGAAACTAATGCAGCTGATGATTTAATGAATATAATAAACACACGCTGAATGCATTTCCACCTTAAAACACACACACAGTGCAGCAGTTCTGGCTTCATGCTGCTGGTCCCGGTCCAGCTGGTTCTGTTAGCATGCGTCTGTTAGCGGGCCAACTGACACAGGCCCTGTGGTTTCTCTATCTGCTGCCCACATTCACAGTTTCACACCGCTGTGGGGGGGGCGGTGGCCGACTTCACCTGCGACTCTGACCTTCAGAAATCAGCAAACGGCCACGGCTGAGTCTGAGGCTTGATAATAAAACACAAAACCAACAAACATCAGCTTTAACATCACGATGGATGGCCGTTCGTCTCTTTCGTGTTGTGTTCCTGGCGTTTTCCTGCACATTCAGACAATAAAGAGCATCTGCTGCTGCACAGGACGTCGATCCAAGCTGAAGTTGTTGATGAGCTTAGATGCTAAATGCTAACATGATCAGTGTTTTTAGCCATGATCGCTCTAAAGATGGAAAAGTTGGGCGGCTTGGTCACTGACTTGTGTGTGCAAAATAGTGAATGCTAGCATGCTAGCTCGCTAAACTAAAGGGTGTTAGCATTTAGCTAAGTACAGCGTGTAGCTCCACCAGCCTGGCCTCAGAGTCTTTGAATGGTTTGTGGTTAAAAAGCAGTTTCTGCTCATTTTTATTGCAAACAAGCCTCAAAGTGAGAGTCAGTCGTTCTTACAGAAACACGTTGTGATGCAAGGCCACGTTTGCACGCAGTCTTTATTCCTTTTGGTTTCTTGGTGCTTTGCCACCAGCTAGCAGCCGAGCCAGCAGCCAGACTGTGTGTCCCGTCTCCCCGGTGTTCTCTGCATGCTTATGCATCGCTCTGTATACAAACAGTGTGTATTCACTGATTAAGACAACACTCTGTGGTGCTGCTGGGGGTCAGAAACTCCACAGGAAACCTTTGACAACATCATTTGCAAGTATAAACTGTCACATATTAATGACAAACCTGCCGTGTGTGAGCGTCCATGGATCCTGGTGCTGTAGCTGGAGTGGGTCAGTTTGGTTCAGTCGCTTGATTCTTGTTTTGCTTGTCGTGTTGTTTTCCTCAGATATGAAGCTGTGGTCGCTTGTGTGACGCTAACAAACTAACTAACTGAGATTCAGTCTGTAAAACAGCTCGTGAAGCTCCAGCTCGAGGAGGTTTGGAGCCCGGCCTGTCACACCTCCATTTGGAAACAAATCTGCTTTATCAGACTGACGCATCAGCAGCCAGACCACAAGCTGCTTCAGCTCGCTCTCCGCTGGCTGGTAGAGATTTAAACATCACTTGCACGCAGCCAGCTCCCCGGCTGACCTCCGCGACGGAGCCAAATGTGGTTAATAAGAGATTTCTTTGACGTTACTGAAAAACCTCAGTTCAGCAGGGCTTCAGATGACATCTGCTAACTGCAGGCTAGCTCAGAAGCTGCAGCCAAACTCTCCAGCGTACTTTTGGCCTGCGCTCGGTGTTAATTTGCCATCCTGGAGAACCTAAACAGAGAAACATGTCCTCAGCATAAAAAACCATAATACTGTCACTCTGAATGTGAAACAAACACAGAAATGCACTTGTTTGCCGTCTTTCCAAGTGTGAGCTGATGTTAGCTTAGCTTAGCATCAAGACAAGAGGAAACAGAGAGCTCATTGATCACTAGTTGACGATGCTGCATCCTGTTTATCTCTTTATATTTCAGTTTGTGTCCTGACTTTGGGGTCGAGTTACTTCACCAAACAACCATTTCAGTTGTTGTTGTCGGATACAGTCGGAGCTCATGTTTCAGGGTTTTGTTCTCTGCACAAACCAGTTTGTTATTTTACATTTACTGTTGCTGGAACTATGCAGAAATTGTCATGTTTTTGTACTTTACTCCTCACTTCCTGTCTTGAAATGTTAAGTCAGGCTAATCACCTTCTGCTTCCAGCCTGTTGCTTTGTTTAATGCAAAGGCACGACAGTGAAATCACTAAGAGCAGAGAGATGAACCGAGCTTTTAGGTCACATCAGTGTTTTGAATGCTGTGTTTTGCTCAGGATTACCTCCCTGAACTTTGATTTAACGCCTGTGCCTGACGTCTTCGTCAGAGCAGCAGCTGCTCAGGTTCATGGTGTGTAGTGCACTATAAAGGCCAAAAGGGACCAGATGTCCACATACTTTAGTCTATTTCTTGGTCTGGTCCTGTTTTTTTCTGGTTTCAGTGTTTCAGAGACAGTTGTGTTAACAGTTTGTTCACCTGTGGAGCAACTGCACAAAGCTGCTCTGTTTGTTGTGAAAGAGCTCGACCTCATCAGCAAACATCAGTGTTGGAGTTTGTGTCTGAATGCAGCCAGGCTCAAACCTGAAACCCGGTATCTGCAACGTTCCAGTGTCCACATACTTTTGGCCACGTTATGTTTTTAACTCCCGGACTGACCTCAGCAGTGAGGTCACCTTTATTAGAGCGCTAGATTTTATTCATCTGATCCCGCCCACCGTCGTCACCAGCAGAGCGGACAAACAGGCCGCGGTGGAAGTGTGGTGGAAAATAAAGAGTCTCTCTCTGCAGCGAGCGTTCCTCCAACAGAGCACGGATAATAAAACTTAGCACAAACAGTTCTTAAAAAGCTCAGGCAGCACGACCGAGCGGCCTCCAGTGTTTTCTCTTTATCTCACACGTGTAGAGCAGACGGAGATCCATCATGTTGTGCAACAGCACTGAGCTCGGTCTCCGCCGGGAGGACGCTTCATGTTCCTCTGGCAAACGTGCAGAACGTGTTTTTAATGTGCATTCGACAATGTTTTGTTGGAATCACACATAATTTCCTGAGCGGAGTGTCGAGTATTTCACCAGCGTCTTGGTTTTACAACAAAAAGACACCCGAGCTGCAGCTGCATGAGAATCAGAATCCGTTGTGGACTCTGTTGGCTGGCCGCTCGGACAAGATGTTACTCTAATTCCTCTGTGTGCTGCTCTGTAACTTGAAATACAGCTCTTTGCCTCCTTAAACCATCATAGTTACCTTTCTCCGCAGTGAATTGTTTCAGTTGTGTGTTTTCAGAGCAGACGTTTTGAAATCAAAATGAAACCAATTCAGAAACACACCTTGATCACATGCCTCTTCTTCTTCTACTGCAGATAAAGTGCAGCGGGTAGTGAGATTAAATCTACTGACTAACATTGTCATTTTCATGTTCTCTGGAACATATATACATTAAAATAGTCGATGCATTGACTTAAAACCATTAAACTTGGCTTCATTGTGCAGAAAGTTTATAAGTTTGCTTAAAACCTGGAACGTACAGTCAGGTCCATGCACAGAGAGTTGTTGTGGACGCCTCACTCATCACAAACTGAAGCTCGTCCATGGTTTTCCTCCTCATCGCCCACAAACTTCCCCGTCCTGTGTGTTTGGTTCGCAGGTTGCTGTGAGTTGTCACAAACCATTAGCAGGTTGGGTCGGACCTCTTGTTCCTCAGCTCTCTAAGGAGCGAGAGGAGACAGGGAGTGCGGGTGGAGGGGTGTAAATCAGCCTCGGGGAGCTTGCGGTTCAGGCTAATGAGGCTGAGAGCTTGTTTATGGAGTTACGCATCATTTTTATGATTATTTCCACCTTTTCGGGCTCTGCTGCGCGGCAGAATCCCGCCTCTGTTCAGGCTCAGCGAGGCCCTCGTTGGCCGCTGACTCCAGGCAGGACCTGGAGCCTGGAGCTCCTGCTGCAGGCTGCCGGGGCCGTCGCCCTAACCTTGGCCCAGCGCTGTTAAAAACACTGAGGAGAAAATGAGGCTCATTAAACAGGCAGAGAAAGCGCAGTAAAAACACCGGGCCCGGCAGCTTTTAGTGGCTTTCAGTTGAAATGCTGCATTATGTGCCACGATCCGAACCCTGCGGGGGGAGGGTGGGAGGGTTACAGGCGTGACTGCAGGGTCACCGGTTTGAATCCACTCATCAACTGGGAGGAATCTGTGCACGAGTAAAGGCACGTGTTGTCTTGGCGCCTTTAATGGGCTGAAAAGTGCTGAGAGGCCTCGTGCATGCTGGGTAACATGCACTAATGTTAGCTAGCTGGCTGAGTTTGGCCGCTGTGCTATGGGGCTTTTATTGTAGCAAAACTATTTGCAAATGCGTACGTAGATCTGTAAATGTGTAGATAAATCTGTGTACGTGTACATAGATATTAATGATATTTAGAGCTGAAATACAGACACGTCATCAGTCACAACTCAGGCAGCCTCTTGATTGGCTCTTTGTACATGCAACATTTGATGCACTACTGCTGTTGCAGAGATCTGCAAACACGTGTGGAGGTCTGCAAACGCGTGTGGAGATCTGCATCATAACCCAGGTGAAGTCATAGGTTGGGCTTCATGTCACAGACCCTTAGTTTTAGACTTGATGCCAAATCATGACTCTGCAGATCAGCTGTTAATGATCTAGCCCTGCTGCACGGAGCCTGGACTCTCTCGCTCGCTGTTAACAGCTCACGTGACAGAATTTAAACTCTGTGATTGGATGTTTCATGTCGCAGTGCACCATGGGAGTAGTTGTTACTCTAGAAATTTCCCTCTGAGACTCCATCGTTGATCTACCTGCATCAACTGCTGCCTTAACCTCACCCAGCCCAGCAATATCTGATTCTCCACACGCATTTGCAGACCTAGACATGCATTTGCAGATCTCCGTACACATTTAAAGATGCATGTGCACTTTTACAGACTTATCTGCATTTGTAAGTAGTTTTGCTTTAAGAACGGCCCCATGATGTGCTTTTTGATGTGAGAACTTAACAGTTTTCTCTGTTTCTGTATCTGTGAATTAAAGCAAATTAAAAATTTCATGTTTAATGTTTTTAAATTGAAAGTTTCAGCATTTTTTTGCCTGTATAAAGTCAAAATGGAGTGATCATGTATTTGATGGGGTCAACTGTAAAGAGTTCAGTTGCTTTATTAATCTGTGAGTTCACACAAAACCAGACTTCACTGCCCAAATATAAAACTAAAGTTCAGCGGGTTTCTTCCTCTCTGCGTCTCGGTCAGGTGACTGCCTGGATAACGGCATGGCGTCGCCCAGCACGGGGGACGACGACGACCCTGACAAAGACAAACTGCACAACAAAAAACGAGGCATCTTCCCCAAAGTGGCCACCAACATCCTGAGAGCCTGGCTGTTCCAGCACCTGACGGTAAGTCCACCAGTGCCATGCTAGCACTTTAGCACTGAATGATATCCAGTTGTGCTGCTGTATCTCTTGTGTGTCGGCTGCACTGACTGATCTTTAAACCTGCCCAGAGGTCATCACACACTGTGCACAGTCGCGGTTAGCCGTGCTAACTTTCAGACATAAGGCTAAATGTTACAGCTTACACCATGCTAATGCTAACTCTTCCATAAACCATCACTTTATAATTGAACTGGAAAACTATGCTAACTGTAAGACATCTCATTATGGATCCCACTGCTGTTCGTGACATGACACATCCTCGACAATCACTGGCATTTAAGCCCTATTCATGCTAAAACATGCTAATTCTGCTGTTATTACAGATCGCACTGCTTACATGACTGGCTAGTCAGAGCACTTGAATGCATCACACAATGCTACACCATGCTATCTTTAGGCAGCAGGTTAAATGCTACCCATGCTAACCTTTTGGTATTTAGCACAGTTCCATGCTAACACGTTAGCACTCTTCTGGTTACAGTGTGTCCATTAGAACATTAATCCTTTAAAGTGCTCACTGATGTTGAACCCGTGACCGCCTTCGTCTTCTTCTTCTGTGGTGGTATTCCTGTCCGCCCCTGCTGCCTCTCATCTACTTTAAAGTTGTGTTGACCTTCTCCTCCCGACCTGAGGACGTCCTCAGTCTGGGTTGTGACCTTTGACCTGGGCTGAGGTCCAGGTGTTCCACCTGTGGGCTGCTCGCGGCTCCTCAGAGGCGTCAGACGAGAAGGAAGCAGGGCTGACTCTGAGTCAGATTAGCGCAGAGGAAAGTGATTCAAATCCTGTTTTACCTCAGTTTGAGGGTTTAAACTGCAGCTTGTTCCTGGAAATTTTTTAAAAACATAATTAATGTTCGTTTGTTCATTGATTCCTGAATGTGACAGCGTTTGTGTGATGGATAACAGGACGGAGCGAGTGCTAACAAGCGCAGCTAAGCTCCACAAAAGACGGCAGAGACGCAGAGAATAGAAATCGCTGCAGTGACTCATGTTCAGTTCCCCGAGTCACATTCACAGCGCTCGATGTTGACGATGAAGACGTCCAGCGGCAGGAAAAACAAACACAAGTCAACAAACGTTCATCTTCTGTGCGTCAGCGTTCACGGTGCACCGGCTCAGTGTTTCTCTGCAGCGTCAGTTTGCCTTTGTCTGTGTAATTGATGGTTACTGTCAACGAGTGAGCTGAGCCACAGATATCTGAGTTAATCCAGAGAGCAACAGCAACCGAAGATAGAAATAACACACGGTGCACGTTAACCCTTTCACTGCAGGAGAGACTCTGCTTTAATACAGTGATGTGTTTCAGAAAGCAGCTCCTGACCTGTGCAGAGTCACATCGCTGACACACTGATCAGCTGACACACTGATCAGCTGACACACTGATCAGCTGACACACTGATCAGCACACACACTGATCAGCACACACTGATCAGCACACACTGATCAGCTGACACACTGATCAGCTGACAGATTTATAATTCTGTTTTTTCCAAATAACAAAGTTGTTCTCACTCGTTAATATCAAGCTACACCGATGCTTTAACGAACACTTGCAGCTTCTGCAGAGGTCGAAGGTGATGAAACACCTGAGCTGCTGCTCTGTGGACTCAGAGACGTTCAGGGTAAATGAGGCCCAGATAAACTCGGACAAACGCGCGTCTTCCTGTATTAACATGTTGAAACCCAGCGCTCCCTCGGCTCATTAGGATGATGTGTTTGTCTGCCCCGGCTCAGAGCACAGAGGTTATTCCCTCCGAGCTTCATATGAATATCTTTCTGTTTATCAGCAGAGAGTAAATCAGCGTCTGATCGTTGTGACGCGAGAACCTGCAGGGAAATATTCGTTTTTACGAGCGTGGAGCTGAAATGAGTCGTCCAGGAGAGGTGGGAGGAGACGGGGTTTCAGTGCTGAACATCCCGGTCGTGACTGACTCAGGGGTTTGGCTGAGACCAGCAGAACAACCGAACACCCCCAACAACCCCCAACCACCTCCACCTATCCCTCCCACCTCCCCCCGCCTGCCTCCAAACATGGAGAGGCTAAATCGGTCCCTGCTCGGCGGGGGTCGGGGCCGCTGCCAGGACTCTGAGCTGAACCGGGAGGACAGCGAGTCCTGCAGCAGATGGGAGGTGAGAAGAAGGATGGGAGGGGGGAGGAAACACTGGTACCTGAGGAGGGGAGGGAGGGGGAGGCGGTTGGAGGTTAAGGTTGTGTAAAGGACGAGTGCACGCTCAAACACAGGAAACACAAAGCAGAGAAGAAGAAGCAACATGCGGCGGTTTAACACACACACAGCGTTTATTAACGGGGCTGAAATAACAAGCGGCGGACTCTGCTGATCGTTACTGACGTAAAGACTGAGGATGCAGCGCAAACGAGCCACTCAACCAACACTTTACAACACTTAACGCCTCATTTACTCAATACTAACAACAAATAAACACATTTCTGAGACAGAGCTCAACTAAAAACATAATATTTCATCATATTTAGAAACTTCACTCCCAGCTGAGCTGATCACAGATCAGATCGAATAATAGACTCAGACAAGACTTCTACTTCTTTCTTCTTCTGGTGAAACAACCAGAAATATAACTGGTCACTGACAGGCTTAAATCTCCTTTAAACTCCAGGTCCCCTCAGCACAAATGATTTTGTACATTAGGCTGTAACACTTACTAACTCTGGTCCTGAAGCCAGTCATCTGATGGAGTTTGGGCTGCGACACCTCTTGTTCGTACTCGGACCAGGACTGCTCGCACTAACAGCTCCGGCGGTGTCTGTGCTCACTGCAACATGCTCTGCATTTAGACAGTACTGCAGGGTTGAAGTGCATCAGTCATAGCAAAGCGCTTTCATCCCATTCCTCCTTTCTGGTAGCCGTTAGCCGAGCTCTGACGTGTGCATCAGTGTAATCAGTGTACCAGGAAATAGTGCACTGACAAACGTTCTGCGTTGTTTGGAATGTAAACTGAGATTAAATGCGTTAATGTTTTTGTAATTAATTAATCGTAATTAACGCGTTAAAGTCCCAGCCCTAGTTATTATATCACTAATTATAATAACCCAATAATGTAATATACATATAATAACAACAAGACTGTAATAATAATAATAACAATAATAATAATAATAATAATAATAATAATCATGATAATAATAATCTTTAACTTGTGTAATTATGCTGTAATTGTCGTTGAGCTGTGCAGTTAAACTCGTTAACCACCTGCTGGTGCTGGTAACCACAGCAACACAGTGACAATGCAAAAGCTTTTGGAGCAACAAACCCCGGGTGGAGAAAAGGGCAATTTTGAATTTTTACTCTAAATCCTGCAGCAGGCAGTGTGTGTGTGTGTGTGTGTGTGTGTGTGTGTGTGTGTGTGTGTGTGTGTGTGTGTTCTGGCCTCGTGGCTGCCTCCCCGTGAAGTCGTACACACACTCCAGCAGTTTCCTCTGAGCCACAGCTCATAAAAGCCGAGCCGCAAGCCGACGCTGTGTTTACACACACACACACAGATGCACACACACACACACAGATGCGCACACACACACACAGATGCACACACACACAGATGCGCACACACACACAGATGCACACACACAACACATGCACACACACACAGATGCGCACACACACACAGATGCGCACACACACATGCACACACACACAACACATGCACACACACACACAGATGCACACACACACACAGATGCACACACACAACACATGCACACACACACACACATGCACACACACACATGCACACACACACATGCACACACACACACAGATGCACACACACACACATGCACACACACACATGCACACACACACACACAGATGCACACACACACACACACACTCTGCTTTTTTCAGCATATCGTCTCAGAACTCAACTTTAAGGCGTCGCCGTCTCTGTTCATGTTAATTAGTGGTTAGCCCCCCCCCCCTCGCTGACACGCAGGTGGAGCTTTGTGGACGCCACCATTTGTTTACAGTCGACTCGTTAAGGAGCTGCTTTGCTTTACAAATTACGCGCGGCCTCCATCAGAGCAGCTGGAAAGACTCTCGCTCTCGCAGCACCGCGACCAGAACCAACACGACCACGCCGCCGCCGGTTTGAAGACACGACGGGAGAAACGACTCCAAAACTTCAAAGCCTGCGCCGCAATTACAGAGGAGGACTCGCCCGTCGGCCGGCTGAGGAGTGGGCCTCCTGAGCCGAGTGGGACAGATGAGTTAGCAGGAAGCCCCGGCGCTGACCTCGCCACCCCCCTGCCCCCAACCATCAGGGGTCAGAGGGCGCCGGGACACCTCCATCCATCTATCAGCGGCTGTTTATGGCCCCAGAGCTGCAGATGTGGGTGACGGCGAGGCCACGGCGACCCACAGGCACCAACACATGTACACACACACACACACACACCACCTCACCAGAGCCACAAGTGAACAGGAAGTCTCACTCTAATGACGCCATCAGACATCAAACGCCACCAATGTGGAGTCTGGTCCGTCGTCCTGTTCGTCTTTGGCGCCACAGGTTTAACGAATGTTGGTCATTAACATTGATCGTGTTTACGCCTCCGAACGTAAAGAGCAAAACATGTGATCGGCTTCACTTCCTGTCTGTGGCGTCACCGCCTCCTCTCAGCAGCAGCTTGATAAACTGACTCTGGATCAGCTGCAAGACACATTTCTGTGTTTCAGCAGCTTCATGAACTGACTCTGGATCAGCTGTAAGACACATTTCTGTGTGTCAGCAGCTTGATAAACTGACTCTGGATCACCTGTAAGACATATCTCTCTGTTTGTTTTGGAGAGGAGGAGACCTCTGTGGAGAATTCAGCTCCCAGTAAAAACCTCCTGAACCATCAACACTGAAGGAATCCCAGCTGACAGGAAGACAACAACTCCCAGCATCCCACGCTGCTGACATTGAGGACTTTAATGTTGAAATAGTGAAAAACTCAACCAGGATCAAACTTTACATAAGAAATGAAACATGAAGGTCCTGTGAGCAGCGTCTCTGCAGCCTCATCGGGCTGAAACTGTGTTTGGTTAAAGCTGCCGTGTGATCAGACGGGGTGAGGGAGGCTGCTCGCCCTGCAGAGAAAACATCATCCATTACCTCTGTGACAGGCCCCCCAGGGACCCCGGGGCCCCGGCGCTCTGTGGGGGTCGCCTTTATTGACCTCCATAGACCCCCCCACCACACACACACACACACACTCAGAAACGTCCAGCATGTGGTCACATACATCACGGCGCTGCCTTTTCTTCCCTGACAGCGTAAATGAGCGTCCGTCAGATAATGAAGCGAGGAGGCGATCAGACGGCAGACGGAGGGAGAGACTGCAGCTGCCTGAGACGGAAACACGCAGCTGATGAAGGCTGAAGCGCTCCTTCAGCCTTCCCTCAGAACATTTCTGCCATAATCTGCAGCTTTTTCCTGTGAAAACACGTTTTCTGATCATTTCTCATCATTTGACTGCAAACAATTAAACTGAGTCACACACACACACACACGCACACACACACACGCACACACACACTGTTGCAGGGCAGTAAATGCATGTTGAACTCACACACACCTCTCTGCTGTGTTGGGGGGACGTTTTGTTTAGTGCCCCAGTAAAACTGTTAAGAGGCTGTAATTACCACTCATTTGCAGGGTGTGTGTGTGTGTGTGTGTGTAAGCAGAGAGCTGCAGTGATGAAACTCTCACATGTAGCATCAAATCATAATTAATCTGTGTTAGTCGACATGGGTCCGGTGCCTGTGAGCTTGGAGCAGAGCTGGAGTCGGGGTGCAGTTAGCCTAGCTTAGCGTGAAGCGTTAAAGCAGGAAACTCCTGGAATTAAGAGTGTGTAAACAAACAGACTGATCTGTGCTTTGTTCCCTCGTTGTACCTTCAGCTAAGCTCTGGTTAAAGCTCGTTGGGATCAGATCTGTCCTTTAACGACGGACAAACATCCGTGTTGTTGTGTCCACGGCAGGGACGATGCAGCGTGTCATTTCCTGACAAGCAACGTGTTGTCGTTCGTCTCAGGGTCCAGGATCCTTCATCGTGCGACTGCACATAAATGATAAAAAAGCAGAAATGTGTCTGGAAGGATCTTCATTCGTACAGTTTGAGCTCATTTCAAACATCTACATCTACAAATATGATCACTGTCAGACCATATCGTCCGCTGATCCCGGATCAGCTCGTCCTGCGCACTGAGACAGGCAGTAAAACTGATCCCAGACCAGCGACTCAGACCCAACAGTGTTTACCTGGCTGGTTGCTGGTCCAGGCCGCTCCCTGCTAACAGGATTATAATTTCATAATGAGCAGGTGGCTCCACATTAAAACCCTGAGAGGGCAAACTCTGAAATTAGACTGGGAGGTGGACCAGACCCAGACCAGACCCAGACCAGACCCAGACCAGACCCAGACCAGCCCTGAACCGCTCACTGTGTGTTTTTGGCTCTTGCCTCGCTCAGCGGAGGGAAGCTGCTGTGGTTTCCTGCTGTACGCGTCGGCGTGATGAGCTGCAGAGAGAAACTGAACTGACTCCAGGTCAGCGAGGAACCTCTCGCCTCATGAGTTCCTCACATGTTCCCTCGCCCGGACAGTCAGAGCTGCTCCCTGGAGGACGCCGCCGGTCTGAGGCAGGAGATGTGATGGTTGCCGCTGTTTGTGACAAATGAGACGCAGCTTAGGTTGAACACCCGCCGTCAGGTCGCAGGGTTCAGGGTTTAAACTGCAGCCTCGCTCAGGTGACGTCGTCAAAGTTCAGATGCTTTTTAGCGTCTCACCGTGGAGAAGGCGGCAGTCGGAGCACGAGTCGCTCCGTTCGCTGCATGAAGCCAAACGTCTCCACTGAAATCTGTCAAACCTCCGGGAACAGACTGTGCTTCTCCTGCTTCCTGTTCTTCAGCTGTTTCCTGTCCACTTTAATGAGTCTGAACTTTAGCGCCGCTGCATGTTGCATCAGTGTGGAAATAGCTCCGGAGCGTGTTGCTGATGCGCGGGTCAGGGGCGAGAGGCGACGAGCCGCGGAGCATCTGCAGCAGCTGGTTTCAGTCAGGAGGAGCAGCGCTGCGTGACGTGACGCTTTGCAGGAACCTTCCTCACTGATAATGTTTATTTACATGATTGACAGCTAAAGTGGGCGGGGGCTCGATACAGCAGCTCCACTCCCCTGATCATTTACGTACAAAGATGGCGGCGCCCATATCGGGTATTTTGAGTTCCTGTTTGTTGCAGTGGGAGGACGGAGACACGGCGGCCATCTTTGCATAATTAGCTGATAAGCACAAACAACTCCTCAAACGAGCATAAAAACTAGTTTTTCTCTGATTTTTCTGTTTAATACTTAATAATGTGCATAAACACACACTGATACACACACGCACACTCACACACACACACACACGCACACTCACACACTCACACACTCACACTCCAGGCATGTAGCCGTGCAGCTTGAGGCCTGTTCTGATGCTCTGCTGTTAGAGAAACAAGCCTGAACGACCTCAACACACGTACACACACACACGCACACACACACACATACACACACACAGTCTAATTAACAGGGCTCTCTCCACTCGGCTTCCCTCTCTAATTGGCTCACCATTAATTATGCTCTATTTCATGCTTCCTTAATGAGTCTAGCCCTGCCTCCCTCCTTTAACGCTAATTAGCAGCTTTGAGGCTCGCACTGACGATGACAACAACAACAACAACAACATGAAACAACAACCTGCTGATGTTGTACCGTGTCTTAACGTGTCTCGTGTCTCTGTGGTTTGTCCCTGTGCAGCACCCGTACCCGTCAGAGGAGCAGAAGAAGCAGCTGGCTCAGGACACCGGCCTCACCATCCTGCAGGTCAACAACTGGTGAGTCCACACACACACACACACAACATACACACACACGCGCGCACGCACGCACGCACACACGCACACACACACACACACACACGCCAGAAACAACCTGCAGCTAATGATTTGGGTGATTCCTGTGGGGCTGCACCGTCTGCAAAATATCCTCTTCCAAAGATGTGTAGAAGAGACCGGGTAATTGGAGCGGGGGGGGGGGTAGAGGCCTGTTGGATGCTTCCTGGAAACATCACAGCTGGGAGTTTAACTAGTGGCACAGTCTATGAAGCAACTTTTAGCCGGGGAACAGGAAGTGGAACAGGAAGGAAGTGAAACAGGAAGTGAAACAGGAAGGAAGCGTAACAGGAAGTGAAACAGGAAGTTTACCTGCATTTCAAGCTTCAGCTCTCCAATGTTCATTTCTAATCTGCTTTGGTTGGGTTTAGGCTCCTGGAGCTGATTGGTGGAGCTCACGTTGTCCATGCGGCGGCTCTAAAACATCCTGTTTCTCCTGCGGTTACTCCTCAGACACTGACGAACGTCTGGGATTTGAGCGAATTGTGCAATAACGAGTAAAGTCAGTGCAGTACGTGCAGGACGTTCTCCTCGTTTAGATGAATTAACAGGTCTTAACGGCTTCATCATGTGTCAGGATGTTGGATCGAGACTTCATTGTTTACGTCACCAAACAAACAAACCGCTCCTGAGCTGAGCCAATCAGACACCTGGACAAAAACGTCTCTCGTTGTTTTTATAATATTTTGCATAAAGCGCAGCGGAGTTCAGCCGGGGGCGCTCATCACGTCACGACGCCATTACAAAGGTCTGATTTCAGGTCATTTGCTTGGCAGCAGGGCACGAAGTTACAGACAGCTCAGCGAGGTGACGGAGAGGCTGAACAGCTGCTCCCCACGCCGAGCTCGTCCGAGGAGCGCCGCCTTCAAACGTGAATCGGGTTCATGGTTTTGTTTTCACACCTCTCCTCCACTCAGTCCGTCAGCAGCAGGTTGTGGCGCCCGCCGGCCTCCGAAGACGTTATTACCCAGCCCCGCTCCCCACCCCAAGTATTTGCCTGTTGCCGTGGTAACGCCTCAAGAGCGGCTCAGAGTTTTCCCTGAATCTGCAGATTCAGAGTAAAACGAGCCTGTGTGTGTGTGTGTGTGTGTGTGTGTGTGTGTGTTGTTACACATCACTCCTCTCCTCATCTACTTGCTTCCTTCATTTGCTACCTTTATTTCCTCTCCTTGTCTCCTTATTCCATTTCATTGTTTCCTTCCTTTTCACCTTTTACTTCCTCTACTTTCCTTTTACCCTTCTCTCCTCTCCTTGTATCCTTCCCTTACTTCACTGTCCACTTCCTGTCTCCTTTCCTTATTTATCTCCTTCTCTCCTCTCCTTGTATCCTTCCCTTACTTCACTGTCCACTTCCTGTCTCCTTTCCTCATTTATCTCCTTCTCTCCTCCTTCCTTTACCATCAGCTCCTCCGACTGTCAGAGTCTTTTACTTCAGCTGTCACACTGTCTGTTGATTTGTGAGGTGTGTGTGCGTGTGTGTGTGTGCGTGTGTGTGTGTGTGTGCAGTTGGTGTAAATGGCATTTTCATGGCAAACAGCTGGACTGGTTTATTTAAACACACCCGTTGTGGAGGTGAGGAGAAGAGGGAGGGGCGCTGACCTGAGAATGACTCTGAGGTGGGCGGGGCTTAGTTTTACAAGCTGTGTGTGCGTGTGTGTTTGGTTATTGTGGTTGTGTAACTACTTTGTTTAAATTCTCACTTAAGGCGTCTGACTGTACCACTCGTTTGTGTGTGTGTGTGTGTGTGTGTGTGTGTGTGTGTGTGTGTGTGTGTGTTAGGTAATGAGTAAAATGTAATCAGAGTATTTAGAGTAAAAGTAGTTGCCCCAGTTTAAGGTCGATGTCACTCACCTTAACCTTCAAACAGCCCTTTGAAGCAGTGACCAATCAAACTGTCCTTACAACAGCAGTTAACACACACACACACACACACACACACACACACACACACACACACACACACAGATCCCAGCGTTGACTGGGAGGTTTATGGGTCGTCTGCTACAGAAGAATGAGTCTCGCTGTTATGGGGGGGGGGGTCAGCTGATGGTCTTTGTACAGCGTGTGTGTGTGTGTTTACATGCTGACAGCTGTAAACTCAGCCTCGAGGTGTTCAGGGGTCGTCAGGAGGTGACGCTGGATCAATCCAACACTGTAAAAAACAGTATTTTAAAAATAAATGTTGTTGCTTTAAACTGAAGCACTGATGCAGTAAATCCTGCACCTGCTGCACAAACAGTGACCAGAGGACGAGCCATCGAAGGTTCGGGGCTCAAATACACATGAACCCTGTTTCTATGAACATGTCCAGTGCAGATTTGCATCAGCAAAGTTTGATGAAAACAGCAAAAATAAATAATAAAATAATAAAAAGCTTTTTCTGTTTGTGCTCTGAAAGAAAAAGCAGCAAAGATCTGCTGCAGCTTTCCTGCTGTTAACACATGAAGCTGAGAGAGAAGCTGTGTCTGACGATCCGATCTCTTCACGTCATCCTGTGGCGACGTCTTGTCCTGCAGCTGTTTAATGCTTTACCACCTGCAGACGTGCTCGCCGCATCACGCCAGCGGATAAAACAAACATTCACTTCAAACTTTTGGATTTTCCCTAAAGGTCATTTAAACTCTGCCCCACAGCAGATTATGAACTCAGGCTCATTCTTCCCTCAGACGGTTTCATTTAAAGGATTTTTAGCAGCAGCAAAGACGTGAAAACTTCCAGTGTCATCAGAAAAAACAGAAATCACACACGTCACATTAAAACACTTCGTCTGTCGTGTTGTGTTTGAGTAACGTGGCGTTTCCAGACTCATCCAACCGGCCGCTCTTTGTTTTCTCCTCCCGTCAGAGTTTGTAGGGTTTGCAGAGGTCTGCAGCATCTTCTGGGCTGAGTGTCTCTGAATCCAGAAGGATTCAACACTTCGAGTGCGGCTCCACTGACATCAGACCGGCCGTGGTCAGATTCTGGACTGATCGCAGCTCCTGACATTGACACGTTTCAGCTTCCTGTTGGAGCTCGAAGCAGATCCTCATTTACTCTGTAAAAACTCCCCCCTCCCCTCTGTATCTCACCCTTCCTCCCCCTCCCCTTCCCCCCGCGAGGCCTCCTTTACTCCCTGAAAAGCCTGCCACGGCTTTTGTTTTCCTGAAAAGGAAACAGGGTCGTCCCCCTCTCCTCCCTCTTTTCCAAACGACTTGAAATGGAACCATTCCACCCCGGGGGGGAGGTGGGGGTGAGGAGGTGGTTGTAGGGGGACATAAATCAAGTGGGAAACCACAGAGCTTTCACTCCGGGGCGGGTCAGGAGGGGTCGACGGCGGTTCAGAAGGCTTTAAGCTGAGGAAGACCAGAGCGCTGCCCTGCTGAAGGGAGGCAGCGGGGGAACATGAGGAGGAGGGGGTGGAGAGGAGGAGGGGTCACAGAAGGTGCCGGGTCAAAGGTCACGCATACCAGGATGATGGCTTTCAAGAGTGTACTTAGTGGGAACATGTATGAATGCACTGCTGCCGCCCCCCCCGCCCGCCGCAGCCTGACGCCATGACAGGCCTCATCAACTTAATTTGACTAATGTGAGGGATTTATATGAAGCACTATAAATAAATCAGAAGTTAACTTGATCCAAACTGATTCAGCAGCTTAGTCGTTAGCCACCCTGAAGCTAACAGTCAAACAGCCGTTAGCCACCCTGAAGCTAACAGTCAAAAAGCCGTTAGCTACCCTGAAGCTAACTGTTTAAACTAATAAACATAGCTATTAGCCAACCTGAAGCTAACTGTTTCAACAGCTAAACTTAGACACTAGCTACCCTGAGCTAACTGTTTCAGCAGCTAAACATAGCCTTTAGCTACCCTGAAGCTAATTGTACTGTAACTTTAGCTGCTAGCTGGACCACTGGCTCATTATAGCAGATACTGACTGATTAATAAAGACAAAGCTTACAACGACTCATAAACATATCAACAATCATCTAAATCTTATTTTGTTTGTTTCAAACTTGTCTGTTTGTACAGTGCAACAGCTCAGACATTAAAGGAAACGTCTGACAACACGCTGTTCAGTGTATGTGAGGCGTTTGAGTCCCTCTGTGAATCAGAGCTTCGCTCATCGTGCTCGTTTCTCTCCTCAGGTTCATCAACGCGAGGCGGCGGATCGTTCAGCCCATGATCGACCAGTCCAACAGAGCAGGTGAGTGACGCTTCGGTCCAGGTTTTTCTGTAACGTGTTCATTTATTTTAGTTCAAAAGTTCAAGCAGCATTTCCCTTTGTCTCCAGTCCATGCTATATGCAGAGGTGCAGAAAGTATTCCCATCCATTAAAGAGGAAAAGTGTAAATACAATCAGGAAACTGTACTTGCTTCCTCTGTGGACTATAAATAATATAGATATAGACTGTAGATATATAGATTATAGATAAGTTTCAGACCTACAAGCACGCATTCACCACTGCATACCCTCAGCATGGAGCGACTCCCGCTTATAAATCACTTGAAATCAACTGAAATGGACATTAGATCAGTTGTTACTGCAGCTTCTGCACCTGCTGCATGCTGTGACCGCGCAGCACTGCATGTTTCCCTGTATTCAGGACTGTAACAGTCTCTGAGCTGCACCACCTGACTGACCTCAGCAGGACGAACTCCTGATTATCCTCAAGCTGTATTACAATCCCAGAGACCAGGATATGATGTCTTCATAGGAAAAACCTGATCATAACGTTAGCGCCTGTGCAGTAAGAGCCACCCCCACGCTCCGGGCTCCTCGGTGAGTTAAAGCGAGCAGAGCAGCTTAAACTCCAGGACTGAATGGCCTCTAAACCTCAGCAGGATTAGCTCCAGACAAAGACGCTAATCGCTTTGACTGACCACTCCATTGAACATTTTAACCTGGGATTAAAACAAATAGGAGCCGGGGCTAAAGCGCCGCTAGCCTTTTGGCCCCCGAAGCTTTGTTAGCATTAACCCCCGAGCGCTGACTTCCACACAAAAGCGCTGAAGCGCTGCTGAATGACGGCGATGAGAAACAGTTAAAAGGCCAGAGTCCTGGGAATGTGACCGCGCAGAGCGAAAACACTTCCCCCGAAGATGAAAAGGCCCACATGGAGCCGATTTCCCCACGAGGACGAACACGTTACAGCTAAACTCATCACTGATTAATGACCTGCCGCCTCCAACGATTAGAAGCAAGACGGGGAAATAAACTCCATCATAAACAAGCGTGCAGAAAACAGGCGGTATTTGAACGCAACACAGCATCAGACTTCATGCAAAACATAACAAATAACAAGACGACGCGTGAGGAGCCTCTGCTTCGTCACTGCTCCCGTCAGGAGCAGCATGAGCTGATCTGCAGCGCGTGTCAGCGTCGCTAAGGACAAAACCTAATTATTCTGTTAATTCATCAGATTCACTGTCACAGTCTCCTCCAGCCATGTTCCCACTTCCTCAGGCACCTTCATGGCCTTTCCTGTCAGGACCCGACCCTGCTGGTTCCTGCTGGCTGTGCTCGGACCAGCCCGGACCACCACTCCGCCCGTTTTACCTTTTTACACTAAAAGTAGCGTCTGTACGTGTTGTAAACACGAAAATCAACAATTAGAAAACAACAACTGACTCCTTGTTGCCGTGGCGACAGCAGACAGTAGCACACCAACATGTGACACCTGTGACTGCTGCGGAGCCATGTGACGCAGCTCTGAATCCTGATTGGACTGTGAGCAGGCACCAGGTGAATCCGTTGTCACCAGCGCGTCGACACGATGAAGGAGTCGTTCGCAGACAGCAGCTGTCGAACCGTCCTCCACCTCTCAGTGTGAACCTGAGCGTGATGTCATCACTGTGGGACAGCAGGCAGCCAGATAATTAAAAAGAGTAATCACCTCCCCCCCTCCCCCCGTGTGTCCGCAGTGAGCCAGGCAGGACCGTACGGCCCAGATGGTCAGCCAATGGGAGGCTTCGTTATGGACGGACAGACGCACATGGGAATCCGACCACCTGGTAAACACACACACACTCACACACACACACACTCTCACACACACACTCACACACACACTCACACACACTTAATAATTATAATAAAGGTTTCCTGTTGTGCTGACGGCCGCCGTGAGGACGTGCAGTGGGTCCTGAACAGACCACCTGCCGCTCGCTCACCTGTCTGTGTCCCTGTCGTCCCGCAGGTCCTGTGGGTGGTGTGGGGATGGGGATGGGTGTGGAGGGACAGTGGCACTACATGTAGCACCACCACCACCTCCACCCTGCAGCCAGAGGAGCCGCCCAGGTCACCCGGGAAACCACCGTGAGTAACCAGGTGTTCTTATCTTTACTCTGAATACTCTGATTACATCACACAGGGTAAAGGAGCTTCGTTTTCTTTCTCTCACCGTCACCGTAAAGAAATAACATTTTGATTAGGAGCTCCATTTAGTGGCTGTCCTGGAGCTTTCAGTCAGATCACATGGTCTTCCTCAATCTCGTCTGTGAGCGACTCACCTTCAAACCGTCAACACAACAGCAGACGTCAAAACAACTCCTCCACCCCGACCCCTCCTTGCTAATTAAAGCCATTTCCATCTGATTTAAAGGTCGATTAATCCCCTGAGATCCTGCCCACGCTCTAATGAACTGATCGTTAGCAGGAGACGCACGACGCGCTCATCTCTTTATTCGATTACACAGAGCCCAATTACTCCGTAAGCAGTTTTCATTATTAAGCCTCGACGGAGGGGAGGGGGGTCAGTGAACGCAGCGCGGGGAGGAGAGATTAAGACGATGTTAATGTGTGGAGAGGAAGTGCAGAGGGTGTGTGTGTGTGTGTGTGTGTGTGTGTGAGAGAGAGTGTGTGGGGTGGGCAGTTACTTCACTGTGACCACAGACAATTAAATATCCTTCAGAGGAAGCGCTCGTCTTTATTTCCTCTGTGAGTCGAGTTTGTGGCTCCTGGGAAACAAAACACCTGCCAGCTGGGACCTGATGCAGCCATGCACGCAGCCGCAACACACACGCACACGCACACACACACACACAGCTGCGCCACAGTCTTCTTCTATTCTTCGTCCTGACGTCACGTTCCCTCATCAGGAGCCTCAAGGTTCAGGTGTTCTCCACCTCAACAGGGTTTGAGGAGACCAACACCCACGTAGCATGCTGCCGCTAGCTAGCTAACTGATGAAGCTTAGCTCTGATGCTAACAGCTGGGCTCTGATTGGAGGCTGGATGGCGGGAGGTGATTGGTTGGTTTAGATTAGACTTCCTGCTTTTCTCTGTTTTATTTCAAATCAAACTGATTTTATTTGAGTTTCTGACTAAAACACAACATTCAGCGCTTTGTATCGATGAATCCAGACAATAATCATCAGCTTCAGCAGCAGTTAACAGAACTGTTGATAAAACATTAAGTGTTTCTCACTTCCTGTTGACTTCATGTTGACTTCCTGTTTCTCTCTGCAGGACTCTCTCAGCCGGTCTGCAGACGTCCTCGGCAGGTGTGAAGCAGGACCTCACGCCTCCTCCCCTCCTCTCTCCCCTCACCCCCCCTCCTCTGGGCACCGACCTGGCCTGATGACACAGACGTGTCTGATGAGACGCTGTGCGACGTCTCATCAGCTGCAGGAGACGGACGGAGACCGCGGAGGGAAACCGAAGCATCTGCGTCTGGACTCAAACGCCGATGCGGCGTCTCTGGATTTGATCATTTCCTGTGAATGTGGTCCGGTCCTCTGTGTGGACTACAACTACGGAAGCCCTGAGGTGGACGTTTTCACACCAGCACAGCGTCGTCCTCGGCTGGAGCTGATGTCATGAGACTGACGCTGTGACACACGGCGGCAGAGGTCACATGACCGAGAACTCTCAGAGGACGAGAGACAAGCGGTCAGCGGTCTCCGCCGCTGCTTTAACGGACTGTGTGTGTGACACGTGTCGGCAACACGAAGGTTTCCGGTTCTGAAATAAAGAAAAGTGAAAAGTTTGTTTTGATGTGAAAGTGTTTAATTAATGACAGCTGCTGTACTCGAGTACTCGAGCACAGTACTCGAGTACTCGAGCACAGTACTCGAGTACTCGAGCACAGTACTCGAGTACAGGCTCACACACTTTGGCTGCAGGCGTTCACTCCAGTTAAAAAGGTTCAGATCTGACTGAATGTGTCCGTAACATTCGTCTCATCTCATCTTAACTGTATGTCAAACAGAATAAACCCCTGGAAACAAAGCAGCAGTGTCTTTAAGCGTCAGCAGCGTTTCTGGAAACTGCTTCATGATCTGTTGCTGTCAGTTCAGTCTGAGCTGCTGCTTATGAATTATAACAATATTAATGTTTTAGTTCAACTGTGTGTGTGCAGCTGGGCCTCCCACTGCATGCACGTGCACACACAGGCGTCATGTGATCCTAAACGTTCACCATAAATCTTAATTTCTGCTTAAATATTTAGAATTTTTGCTTTTTGCGGATCATAAAGCAGGTGCAGCAGCTCTGCTCGCGGTGTCTCCATGTCTCCATGTGTCTGTCTTTACTTCCTGTCCTCCTGCGCTCTGCCGCAGAGCCCGTCTGTATGATGTGTTTCTGTCACTCTGCACATAAAGAACTTCCGCCAGGATTCAGAGGGAGGGAGGACACAAACATCAGACACAGAGGCTGAGCTGTAAGATCCACCTTCCGGTCCACGCTTCAGCCGTGTCTCCAGACCTGGGGCTGAAGGTGAACCGGTGTCCCTCCGCCTGGACGCGCCGCGCCGCGCCGCGCTCGGGTCATACTCCTCCTCTGGAATTTGACTCAGGAGCGAAAGAAAGAAAACGCGGCGCTTCACGCAAACCTGCTCCAGACTCTGAAAGGAGAGACTAGTTCCCCCTCACGCTCCAGCCGGCCCCTCCACCGGCCGTGCTCTCCCAGTCCGCTGGGAGTTTCCCAGATACACCTCATTTCAGCGCCGGAGGCCGCGGCGCCGCGTGCGTCCTCCTCTTTAAATCAATTACTAACGTGAGCGAGCGCAGCGCACGAGCGTCCGGCTGCTGCTCTGCGTTCAGCAGCTGCAGGAAACACAAACGTGCTCGGATCGGTTTCTGGCCCCGGTGCCGCCTCTGAACCAACTTTTTCAAAGCTCAGAGCGTTTGAGCCAAAGCAGACGCGCGTCCTGCCTGCAGCCGCCGCCGCTGACTGACAGGCGGCCGCTCCAACTCCCATGTTTGACCGCCCTCTTTAGGGGATTGTGGAAACTGCCTTCATGTGTCTTTAAAGCGGAGCGTGATCAGGCGGCCCGAGGACGCTCAAAGAATCAAAGAATCAAACGAGCGCCATGAAAAATGCAAAATGAAGGAAACGGGTCGCTGGAGGACGGCGCGCCGCCTCTGGAGTCTGCGACAACAACACGGCGACCGCGAAGTAAACAGCAAAAAACAGATTTTTAAATGAGTTTTTGCACCGTCCTGGAATTTCCCACTGATCACTCGGGCAGTGAACGCAACAACCTGCCCGGTTCTGATGATCAGAGTAAATAAACAACTAAACGCAACATGCTCCCCGGGGTCAGAGGTCAGCTGCTGCTCTGAGGCCGCAGGCTGCATCCACAGCCAAACACACTGGGTTAAAAACATGAAGGATCTGGTTTAATGAGCTGCAGGTAAACAAATAAACAGTCAGTTAATTATAAATGAATTATATAATATTATAATTAGCTCTTTCTGCAAATAACAATCACTGTAATTAACATAATTACTACATTCCTTGTTAAATATGAAATGATTACCTTATTATTACATGTTAATTATGTGTTAATTAACCTGTAACTCATGAGTTTTACACACGTTTCAGACCCAATCTTCTAATTTGAGCCTGATGTGGTTTGAACAAAGTGAAACGTCTGCAGCTGCTGCGATCACGACAACAACCCGTTTAGTTATTTATGATTATTAATGTGCAGCTTGTTTGTTTGTCTCACCTGCAGAGCAGCGTCTGCCTGTCTCACCTGCAGAGCAGCGTCTGCCTGTCTCACCCAGCTGTCTTTCTTCTTCTCATTTCATATGAAGAATCCAAAGCGACAGGCTTCAGGCTGTAACGCTCAGCTCAGACGTGACGCCGACAGCATGTCGTCTCATCAGTTTGTCTCAGGAGCTGGACACAAACATAAACTCTTCAGTCATGTAACGTCTCTGCTGTGATATGCAGTGGCTTTCTATCACTAACACTAGTTTTACGTGCTTGTTGTTGATTTTACGTCACATTTGAGTCTTTCTCCACGTCCGTTGGGATGTTTTGCATCTTTTCTTGATCACTTAACGGCTCAGTTTTGATTTTCTGTCTGTCTGCAGCAGCTTTACGTCTCATCACAGCTGGTTTTTGTCTTTCTTGGTCAGTTTATGTCTCGTTTCAGTCGCTTTGCGTCTCTGCTCAAATGTGTTGCATCACTCCTTAGTCTCTGATTGTCTCATTGGTTTGTTCTGTGTCTCTGTGGAGTTGTTTGTTTGTTTTTCTAACAACAGATGAGTCACGTGATGCAGACGCCCTCAGCAGGGGCATTGATAACTGCCTGGGACTCAGGTGAAGGTGCTGTTTTGTTGTTTTATGTCCTCATTCGTCATTTTATGTCATGTTTGAGTCATTTTCCATATTTTATATGTTTAGTGTCGTTCTGCGTCTCTTAGTTGTGAGTTTCTGTCTTTTTTGTTGTAGTTTTACATCTTTCTTACTGATTTTCTGTCACATTTGAGTCCTTTTTAAGTCATTCAGCGTCTCTGCAGTTCTTGTCTCTTTGCAGTAATTATTAATGATTTCTGTCACATTGCAGTCATTCTCCGTGTGTCTCCCTGTGTTTTGCAGCTCTTTCACTCACCCTCTGCAGCAGATCTGTGCTGCTGCTGGTGATGGATCGTCCCGAGGAGCCGAGCTGCTCCTGCGCCCAGGGGACGAGCTCTGCGGCTGCAGGCGTAACGAGGTTTATCCAAACAAACCCGCTAACGAACGTCAGGCTGAGCAGGCCCGAATTCCAGGGAGACATTAATCTGCCTCGGCCTGCGACCTGCGGCTCCATCAGGACATCACCCCCCGCCTCCGCCCGAGCTCAACACAAAGCTGGATAATTTATTGCCTTTAATTAAATGCTTGCTTCAGGAGGATTAGATGTGTTTCCCCGTGCGCGGGGCAAAAGGGGAAGGTATTCAGTGTCGGACAGAGGATCCAGGAACCCGGGGAAGGGAGGATCATGGTTACCTTCAGAGAGGATGTGGAGGAGGCGGGGGTCGGTTTACTCCTGTGGGACACGTCAACCCGTTGGGCAGGAAGTCGACCTCGTTTATTAGACAATCGACGTCTGTTCACCTGAAACACAGGTAACTCACCGACCACAGGCCTGAGTCATACAGCTGGATCTGATGATAATAATAATAATAATCTTTATGTTGCTCATTTCCAAATTAACATAACCTTTACAAAATAAACATAACATGAAAAAACAAATAAAACAAATTATTTTGGCAATAGATTTAAAAAATATAGAAAAAAGACTTAAAGACTGTTGACATGAAACTAATAAAATATAAATATGAATAAAAATATATTAATTAATTAAAACCGTAATAAAAATGTCTGATACAGCTAAAAAAGCTTTGGATCTTCTCAGAATTAATGCAAAAAGTAAATATGTGTTTATTTTTACACTAAGATAAATAAAAAGATGAGTCTGTTCAGCAGCTGTTGGGACCTGATCGCCACTCTGAGTTTAATTCAACCAGCACAAAATCATTAAAAACATAAATGAATGTATAAAAATCTCTTTCCTGCTGAATGATTCTCTTTAAACACGTCGCAGCTTTAACTTTTCACAGTCTGAGCACAAACAGCTTTAAATCTGTGAAACCCTGAATCCTTCACCTTCAGGGCTCAAAGCTGAGGATCACTGATGGGCTGCAGCTGAAAACATGAAGGTTCATGTGAGTTCTGATTTATTTTTGAATTCATTTTGTTTTATTAAACAGTTGCTCATCAGCAGAAACCTCAGACGGGTGAAATCACGCTGGCTTGCAGAGGCACAGACAGGAAGCTCAGGCGTAAAAGCCGCCTGACGTGTTCTCTGCCTGCTAACGGGTCACAGGTGGATTCAAACGCGCCTTTCACTGTTTTAGTGACCGCAGCCTGAAGCCGTCCACACAAAGTCTGTTTTCCCGCCGCGTTCTCCGGGCCGAAGGTCTCAGGTCAGATCCATTTCTCTTGCTGGGAGCAGGAGCTAATGGCTCAGGCTGACGCGTCATCAGTCGCTGTGAGGAAACGGATCAATCAGGTTAATGAGAGCTGCAGCTGCAGCTCGTTAGCAGGGGGCGGAGCCTAAACAGTGACGAAGGTAACAAATGTTTAATGGACTTTTGATTTCATTTCTGCTGCAGATACTGACTTTAATACTTCAGTCAAACGTCTGAATTCGTCCTCCAGCACTGATCCAACCTCCTACAGGCAAGAGGCCAAAGTCCCGCTCTTTGTGCAGGTGATGCACCAACCCTTCACGTGAACATCTGAGGAGACCAGGAGCGTTCAAACGCCATCGCATCATCACCCAGGAGATGAGGTTTTACTGTAGATCCACACGTTACAGACCAGACCTATTTAATTAACGTACTAACGAGACTTAACAGACTTCTCTTAACCTGTTGCTGTTACCATGGCAACAGAGGTCACCTGCATCACCTGCATTCAGAATTAGACCATGTTAACTGAATGCAGAGACGAAGTTGCATCATCGTTTTTCAGATTTCACCAGTGTGCGCTCGACTAAACACAACCTGGACGTAAAACGACGTCAAGGCGACAAAAACAAGGTCAAATTCCCAAAAATCACGGATGGATTGTTGTGACACTGCGTTCAGACCTTCATGATCCCGTCAGGGTGACTTTCTTTTAAGTGTTCTTCCATGCTAATGCTAATTAGCGACTGTTAGCATGCTAACATGCTCAGATCTGTAGTTTTTTAAAATCATTAGCGTTTAGCTCAAAGCGCTGCTGTGTCCCAACACAACCTGGACATTACATCGACAAACGTGTGCGATTATACTATAAACTGCAGGTAAACTGACGATTGTCGCTCCAATAAACCGTCGTTCCGTCTCCTCAGAGTCCAAAAAGTCCATTTCCATTAAATTTTTACTTCCCCCTGTGGCCTCGCATACCGCCCCCCGACCTTTTCAATGTGTTTGTCTATGAAAAAGATCGGGTATCGCCGGCGAGAACGACGTGCGACAGAAGTGTCACTGCGCTGGTTTAAATGTTTGGACTCCAGCATGAAGTCCAGACCCAGCCCTGTCAGAGTTTCATCTGAGCGGTGACCGAGCACCGGTTCCCAGCAGTCCAGTAAAGCTCGTCCATAAATCCAAACAGTCCTCGCTTTTGGAACGGCAGAGGGGATTTCTCCCAGCACTGAGAGCAGCGTCCGGGGGAACGAGCGATTTGGCTTTGGCTTGAAGTCGACTGAGCTGACACAGGCCAAATACTATCGTCGTCCTGGGAGGAATGAAGTCTTTGGACAACTGGTTTCATTGCTCCATCGCATGCTCAGAGACGGTCCGGTGAAATGCTGCGTGCTGACAGCTGAGCCTGCAGCACTTACAGGCTGCAAATGAAAGGAATTCCTGCGGGTGTTTCAGATTTGGAGGGAAAACAGACGAGTTTGACAAACGTTCAAGTGCATTACACAACGCAATTAGCTCTGCCTTCAACATCCATCGGCTCCGGAGTCTTCTCCTTTGTTTCATCAGATGTTTAATCTCTGAGGGAACCGCTTTGGATCTCCAGGCCCACAATGACGGAGGTCGGTTCTTCTGAAACTCAACATCTCACCACAACAAGGTGACTCAAAGAGTCAGATTCACAGGCTGGTCCGGGAGCTCCTGGCTTCATGTGGTTGCATTACACCTCTAATGAGTGTGGACGAGGGTTGACCAAAGCACCAAAGCACCAATTTTTGCCAGTTTGGCTTGGTCAGTCAGTTTGTACAGATGTTCATGGGCCCCAGAGGACGAACCTTTATGACTTCAGTGTGTTTTATATGAAAAGTCTCAACATTGTTTGTTTCGTTGTTGTGAAATTGTGTTTAAACCTTCAGGATCCTATAAAAGCTTTGGTGATTACCATCTTCCATCATCAGGTCAACATTGCCTTGTGTTAAGGGCTAATAGGCAACTGTTAGCATGCTAACATGCTAAATTAAGATGGTGAACATCATACATATTATCCTGTCAAACATACATGTTAGCATTTTCACTGTGTTTCACTATTTTAAAGCTAGCATTAGCATTTAGCTCAAAGCGCTGCTTGGCCGAAGAACTCTGTCACATCTATTTTGTTTGGTCCCGGATCTCAGACTGTGCTGGGTGTGAAACCTTCTGGGGACAAACAGCCAGACTGTGGTCTGACCTCAGGGTGTGGTCTTGATCCAGATCAGACCACCAGGTCTGTTCATTTCCAGAGTGAGAACCCGTTTTTGGTCCTGACCAGTTGCAGCTTCTGGTCTGAACCAAGTTGTGGACGTTTCTCTTCTTAATGTTGCATTTACTGCCTCTGAGCATGTGGACAGGGAGAGATACAGGTGTTTACTACTTTACTTAAGAGTCACTTGGAAAAAACTCACAAATATTCCAACAGTTTCTCCATGCTAGCATGCTAACGTGCTAACGTCGACAGCATGAAAACAAAGATAAATGCAATTTGAAACCAAAGCAAACTGGATCACATGGATATGAGGCGGCACACTGAGAAGAAGCTGATTGGATGAGACAGAAGTCTGATCCTCTGGTTTATTGATTAGCTATGATGACCAGTGCAAACAGGTCCTGATATTGAAACTGATGAGACAGATGAGTTTTGGCTGGAAGCTCTGGAAAGAGCTTGTAAGTGTCTGGTGGAGTTGCACTTCCCAAGGTGAAGTATCGCCTGTGAAAAGGTCGACTCCACCACAAACAATGTAAACAACCAGAGTTCAATGCAAAATGCTAAAACAATGAGCGGCTGTTGTAGTTAAAGTCCACAGAGGTGAAGGTCAGACCTGCAGTGGCCATAGATCCAGAACGAACCTGAAACCTGCAAGTTGCTGCGCCTCTGAGAGTCTGTGCAAGCCCCGACAACAAAACACTGGGACACCATCTGACATAGATTACAACGGGCCAGTCAGCGGCAATAAAGGCAGCATTAAGTCCAGCCCAGACGCACGCAGGCTGCGCCGCTGAAGCGGGCACTTTGTGGGCGACGCCTTGGACGGCGTTCAAATGGATGTGACGGAGCCACTTATCGTAGAGTTTATAGGCCAGTAATGAAACAGTAACCGGAGTCGTTTGCACGCATTAAAGTGGGTGTTGAAGTGGAAATCTGAAGGGAGGCCGGTGGAACTTTAGACTGGAGGTGCGGTGAGCTGTAAACTGTGCGTCCTGGACTCCTCGCCACTCTGGCAGCCCGGCTGAAGAGCACGTCGATGGGAATGTTGCCCCTCTCCATCTGTTCAAAGGAAGGACTCTGGATGCATGACGCCATGTCTGCAGCGCTGCAGCTTGTGGACTGCTTTCAAAGACAAACCTCCAGTCCAGTTTCACTTTTCTCTGCTAAAAATACCCCAAACCCTCATCTTCTTGTAACTGAGCCACATCTGCGCTGTTTTGAATTAGACATCTGTCTGTATGTTTGAACTCTGGTGTCTTTTTTAACAACTATTTAAAGTAAAATATGTCCTGGATCGATGCCGCAAAGCAGATATTTTTCCATTATTGTGAAATTCCAGCGAAGTCAAAGGAAATAAACCACATACGCTGTCGTCTAACACAAATGTTTCCACTAAACTGTGGCGTTCATGTCTGATTTTCAGCTCAAGTGTCACCATCGGGGACAAACAGAGCTGAAACACAGAGTTTATCAGACACATCCTGCCAGTCAAACTACTGCAACCAGCAAAAAGCCTCAGAAAGCTTCAGTTTCACAGGATTTCATACAAAACTTTCTGAAATACACCAGTGTGGAGTTGAACAGGAGAGGATCCAGTCGACAGAGTGAAGATATGATCCTGCCTCCAAAACCCAGATTATCAGCAGATTTAGTCCATTAACAGGACACACTCTCTCCAAACTGTGCCCAGCTGGACTTGTTCCCAGCAGATGAGAGGCCTTCTGTGCAACTGTTCAAGGAGAACTTGGGTGTTTTCAGCCTGAACTCCACTGAAGACAACAAGTTGTTGAACTGCTCCAGTGCTGATCAGCTGTGAGCAGGAACTGCTCCCTGCAGAGCCGATGGGCAGCAGCGACGGCGTGTGGACGGGAGCGTTAGCGTCCGTTTGGAGCGACAGCTAGCCGCGACTTCAGCGCGTCCTGACCCGACAGAGGCGGCCTGTGAGAGCTGAGCTGTGTGTTGTGTGACGTGTTGCTGCCACAGGTCAGAGATGTGCAGCTATGAACCGTTTGGTTTCTGATCCTTTAGAGACGCTGAGCTATGATTTCTGTCCTCCACAGCAACAAACTCTGCACAGCTCCTCTCTCCAACGCTCACTCACGTCTCCACAGACGTCTTCCTGCAGCAGCAGCTCTCACAGCTGTCACCAGGTTTCCAATTGTTCGAGTGGGTAAAAGTAGAGAAACGTGACCTGAATCATCCACGGACGTCTCATGGGAACAGTAACAGGCCAGTAAATGAAAGCAGCCATGTTTAAACGCACCTGAGTGACGTGCTGGAGGTTAGAAACGTGCAACAACGAGGATCCGATTCTGCTAAAAGACAGTTCTGCAGTGCAGCCAGCTTCATACTGATGCATCAGTGTCAGAGCAGCATGTTACTGCTGAATGTACGCAGTCTGCCTGTTTTGTCCAGTGGTGCCCAACCTGAGGGGTTGGGCCCCTTCAGAGGGACATCAGGGGTCATCACATGACTTATGAAAAAGAGTCTGTTGTTGTCTCTTCTTTGTTTTTTGTGAATTTTTGGAGGATTTGACGTCTTTTCTGAAACAATCTGAGGGGAACGTCTCTTGGCGAACATCTCATAAACATCTGATGAGAGTTAAAACACCCAAACGCCTCATAACGCTTCATAGTTGCAACATTATCACGTGTTTTTATGTGAAATCTTAATCAAAGGTTGTCCACTAACAGAGCACAAATATAAAGTAGCATGACATGAGTATAGTTGAGTGGTCGGGTTAATGCAGGTTCCTCCAGTAGCTGCATGCCGACTCGTAAACCGGTGCAGAGTTCAGATCCGAGCCGGAGCTGCAGTTTGCACCCCGGAGGCTCTCTGCCACTTCTAAGCAGACAGTGATAGATTGGTGAGATTAGAGCGAGCTGCATATTTGACGCCGCTCTCTGATCCGCCGGCCTGAAAGCGCTCGGGCCTTTTCTAACGAGCCTCCGCCGTGGTCCCAGATCACATTTCAAAGACGGACAATGTCTACTGGGGGGAAAAGGCTCATTTAGCTCCGCTGCCACCGTAATGTGAAAAGCAGGTAGCTGCCTCTTTCCTTCCTGACAGCTCTGCCAGGGATTCCTTCCTCAGTGCATCAGATCTCTGTGTTTTCTTTAGAGCAGCGGGGTATTCTATTCAGGCGCACAGGCCATGAAATATGGTGCGTATCTGTGTTTGGCAGCGGGCCAGGCGCGGGGTCGGCATGTCGGCCCGACACGGACGGCGATGAATCACTCAGGTTTCACCTCCGTCCACAGTTGGCCGCACTCTTTTAGAAGACAGTAAACGCTGGACAAGTGGTTGACGAACCAACATGAGACATCTGAGACCAAAACTGACTCTGGAGGGTAAAGTTCACAGATTTCCAATATGGCGGCTGATTGAGTGAACTTTGGTGGACTCAGCAGCGATGTGAGCTGCTTTCTGAAACACATCGCTTTATTGTGACAGCAACGTGCAACGCTGCACAACCCCGTGAATGAGATGAGCAGCATGTCCTCCCGATCTGACGCAGACACTTCCCTCTGTGACTCTGCAGCTGCTCCACTGCTCAGGCTGCTGGTTGCTCTGCAGACAAACATCAGCTCCATCAGCTCCATCAGGCTCTGACTCTCAGGCTGAGGGTTCAGCTTCACGGTGACCATGCACAAATGGCCACTGCAGGGATCGCAGACATGCAGAACCTGTAGCTCTGGTCCTGCTGGTGATTCACACCGTTCACATCGACCTCGGTAAACTGACTCACAGCACTTCTAGCGAGCAGCTGCAGCATGCTTGTTACAGTGATGCGTTCAGCAGAAACAATCTCAGCATATTTTGATTGATAGGTTGGTTTAAACTTCTGTAAGAACATCATTCTTATGATAAAGGGATATTACTTTACATAAAAATACACAGAAAATTATTTTTTATTTTGGTTTTTTTTTATTATGTCTTTAAATAGGTGCAACATGACTACATGGGGCGGGGATCCCCAGGCTGTTTTCATTTCGTGTCGACTTCAAGTAAACAGTTAAAGTCAAGTTAACAGCTGAAACTCTTTAACTATATTTTAATGCTAATCATCTTGTAGTTTTATGAAAATGAATGAAAACATTTTAACTTTATTTTGTTTATTTAAAGTATTTCACTGCTTTAGCTGTAACATCAAACATTCAAAGACGCTTTGGTCTGTGGAATATAATAATAAAGTTTTAAATCACGACTCTAAATTAAAAAATATTATATATGTAACTTTTTTATTTGTAATCACAATATATTATTGTTTTTATTAATAAATAAATACAATTATTTATTCATATAATTTGGTTTTGTTTTTAAATCGTGTACAAATCCTTAGCGATATATAAAATCCTTCAGTGCACATGCGCATGCGCAAACTCCGCACCGTGTTGTTGCTTGTAAGGCACCGCCGAAAGGAATTCTGGGAAAGACAAGATGGCGGGACGCTCAAAAACTTCGCCGACTGGTCGAGTTGACATCAAAATAAACTGTAAATAACAAAAATCCCGTTCAGCGGTCACCGAAATCTGTGAACCGACACACCGAAACACCGGGAACAGGCCACCGGCGCCGAACATGAACCACGACCGGCGGAGGTTTGAGCCTCCGGCCGGGCCGACGGACGCCCCGGTGCCGCCGCAGAAACCAAACCGCCTGAGCCGAAGCTTCAGACGGACTCAGCTGACGCAGCCGGCGGCGGAGGTGGAGCCCGCGAGGAGCCAACAGTCAGGTCAGACACTGTGGCCTGTCAACATGGTGCGCTCTGCTGTGTGCCGGTCACCGTGAACCAAACTGCATAAGAGAAACACGCGATTTTAGATTTTTGCGTACATAAAATCTAGTTTACACGAGATAACTACTATAAACTATCATTTTAATAAAACATATATTGTCAGGCTTTACTTCGGCACATAAACATTTACCTCAGTTGTGACTAATAAATTTAAACTTTAACATTTTGCCTCTTTTTTCTGGTGCAATCAAAACAAGCCTCTGCTGGTAACATGGAAATCATGATTCTTCCTATAATTATGGTGAAATCAACTAAAGATCATCTTAAACCATAAATAATCCAAGGGGTTTACATTTTCCATGTAAACAGAGATATTATTACACTTGTTAATTTGTTTAAATGTTGCTGTTTGTGAATCTGATTCTGAATCAGCTGTTTGTGTTTCTTCTCCTCCAGACTTTAAGACCCCGACCAGAATCCAGAGATCCAGAGCGGCTGCAGGTTTCACTGGAGAGTCTCCACACAACGAGTCAGACTTCCAGCAGGACATCATCTGGGACGCCACGTCTCCTTCGCCCAACAGACTCGGTAAACTTCAGCCGTGCCGCTGCAACGTGGCGAGCACGTTTACATGATGTCAGTCATGATGTCGATGCTTCCAGCTGCTTCTCCTTCTATTACACCGAGCTTCCTGTTGGAGCTGGGTGATGATTCTGATGTTCTCTTCAGGTAAAAGAGGAAAGAAGCATCGGGCCGGAGTCGTGGACATCTCAGAGATCGTCAGCAGGATCGCTCCAAAGGTCAGAAGATGAGGGAGGGGTTGTGAGTATGTTCACTCAGATCAACAGATGCAGAAGCGGTGTTAACACTCTCGCTGTGCTGTCACTCGTCTCTCTGAAGCATGGCAGACCCAAGGTGGTGGAGCCGACTTTGGAGCAGTGGATTGGAGACAGTGCCGCCATTCCCTGCACGCCGGACGTTCCAGTCCCCAAACCCAAGAAGAAATCTCTGAGGTGGGTTCAGAAGAGACGACCAACACCAGAAGCACGTCTCCTGTCTGCAGCTTTGATGATTTTAACGTCAGTTCGAACACATTCTGTCACAGCTGTGGGTTAGATAATATTACTGTGCGATATTGTGTGAGTGCGTCTGTGTCGCCGCAGGAAGCTGATGGTTTGTTCTGTTTCCAGGCCGAACGGCGTGGACGACCTGCTGAAGCTGGCCAAGCAGTTTGACTTCAACATGTTTCATCAGGATGAAGACGAGGTGGAGGACCTGCAGCCGCAGAGCCCGGAGCTCCTGTCAGAGGACGGCGATCACGACGTCCTCTCGCCTTCGCTTGGAAACTGCTTGCCGGCGCCGGCGGCGGCGGCAGCGGGCGGGAACGATCACCCGGATCTACAAACGGACGACGATCTGGATTTTCTGTTCGACGACTCGACTCAACACATCAGCGGAGACTTGAGTCAGCTGACGTCACAAGCACCTGCTGTGTCCTGCAGAGAGGCTGCTGGGAAACCGCCGCTCGTTCCCACGACAAACACGCTTTGCACATTAACGAACGGTGAGTTCGAGGACGATTGGGAAAACGACGACTTGTTAAACGACTCTCTGGTGTTTGAAATGACTCAGAATCCACAGAACTTCAGCGCCCCGCGGCACTGCTCCACCCAGAAACCACCCAGTCAACTAACCAATCAGAGAAGTCCACTACACCTTCCTGTCAGCAGAGGCGCTGGACTCGGCCAATCAGCTGCTCCGAAAGTAGAAAAAGACAACGTGAGACAAAGAGCGACCTTCAAACTGGAGCCTAACCCTAATTTCTCCCTAAGGAACCAGACTGACTCAAGGACTGACACGAAGGTGGATTGCAGATCAGGACCAGCAGGTCAAGACCACCAGCAGAGCAGGTTTTCAGTCAAACAGGGACCTCAGCGAACCTGGCACCAAAACCCAGAGCGGTCGGATCCACAGGAACCACAGCTTCATCCGAGGACGTCGGCCGCAAACAGCAAACACGTCACGATGGCTCAAAGACCTCCACCCGCCGTCCCCGAGCTGCTGGACGAGGACCTGTCCTCATTCTTCCTGTCCGACCCGGTCTGGGACGACCCGGCCGACGACGACCTGCTCTGTGAAATGTGTGAAGACCTGGAGAAACAGATCCAGGACGTGGAGAACGTGCCCACCAAACAGACCCCGCCCGCGGCTCTGCAGCCAACCAACAGGAACCAGCCGGCCAATCAGCGAGCAGCTCCTGCTTCAGACAAACCGGCCGGTCACTCGTGGGCTGCTGGGTCCGTCTCCAGCGTCCCTGCAGCTGCACAGACGAACACAATGACTGATTCCTTCAGACTCACACAAACCAAACACGCGTCAGGACGCACAAACGGTTCATCGTGTGTGCAGGCGAGCAGCGCGGTGCCGCCGGGAAACAGCCGCAAAGACCAGTTCACCTTCAAGAAGCCCAGCAACCCGGTCTGCACGGCGACCAGCAAAGGTAAGAGCGCGGCGGCTGACGTCAGGAGTCGCAGCATGGCGTTTCCTCTCACCATTACATAATTACCCAGATTTTGTCTTCTCAGGCGCCGTTTGTGCCGCCCCCTCAGCAAAATGAAACTATTTCTGATATTTCTAATATACCTCGAGCCTGATGAAGCTTAGCTCTGATGCTAACAGCTGGACTCTGATTGGAGGCTGGATGGCAGCATGTGATTGGTTGATGACACAAGAATATGTGTTTCTGAGTTCATCTGAACTTGATCATTGTTTGATGTTTAGTGTCAAGCGTTCTGCCGTCAGTGGCCCCGCTCAGGGCTGCCTGTAGGTCTTGTGGTGGCTTCATTAAACTGAGAAAATAGAAAATACATTTTCTAACGTCACTGATCTCCTGCGTCTTCACTGCAGTTGTGGGGAAATGTTCGGCGGCAGAGATCGAGCTGAAGAAGCAGCAGGCGATGGAGAGACGCCGGCAGCGACTGCAGGCCGCCCAAAACCTCCGAGCTCCCACCTGACGGACGAGCCGGCCTCGTTAAGCAACGTCTCACCTGCCTGAGGATGGACTCACCTGCCTGAGGATGGACTCACCTGCCTGAGGATGGACTCACCTGCCTGTCAGAGAGTCGGAGCTGCCGTCAAACCACAGCTGAGTGACCTGACCTGCACCATCGCGGGTCGGTCAGCCAGCACCTCCTGTTCACGCGTGACGCCGACAGATTAAACCGTTAAACGATGGTTTACATCATGTTTCTGTGTGTCTGTCAGAACATCACTGTAAATCTGTTTGTCTTAGTTACTACGAGTTAAAGAAAATCTGTAGCTTAGCTTAGCTTAGCATAAAGACTGGGAGCTTCCCTTTAAATATTACTGTTAAACACGTGTCTCGTGTTTAAACTGAAACACAGGGAACTATTTCTGGACGAACAACGACGTATCCATACGCCCAGGACTCCTCTGTAGCGTCTGAACAGAGCCTGGCTAACAGTTTCCCTCTGCTTCCAGTCTTTATGCTAAGCTAGCCCAACATGATGACAGACATTAATCTTCTGCTGATAATGAATGTTTTCAACAAACTGCATTGATTTGTGATTTGAATGTAATCAGAAGATCGACTCCAGTGTCACCAAAGGTACGTTGACATGCTAGGCTAGCAGTTTCCCCCCACTTGCAGTCTTTGTGCTAAGCTAGGCTAACTGTTCTGGATCTCTGGCTCCTCTTCACTTTATTTGCTGTGAAGCACTTTTAACTGATTTCAAAGTGTTTTACTAATAAAATGTTTTCACTGTTGCAGCAGTCATGTTGGCAGACTGTTGTTGGTTTCGTTGTGATCTGCGGCTCGTGTGTCCAGCCTCATTTCATCTGAACTCAAACTCTCAGGATCAAATGTCGGTCTGAAGCATTTTGAGTTATCATCAGTTATTGTTTTGTTTGTTGCTGCACATATGAAATGAGGACTGATTCATCAGCCAGTCGCTCTCTGGATGTATCAGGGAGTATTTGTTTGTAAATATGTGTTTACAGCGTGTTCGCAGTGAGTAAAGTTACACTGAGCATCATTTGTTTTATTTGTTCAGCTCTGAATGTTTCTGCAGCGTCGTGTTCGTCACTCCTGTCTGCAGAGAATCAGGGATGATACAGATCTGATGTGATCTGCTGCTGATTGTTTAACAGATTTTGTTTTGTTTGAAACAAAAGTTTTAATTTATTAAAATATTCATGTAAATAACTTTTAACTGAAGCTGTGAAATAAACATAAAAACGTGTCTGAGTACAGGTGCAGAGTGCAGCGTTTACCTGTAAAGCAACGTAACTTCACGTCAGACTCACCTGAGGATCAGCGGGAGCAGGGTCACCTGTCCCCGTGCAGTCAGGTGGTCTCCGCTCGGCCTCGTCACGTCTCTTCATTAGCAGTCTGGCAGCTGTCTGACGGGGCTGATACCGTCCCGGCAGGTAAGCCGAGCCTCGTTATCAGCAGACAGGTGTGTAACCCTAGTCCCGCGCGCTGTTGCAAATCACAGGCCGCTCAGATCTTAATCTCCTGCGGTTTAATCACGCTGCCTTCGTCCCGGACAGACTCCAGGATTCACTTTTACTCCGTTAGTCCAGGAAAATCGCTCAGGTGTGTCTGTGTGGAGCAGGGGGCGGGGTTTAAAGAGACAGTGTGTTTTCAGCTGCGCTCAGGTGGAGCCAGGCGATGGTTTTAGGTCAGGATGGTGCTGCGCCTCACGCACGAATGACTGATGAAACAGTTTAACAACGAGGCTCCGACTGAAACGAGCCGCCCTGCACCTGACACCTGCTCAGGAACGGGACCGACCAGGACCAGATCTGGAAACTAAGACAGAAACTCTGCTCGTTAGACAGAGACAGATAATTATACAGCGTCACAGTGTCCTGTTATAAATGTTACTCACTGTTTATGTTGTTGTTTACCTTCTCCTGTTTATATCGCTCTGCTCTTTGCTGCTGTTACAGTGCAAATTCCCCATTTTTCAGTTTTGTGTGAGGAATAAAGGATGACCCCGCATCATTACACACACACACACACACTCAGGTCATCAGATCAAACATCATCAAAACAGATGATTATTGACTTTCTGTCGATCTAATAATTGATCGATCGACTCATTTCATATTTTCATTCAGAACAAAAACTGCTGAGTTCACAAAGTAACTAAAGCAGGCAGAGTAACGCACTCAAGTAAACAGTGGCGCTCTCCTGCCCCCCGGTGGCGTCGGGTTGATTCACGCAGCTTTAATGAAAATCTCAGTTTATGCTTTAAACTGACACAAAACAAACATTTAGGCGAAAAGGCAGCGGTGGCGGCGGCAGCGCTCGTTAACACCTGAGGCACCTGCGAACAAACACTGCCGGCTGCGAAGTCGATGCTGAAGCGTCTCCGACCTGCACAGTGTCCACCAGGGGGCGACTCCACTCACAGAGGTTTGTTTGTGTGTTTGTGTTTGTGTTTGTGTCAGGGTGAGGCTACTGGCCGTCATCCAGGATTAAAGGGGTTGCAACGCGTATCCACAGCAACTCCACCCTGTTTTCCAAATATGGTCGCTTCTGGCTGCTGAAAACAAAGACGGCGGCACCAAGATGCCTCAATGTGACAACAGTGATGAAATGGTGACGTCACCATGGCAACGCACGATCGTTTACCTGTGTTGCATCACGTGTGACGTTTTTTCAGATGTTTCTGCTTTTGTGAGTGTCATGATGCCGGTGGATCAGTAGTCCCATGTCAGAGTGTGTGTGTGTGTGTGTGTGTGTGTGTGTGTGTGTGACCTGCCAGGCAGCTGAGCGGCCTCACCTGACACCTCCAGCAACATGACTGAAAGTGTTTGCGGCGGATCTTCTTACCCGCTGCTGCCGACACTTCGCTGCAGGTGAAATGAAGTTACCTGAGAGTCGGGCTGAACTCCGTATGACCCCCCCCATACACACACACACACACACACACACACATACACACACACACCTCCACCCCCCTGCATTAATTATTCCCAGGCCAATCACAGAGGATATTGACAGGTGAGAGGACAGCTCGGTGTCCGTCCAGCGTTTACAGACGACATCCACACTGATAACGAGCGGAAAGGGTTTCACTTTAACAACGTCATCCCTTCGCTGACATCAGCCCGCGAAGCGGCGGCGGCGGCTCAGGGTCACAGCGTTTAACTGCGCCTGTGCCTCAGCCTGAGGCGCTCTGCGGTGCAGCTGCAGAGGAGCATGACGGAGCCTCCACCGCCACATCAGGCAGGAAAGTGGAGGTGAAACAGGCGTCACGTAGATTTAAGATCCTGAAGAAAACTGATACAACCATATCAGACATTCAGTCACCAGGCGCCAGAGGGAACATATGATGAGCACCTGTGGTGGAGGTGACCGGCAGGTGGAGTTGACTCTCTCACAGCGGTGACACCGACGCCATTAAACGCGTTGAGCGACATAAGACTCATTAGTCAACAGTGACTTAAACTCTGATCTAGAAGCTGAACACTGTAAAACAGGTTTGTTCTAAGTTTTGTTCGGGCTACAGGATGAACGGGATCTCCGTTTAGTTCCTGTTCTCCTTAACAACAGGATGCATGTTCCTCCTATCGGCCCAGAGCTGGTCCTTAACTAACATAGCAACGATGGCTAACACAGTTGTGACGTCAGCTAAGCTGCTAGCGTTACAACGGCATTAGCTATCGTGCTAATGTTAGCTAATGTCATCGAGACGTTAGTTCATGTGCTAACGCTAACTAACCTTTGCTTTAACGGCGACATCTTCGTGTCTCTCGGTGTTTCTGGCGGCTTAACGGCTCGACTCGGTGAAAACGATGCGTTCACGGAGACTTCCTCTCGCTCTGAGCGACTTTTGATTACCTTTAATTACCTTTAATTAGCTCGCAGGGTCGTCTGTGGACATGAATTGGGTCTAAATGTAAACTGCACATTTGTAAACGGAACGATCCCTCTTTCCCCCTTTGACCACAAGCCATCCTCTCAAACAGACAGGGCACAGAGTCCAGTGAAGGTGCCATCAGAGACGGATGCATTTGAGAAGGTGCCATCTGATCAGGTACCTACGGGGACATCTGACGAGGCTTCACCTGAGAAGGTGCCTTCAGACAAGGTGCCTTCAGAGGACAGCTTTACAGTGGAGACGACCAAAGCTGTCCAGGACATAATCAAGACGGAGGTGAGCAACATAATCGAGCCTCTTTTACACGACGTGCCCGACTCTGACTATGAGCAGCTGCAGTCAGAAACCTCTTTTGAGATTGAAATCATCTCAGAACACATCTCTGAGGTGATTTCCAAAGTTTTTCCAGTGAAGAGCTCGGGACAGATGGACGCTGAAGGTCCAGATCCCAAACAGAAGACCAGACTGTCTCTAGGAGACAACCTGAAGAGCTTCTTCACAAAGAGCTTTGCCAAAGCCTCCATTCAGTCCATGGTGGC